>CM056600.1:18616791-18899291 GCA_029721355.1 Tegillarca granosa | reverse complement strand
AAAATAAGTTGTCCTGTGAGAAATTTTAATAAGCAATTGTTGATGTGGAGCAAAAATAACAGGTTTATTTCTATGGCAAGGACAGAGAGGGTTTACGTTTCACAAAATGGAGCCCTAAAAATAAAACGGACTGACCCTGACCTTGATGCTGGTATTTACACTTGTATCGCAGGAAGTGAAAGAGCAGACGTAGGTGTTAAATTTCCAATCAAAACGCACAGCTATGAGAAAAATAAAAAATATGATGGAACATATGCAAACAGGAGACAAGTTAGATTATTTAATTAATAAACCACAAAATGACAAAGCGCCTGGACAAGCAGGGCCATTAAATTTAGTTCAGGAAGTGACGCCATTTAACACAAAAGCCGCACAATCTATGTTCATGACCGGTGATTGGTCAACGTGTTCGAGAACATGTGGACCTGGTACACAAACAAGAAAAGTGACTTGTAGTATTTTGTCTAATAGTTATGTTAAAATAGTAGCTGACAAAGAGTGTACAAATCGTGGTATTAGAAAACCAGACAGTTACCGAAGATGTAGTTTACAATCCGACTGTCCTAGTTGGGTATCTGGAGAGTGGTCAGAGGTATTTATCAATTTACTATATTTTTGCATGCGTTGTTGACCAATTGTGTTTTTCTTATCTATTTTTACTCTTATTTATTCTTTGTTTTTAGATACACTGGTATGTAATGTAATGTATAAAATGTTTATTGCTCGTCATACTTAAGAGTATTATTAACTGAAAACTATACTTCATAACTTAAATTGATTATTCGTTTCATGCTAGTTCCTTTGACCTGACGATGTTTTTTCTCGAACGTATCCTGTTAAAATATGACTGCTGTCTAAGACAGTTTATTCATGGGTACTTTTTGGTCTTATTAAATCTTAACCGCCTACCGTTCGTTCGAAACACTCAAATTGTATGTTCTGCAACGTTTAAAATACCCCCGAGAGTGTGGAGTGGAATAATGATGTTCACGTTCCAGTCAAGATTCTTTCACTTAAATCAATGCGGTGAACAAAATAGGAATGCTCAGAGAAAATTCCTTCTTTTAGGAAACAAACTGACAAATTTTCGATACACTAAGAAAGGGACTTGAACCAAGGGAGTGAGAAGCACTTTGATCATAACTCGTGCCAGCAGACCACTCAGCCACTGAGGTCCCGACTTCCGAAAAGTCGGTACTCGTGCCTTAAAGAATATCCAAGACTTGTACAAAAGATTTCAAAGCAAGCTGTTATAATTGAATTGCCATCTATTTTAGTTGGCATTAGTGATGCTCTGTCACTTTTGCTTACTGTAATAAAACTTTTATTTTGATTGTTGTCGAGTAATTAAAGCTTGTTTTCATTTTCACAACAGTGTTCATCACGTCATTGTAAATCCGAAGGTGTAGCTATTCAGAGAAGACCATTAAGTTGTCAGAACGGGGACGGAACCACTATACCAATAAGTCAGTGTAATCCATCAGAGATGCCTGTAGGAAAACGTGAATGTAGAAATACAGAATGCGTTGCCGTTTGGCACACTTCTAAATGGACAAAAGTAAGTTCAAATTAGAAAAAGAAATTTAAAGCGGAAAGTACCTGGTAATAACCAATATATACAAGAGCATGAAATAAGATACGAACGCAACAATCGTACAAATAAATACAAAATAAAAGAAAAATTTGTACAATCACTTTTTACAAAATTATCGACGGACACTGGTTATTGCTTAGGTCATACGTTTTTCGAGGAAAGGTATTGGTTTTAACATTTATTTTCTGCTATTGTCATGCTAAACACATTGAAATACAAATCCCTTATTGTATTGACACTGTTATTTGATATATATTGTTTGCGTATATGAAGTGATTGAGAGCTTTTGCAAAATCAGATAAAAACAAGGCATATATACATGTATGTTAAAAGACAAAAGAAAAAAGAGAAGAATACTAATGCTGAATTTAAACATGTCTAGTCTTTATATAATATGATAGGAATAAGTTTTCAATTACGTCAATTTTATTGATAGGTCAAACACAATGTGCCAGAAATTATTTGAATATGACTTTTTTTAACTTGCATTACTATTTATAGCTGTTTATTTCAAGTCGGTACAAAATTATGAATCGAGGCACAGAAGTTATAAGCAATTTGTAATTAAGGTAACTGTTTAAGAAGCGACTAACAAGGTTTTATTTTTACATGTTTCCTAATTTTTTGTTGCAAGTTGAATTCATCTGATGTTTGAGTCGATTTAATTTTTTTACTAGTGTAAACCGAGATGTTCTAAAAAAGGAAAGAAAACAAGAATTATTTCATGTGTATGGAAAACAACAAAGAAACATGCAAATACAAACTGTAAAACAAAGGCAAGACCTCATGTATGGAAACGATGTAAACCGGCAAAGTGTAAAAAAGGTAGGCAAATGCAAATTCTAAAACAAAGGTAACACTTCACGTCTCACACGATGTAAACCAACAACGTGTAAAGGTAGGCACATATATTAACTGTAAAAAAAGACTTGACCTCGAGTCTGGAAACAATGTAAACCAAAAAATTGTAAAGATAGGCAAATAGAAACTGTAACGCGAAGGCAAGACCTAAGGTATGTGAATGATGTTAAACCAAGAAAGTTTAAAGGAAGGCAGATACAATCTATAAAACAAAAACATGGCTTTTTTCAAGGAAACGATGTTAACAAGAAAGTGTACATCAAGGCAAACGATGTGTACTAAGAAAGTGTAAAGGTAGGGAAATACAAACTGTGAAACGAAGGCAAGACCCCACATCTGTAAACGATGTAAACCAAGAAAGTGTAAATGCAGGCAGATAGTTACTATAACACACGGGCAAAACCTCGTGTCTAGGGGTAGTAAATATAAAACACAATTACTAGTACCTGTTAAATTTTGATGTGCAACATGTGCACATTTCAGCAAATTAAAAGATATATATAAAGTTATATTATATAAAATTATATGAATTCAAATCCAGCTTAGGAATGCTTTGCATAAGGGGAACAAACTTTAGTTTTAAATAAATTTCAAAAATGAAGACAGCTGAAAATTTTGCTAAATAGTATATTTTCTGACAGCACAAAATACTCCCTTCTGAGTTATGGATGCCCTCGGGGAGTTTTCTCCACCAACAGCAGTACCCACTCTGGGGAAGTAAATATATAACACAAATACCTTTTAAATTTTGATGTAGTGTATGTGCATATTTCAGAAAATCATTCCTCATCATTGCCACTAGGGACCGTTTGATAGATAAAAAATAAGCCAAACAGTTGAAAATTAATCTAAAGTTCCAAAATTATATTAATCCAAATCCAGCTAAGGAATGCTTTTCATGAGCTTAAAGTGTAAAGGAAGGCAAATACAAGCGGTTAAACAAAGACAGGGAAACGGTGAAAATCTTAAAAAGTTTAAATGTAGGCATATGCAAACTGTAAAACAAAGGCAAGAGCTCACATCTGTAAACCATGTAAACCAAACTTAAATTTATGAAAATAGAAACTGTTAAAGCCAACTGATTCCGACTAGGAAAGAAACGTTCATGAATAATCATCAAAATAAAATAAATTTGCAGTTTATAAAAAATTGTGACAAAACCAAAGAAGGCACATATCAAACAATCGAAAAATACAAAAAACAACCACAACAAAAATAAATAATAAATAAAATGAATATGCATCAATTTATTTGTTTAGCACATAAAGTTTCACAGTCATTCACTTAATTTAGTTTACACAACTCAATTTTCCAATTTTTCTCTCATCAATAATTTTAAAATTTTAAGATTAATGTGACAATGTTTTTTTTTGTTCAACAAACCTTTACTAAATAATTTAAATATAGCATAAGATGTTCAATTTTAACTCTGTAATGTCTTAAAAATTAACATTGAAAATTTCTCTAATTTGATTTGTGTACACTGAATAGATTGAATGATTGTAAGCTTAGACTGGGGTCTCTAAAAGTAATTAAATTATGCCTTAGATACCATTATTCATTAGAATCCGTTTTATACAAAATTTATAGGTTTTGATATCTAGTGTCTCAGTATGTGTTGATCACGTGGCTTGTTTATTGCTTGCTTTCTTTTTTTCTTGATCGTTATGTCATTTGTCAGATCAATTTAATTTCTATTTGGTATTTTTTACCGTGTCTTCTTTCAGGGCGGTGCCATGACCATTCAAAATATTGCAGTTTAGTGGGGAGATTACGTATGTGTCGCTATTCAACGTTTAAAACCAGATGTTGTTCCACTTGCAGCCAGAATTCTGTTCTTTCATAGCATTTACTATAAGTATATGTATCAAACTTTATAATGAATGTATTTAATCGTTGTCAACTTAATATTGAATTAAATAAGCTCATGTTTAACTTGGTAATTGGTGTACGAAGTTCTTATCAAGCTTGATAATGGATTTGTTAAAACTATTATCAAACCAGATTAATTTTTAAGGTATTTTTTAATTGTTATATTTGTTTTTATAAAGGAAATCATGTCTGTAAAATTTTGAATTTTTTTTCTATTTCTACAAAATGCGCCTTACTTACAACTAGGACAATATTTATAGAAACTGAACTTTTTTGGGGCTACTTCTTCAAAGAGCAATATTTTGGCTTTTAATTCTAAAACATGGAATTTTCTCTAAAAAAACAAAATTGTTTAAAATTGATTGTAAAAAATTTGTTGTGGAGGAAAGTCAGAAAATGAACACACAATTATTGAATATTTAAATAATCCATAAATAAAAAATGTTTTCTAGCTTTTATAGAAACACAGGGTTTAAAAACAATAAAATACAATTTGCTAGAATCTTGTGATATACATTTATGTGTTACAGAGGAAAATTCCGTATTTATCTATAATCATTTGAAGTCAACATATCAAAATTATGCAAATTACAGAAAAATGTTTAATAATAGGGTTTAATGCTGTAACTTTATGTATTTTGAATCATTATTGTCCAAAACATTAGTATAAAATTCAATTTTTCAAAATGGAATGACACACAGAAGGTTGAAAACTTCTTTAAAATTTGTTGATTCAGGGTTCGTTTTCAATTTAAGATATACTGTATATGTATTTATGGTATATTTGTAAACTTCAGGTAATTTTTTAATCATAGTTTACATAAGTTTAATCATTTAAATCGCCCTTTTTAATCATCATTTGTTTTAAAAAAATTTCAAAAAAAGTCACATCCATAACTACTTAAAAAAAAGACCATAGCGAAATTTATTACTTTATTTATAGACCTTTTTACCTTCTTTAAAGTTTATAAAGACGAGAAAATATTTTTTAAAAAATGCCTTCTAAATGTAATTTTTAATGTTGAATAATGAAAAAAAATAAATCCTTATTAAAACATTTATTTATTTAAATCACCACTTTCAACGCAATTTAAAACAAATTGCAAAACCTTTTATCTTATTGGCAATCGGTAGCCTCAGTACCACTAAGCAATCTAAAGGTTGTGTTAAAAAATTGAAAAGCCAATCGTTTTAATTCAATATAAATTGGTCTACAATCTTATTACTTATCATGAGACACCAAAATACTAATAAATTTTCATAACCATTGACTTAAAAATCGGATATTAATTCAAAGATCAAAGCTACCTCGTTTTTTTTTATCAATTTACAATGAATATTTTAATCTAGAAACATTACTTTTTCTGTTGCTTTGGTATTTTATTTTTAATTACGTCATTGTTTACCAATACAAATCAGCATGTGTTTCAATTTTGAAAAAATTCCTTTTCGCTAGATATAATCATTATTATTATTATAATCATCATTATTATTAAAGTTTATATATTTCGTTATTTTGAATTTTATTTAAATCAACTTCGGCAGTGTTTTCTTTTCTAGAAAAAAACTGGAAATGCCCCGAAATGCTTGTTATCTATCGTAACACATTTAATCCCATGACGTTTGTGCAGAACATAGAGTTCCAATTTGTGTGAAAAAAATATGTACATGTATTTCTTTTTCCGAAAATAATGTCATTTTTGCGAGAAAAAAAAACATTTCTGCTATTCTCTCTGTTCGCACAAACCTTTTCAGTAGCTACTTATTACGTGGTACGCTCGTGAAACTCGTTGTGTTTTATCTAAAGCTAAAAGCGTTGAAGTCGTAAGTATCGTGTGATACACTTGCAAAACCTTTTGTGTATATTTAAAGTTTACAAACGTTAAGGTCTACGTATCACGTGATACAAAAACCCATTGTGTTTTATCTAGAGTTTCTTTTTTTCATTTCAGGTGGCCTTTTCAGTAATGTGATTCTTGTTTGTTTCTTTTTCCTTTTTTCTAAGACATGTTCTTGGTTGTTCTGACATTTGCTAAGTGCTGTTCATGTTATAGATATCCGGTTAAAACCAAAGATATACCAAGATAATGCTTACCATATTCATTATCGTTTTTAATTCAAATATTATAAAGACATTTAAAAACAATCAAATCACCAAATATCAAACTACCTCTTATATTCTTTATATAGCCTGTATTTGAATTTTATTTTATATCTTACTTTGTTAATTATATTTTAATATGTCTTTTTTCAAAAACATTAGTGTTTGTTTTTTTTTTTTTTTTTTTGCACCATGTTTGGTCTCAAAGAACACAAGTAGGTGTAAAAGTTGTTCCAGCAGCTAAAGAAAGACAATTTTCTACATGTTTTTATAATTATAATAATATTATTATAATCGGCATAATAATTATTAAAACTTTGCTTGGCCATGCATATTATAGTTTTGCATAATGGTATGCGCTTTTTTGCCAATTACAACAAGAAATAGGAGTAATTTTTAGAACGTTCATGTTTGAAATCGTAATTCAATATTGTAGAATTCAGTAAACTGTAAATCTTATTGTGAATCACTGTGTCTCGGACTGTGTGTTTACTTATTAACTTACCTACAATAACTTGTTCTTTGTTCGGTAAAAATGGCTTTTTAAAAATACTTTGAGCCACATTTTGTTAAATTTATGGAAATTATGATCTTCGAAAAAAAACTCGCAATCCAGAAATTCCAGTAGTTTTATTTTCCTTCATGTTTGCATTTTTTTAGACTTATATCTTTTTAAAAATAAATTTCTTTATTTTAAATAACTAAAGATGCTCGAAAGTGTTTTACTTTTCTTTGTACAAATGTTCATAATAATATATAACTCTCGATAATCCTCTCTTTGGTATGGTCGGAATTTTTAATTGTCTAAACCAATTAAATGAATAATGAGAGAATTTATCAAAAGACATTTATACTTTAAGTGCTTGACGATGCAATGTATAGCAAGCAATCTGCTTGCTCTGCTTTAAGAATAAGTATCCAGCTATCATCCACAGTTTTACTTTGGTACTGGAACGACTATTATTTACCATGCAGTATAAGTACATGTATGTATATTTACAATAATTTGCAAAGCGTGTTCTATGTATTTAGAACTGTTTTCGAAGACCACACACACACACACACACACACACACAAGTACTTTGTTCACAATTATCTTAGTAATAATGATTGATTGATCTTTGATTGTGCCATAAAAATATGATAAATATATAATGTATATTTGATGTTAAAATAATTTGTTATATAGAGAGATTTTGTTGATTAAAGCTTTCTATGTTGTGAAACAAAAAACAAAAAATTATGACATTAATTGTCTTGTTTTGTATATAAAAAGCAGTGTGCCCATCCATATTCCGGTCATTGAAACACCAAATGTCATAAAAATACATATTCGTTAGACATATATATATATATATATATATATAGAGAGAGAGAGAGAGAGAGAGAGAGAGAGAGAGAGAGAGAGCATTAAGAAATAAAGTAGTGTTATGTATAACAGGCGTGGGAGGCCGAAGAAGGACGCAAATAAGGAACACGTCGAAAGATGCCAACTGATATAGAAAACAAAGCACAAGATAAACATATTCAGATAATTGACTATGCTAAAAGATATAATAGAAATTAAAACTAAAAACTCAATTATACATACAAAATAGGTACATGTACTTTGTAACAGCTAGAGCAACCAAGAATGAAAGTAAATATTAGAATTAGGGAAAGAAAAGAAGAAGAGAAAAATTTATACTTGGTAACAATCAATGCAACCAAAAACGAGTCGCAAGTTAATATTTATAATCACATTGTTTTTGCTTCAATGCATCATTTTAGATAACCCAATGTAGTAAAATAGGGCACATGAAGTGACGTTTAAAAATTGGAACAATTTTGGAAGAGGTAATTAAAAAACATTAAAGATTTATAAATATTAGGAATTGCATACGCTTCGGCTGTACTGCGGTTGAATGGACTATTTCACACAACAATGAAAGCCTTCATAAATAAAGTAAAACAGACAAGCAACATAAACACGCAACAGCTAATACTACCAATGACAATGGCATGCACCATGCGAGTAAACAAAACAGGCAAACAAGACAAGACAGGAAAGGACCAACACATATAAACTCACTGATAATCTTAATATCCATACTTGAGATAGAAACGAATTGGTTAGAGTACTTTTAAAAGGCGGTCTGAAAGAGTGTACTTAAGCAATAAACAATCAAAATAAACAAGTAAAATAATAAAACAATACAATTTAAAACTTACGGTTGTGCTGTCATGGAATATTATTGGTGTAAATTAAACATTTTAACAATGACTTATGCTATAAACATTTACTATTCATATAAAAATGATTCGACAATTAGTCTGATCTGGATGCACTAGTACTTAAAATACTATTGATCCATAATTGTTTGTTACATGTTTTTTTTTTCTAAATATTTCTTTTATTCAAAAACTTTCCTCAACAACAAGGACTGGTATGTTTGTTTTATTTCCTCATAAGAATCGCAGTAAGATAAAATTAAAAAATATTGACCTTACCAAATTCTTTTTTTAAATGAAAAAATTTTCTCTGAGTTCTTCTGTACATGGAACAAATTTTGGGGAAAAAAGTTGAAATTCAATGATCCAATCGGGCCTCACACCAGATTAAATCAGGATATTTAAAGGTTAATAAAGATCAAATGAATTAACATGCAAATCACTTCTTTACTTCATAATGCTGAATTTAAAAGAATAATTAAAAAGGAATTGATGTCCAAAGATGCATTAAGATATAGTAAAAAACATGTTGTATGATTTTTTCAATTAGAAAAAAGTGGGAAAGAGCCATTAGTTAATAAATTGGTGTTCATTGTTGTCCGGATTTTTTTATTAGGTGATCCTCATAAATAATCAAATCATATCTTATCCTTTGTTGTTAACTAGGAAGGTTCATAAGGGATTTTTTGAACATAGTTAATCTGTTGTCTTGTTGAAAACTTGCACAGAATAAAAGAAACTTTTTTGATATGTCTGGTTATATTTTCCATAAGGTCAGTAACTTTTACATGGATTTTTGATATTTTTTGAATGATTTTGTTTAAGTATGGAGTTTTGTTCTCGAAATATGTATATGACAAACAATTATGGACTGATAGTAGGTTTTATAAGGCTGTACTATAATGAGAAAGCGAGTATTTTCTGTAACCATTTTTTTTTTTTTTTTTTTTTTTTGAAGAATGTGACTGTAAAACGATAGATAAGCAATTAAGAAAACATTCATTAAATTGCCTTTTATTTTATTCAATATGTAGCATGTAAAATTGTTATTATCCTATCTACATATTATAATGTTTAGTAAGAACTAGCATGTATATCAAGTTGAACATTACACCTTTGTGACCTGTACTTAATCAGAAGTGTTAAATTAACTACGTCTTGGGTCGTTTTTTCCTTGTTTAACCCTTACCTGTAATTAATTTTTTTTCCTGCTTAATCCAACAACTAACTCCAAATTCCAAATTAGCCAACAATTAAAATCTTACCTATAAGGTACAAAATTTCAAAATGTCAGCTAAGTTGGAATGAACCGGGTTTTTTTACTTCGGAAGTATATACTGAATGTGGTTCAGACAGTAATCAGTAATGATAATGCATAACGTGTTACACTAGGGAGGTCTAACCAATAAGTATGAAATACACTAGATTGACCGATTAGACAAACATGTCTTACTAAGCAAGAGACGACAGCACGCGCCCGCGTGTGTGTGTGTGTGTGTGTGTGTGCAATGAATTATCGATATTTACAGCAACAAGATTCATCTTTCCCATATCATAAAATTAAAATCTTAAAGTCAGATGACCTTGTAAATCCCCCAAATCTCTCTCTCTCTCTCTCTCTCTCTCTCTCTCTCTCTCTCTCTCTCTCTCTCTCTCATTTTTTTGTTGGAATTTAATTTGATTTTTGACCAATTTTGCAATAATCTCTCTCTCTCTCTCTCTCTCTCTCTCTCTCTCTCTCTCTCTCTCTCTCTCTCTCTCTCTCTCACCTTGACCCCTGGTGAAGATAGAAATTATGACAGTTATAATGATTACCTTATTATTATTATTATATCATATTAAAATCACGCATATATTAAATTCACTTTTCCCATTTCCTCATTCTCCTGTGTACTTGATGATGTCATATCAAGTCAGTTGTTATATCAAGGATAAATAATCAATTCGTAAAAAAGTCTCACCTTAACTAATTATAAAAATTAACCTGGTGATAATTTTAAAAACAATATTGCTCGTCAAGAAAAAAGGAGTCAATAGCCTAAAGCGAAATTAATACAAAATAGACAACACGGCTTATAAAAATGGACAAATATTGCCGTGGGTGATTTTTTTGTTTTTATTCTCTTTTGATATAAAACATGCATAAAAAGCTATCACTAATGAAGCTTAACAAGTTGGTTGTGTTGGTAGTATTACACGAGCGACCGTGTCCGATTGTAGACAGGGAGTTTCCTAAAGACCATGAATACAACCAGATCAGGAAACATTTAAACTTTGGATGTTTATGTTCATTAATGATAACGTCACTTAGTCTATGTTGTTTTCACATTTTTGGTATTTTCTAAGTACAAGAGACTACTTTCAACAACATTTACATTGAGGTTTTTAATTATTAGATGAAATACGAAATTAATCGCCAATTATTATTTTTTCTATATATTGCTAAGCACAAATTTGACACACGTGTAAAATAACTAGAAACTTAGACTTGAAAATTCTTTTTTAAGTGAAAGTTATAATTTATTAAGTTCATAAATTTTCGGAGTGTTTCTCACACCGTCAAACAGAATTACATCTGTCGTTGAATCTGCTTCAGTCAGTTGTTTCCCGTACAATTTCTGATCACTAAACTTCGATTTCTTAATATTGTAATAACATTATTGATTCAATAACTGCCTTAACCAAAACTTTGTAAAAACAAAATGATGAGATTTTGCAATACACCAAATGTGCACGTCCTATATAAAATTATATATAGTTCACGGAAATAAACATTTTCCCATAGGTCTGTCAATCTTAATTCGTGAACATATTAGTTGACAACTTTTCTGTTTTAAGCACATTTCTCTTACAAAAATAGGTGATAATTTGTCAAAAACTCAAAAACCAGTATTTCCTGAAAATTTGACTTGCGTTTTACCACATAGACTAAGAGCTCATTAGTTTGATAGACCACGTGACAAAAAATGTAAGCTACAATGCATTTTAATGTTGAAATAAGTTATCTATCATTCGATTGACAAACCTCTCATAAAACGTCATGCTCCTATGATCTCTATATAACGTATTGTACTCCATACATTTTATAAGTATATGTCATTGTTTTTTTTCTTATTGATGAGGAAAAAGTGGGAAAATTATTAATCAAACAATTTTTATTAAGGCATATAAATAAGACTGGATAAAAAATTGTAAGAATATTTTAACAATACGAAAATAATTTTTTCATTGATGTTAATAGATTGGATTTATATTATAAAGAATAATTTCAAGTTCCTTGCCAAGACCCTCTGTCTGCCATTGTTACTATTAACTAAGTTCAGACGTTTGTGATATTTCCAGCATTTTAATATAAACTGGTCTCGGATTTGTACTTTTGTGCGAAACAACGAAATATTATTTTCTCCAATATTTTTATTTTTATGTGAAAATTTTCTTGGAATATATCTTCAACAGATTTACATATATAATCCTATTCATGGTTGACAACAAATTATACGAGCCATTGGTCACAAATGAAAATTCATTATACCTCATATAGATTCGTAAAAAAGATTCTACAATAAGCTATCTATCTGTTGCCAAGGGCAATACATCTTGCTCTTGAAAGGGCTTCGTATTTGATAGCGGTAAAAGGATTGTCCAGGAGGCTGATTTTAATCAGGAATTTTGTGTAGGGTGGACAATAGAACAATTGGTCAATCTGATGACAACATCGAATATGGCGTGTTGATGGAATCCAGATGTCGTCTGCTACAATGGACTTGCAGAATCAGGAACGCTCACAGATGGACGGGTACTACACATTGGTAAGTTCCTATTTATTCATTTCATTTCGTAAATTGGAACCTTCTTCCTAAATTGTGTTTCAATTGGTCGTAACATTTGAACAAAAAACCATTGAAACTACCATTAACTATTTTGAAATATCTATTGACTATTGAAATATTGTGGTAAAAACAATGCCTGTTTGAAATTTCAAGAGTTTTTTGCAAATATAAATGTACTTAAGCTTTTTTAAAACAAAGCTTATTGTTTTGTTTATTCTGTTAATTTATTTATTTTTAATCTAATTTCATTCCTTTATTGTATTTATTTATTTATTTATTTATTTATTTATTACATTTTATTTATTTATTTATTACATTTTATATATCTTATTTATGTATTTATTTGTTTATTTATTCGTCCATTTATTTATTTATTTATTTATTTATTTATTTATTTATTTATTTATTTATTTTAACTTTTGCAACAATTGCTCACGATTTCTGAATAAGGAAACAATTTGTTCATATTATTTTCCATTAAGTTTTGAATGATTTGTTTGTATATTTTTAACTTAAACTAGTTGATGTGATCGTCACAGTTTTTGTTGAAAAGTTGTTAAGATTCAAATACTAGAAGTAAAATTGCCAAAAATATTCTCAGTATATACATGTATATATTATTAAATTCATTTACCAGTATGTTGTGTAAAGACCGTTGCTATTTCTAAAGTATTCACAATAATGTTCAGTATCCGTACAATGTCAGGATTTTATGTAACCAGTAGTCTAAATGTGCGTGTTTATCTTGTGTCTTGTCTCTATATCCAGTATCCGTACAAAGTCGGGATTTGATGTAACCAGTAGTCTAAACGTGCGTGTTTATCTTGTGTCTTGTCTCTATATCCAGTATCCGTACAAAGTTGGGATTTGATGTAACCAGTAGTCTAAATGTGCGTGTTTATCTTGTGTCTTGTCTCTTTATCCAGTATCCGTACAGAGTTGGGATTTGATGTAACCAGTAGTCTAAATGTGCGTGTTTATCTTGTGTCTTGTCTCTTTACCCAGTATCCGTACAGAGTTGGGATTTAATGTAACCAGTAGTCTAAACTTGCGTGTTTATCTTGTGTCTTGTCTCTATAACCAGTATCCGTACAAGGTCGGGAATTTTATGTAACCAGTAGTCTAAATGTGCGTGTTTATCTTGTGTCTTGTCTCTAAATCCAGTATCCGTACAAAGTCGGGAGTTTAATGTAACCAGTAGTCTAAATGTGCGTGTTTATCTTGTGTCTTGTCTCTTTATCCAGTATCCGTACAGAGTTGGGATTTGATGTAACCAGTAGTCTAAATGTGCGTGTTTATCTTGTGTCTTGTCTCTATATCCAGTATCCGTACAGAGTTGGGATTTGATGTAACCAGTAGTCTAAATGTGCGTGTTTATCTTGTGTCTTGTCTCTATAACCAGTATCCGTACAAGGTCGGGAATTTTATGTAGCCAGTAGTCTAAATGTGCGCGTTTATCTTGTGTCTTGTCTCTATAATCCAGTATCCGTACAAAGTCGGGAATTTTATGTAACCAGTAGTCTAAATGTGCGTGTTTATCTTGTGTCTTGTCTCTATAACCAGTATCCGTACAAAGTCGGGAGTTTATGTAACCAGTAGTCTAAATGTGCGTGTTTATCTTGTGTCTTGTCTCTATAACCAGTATCCGTACAAAGTCGGGAGTTTTATGTAACCAGTAGTCTAAATGTGCGTGTTTATCTTGTGTCTTTCTCTATAACCATTATCCGTACAAATGTCGGAGTTTTATGTAACCAGTAGTCTAAATGTGCGTGTTTATCTTGTGTCTTGTCTCTATAACCAGTATCCGTACAGAGTTGGATGTGATGTAACCAGTAGTCTAAACGTGCGTGTTTATCTTGGGTCTATGTCCTATATCCAGTATCTGTACAAAGTCGGGATTTTATGTACCAGTAGTCTAAATGTGCGTGTTTATCTTGTGTCTTGTCTCTATAACCAGTATCCGTACAATGTCAGGATTTTATGTAACCAGTAGTTCTAAACTTGCGTGTTTATCTTGTGTCTTATGTCTATATCAAGTATCCGTACAAAGTCGGAAGTTTAATGTAACCAGTAGTCTAAATGTGCGTGTTTATCTTGTGTCTTGTCTCTTTATCCAGTATCCGTACAGAGTTGGGATTTTGATGTAACCAGTAGTCTAAACTTGCGTGTTTATCTTGTGTCTTATGTCTATAACCAGTATCCGTACAAAGTCGGGAGTTTTATGTAACCAGTAGTCTAAATGTGCGTGTTTATCTTGTGTCTTGTCTCTATAACCAGTATCCGTACAGAGTTGGGATTTGATGTAACCAGTAGTCTAAACTTGCGTGTTTATCTTGTGTCTTATGTCTATATCCAGTATCCTGTACAAAGTCGGGATTTTATGTAACCAGTAGTCTAAATGTGCGTGTTTATCTTGTGTCTTGTCTCTATAACCAGTATCCGTACAATGTCAGGATTTTATGTAACCAGTAGTCTAAACTTGCGTGTTTATCTTGTGTCTTATGTCTATATCCAGTATCCGTACAAAGTCGGAAGTTTAATGTAACCAGTAGTCTAAATGTGCGTGTTTATCTTGTGTCTTGTCTCTATATCCAGTATCCGTACAGAGTTGGATTTATGTAACCAGTAGTCTAAATGTGCGTGTTTATCTTGTGTCTTGTCTCTATATCCAGTATCCGTACAAAGTCGGGAGTTTTATGTAACCAGTAGTCTAAATGTGCGTGTTTATCTTGTGTCTTGTCTCTAAATCCAGTATCCGTACAAAGTCGGGAGTTTAATGTAACCAGTAGTCTAAATGTGCGTGTTTATCTTGTGTCTTGTCTCTTATCCAGTATCCGTACAAAGTCGGGAGTTTAATGTAACCAGTAGTCTAAATGTGCGTGTTTATCTTGTGTCTTGTCTCTAAATCCAGTATCCGTACAAAGTCGGGAGTTTATGTAACCAGTAGTCTAAATGTGCGTGTTTATCTTGTGTCCTTGTCTCTATATCCAGTATCCGTACAAAGTCGGGAATTTTATGTTACCATCTTTATATATTCAACTGTCATCAATTGCCATGTGCTGATTTTGAATGCATAAATATTTTAATAGAAATTTAAAATCAGCACATGACACAACTATAATCAAAATTTTAAGCTAATAAGTAAACTTTTTTGTTTAATATAATTTTAATTTTTGTTCGCTTTGAACCATATTATTTTTTAAAGCCATATATCATTAAGTATTTTAAAGATTTATCAATAATTTATAATCAAAATTCTGTCCACGACCGCCACGCCATATAAAGTAAATCGCGGAATACTAAATCAATATAGCGATGACGTAATTTCTAATTCGTTTCCTGGATATTCAATAAATTGAGAGGTGATACATTATCTTGACAACAAAAATGTGTTTGAAATTTATACTTTTTTGGTAATTGATCATCTTAATGATATATTATTTTGAACATAAACTCAAACCTACATCAATCATTGTTTTTTTTTGAAAAAAAAAACTTTTTAAAGCTCTATTTTTTGCAAGGAATATTTATTAATAAGAAGATAGAAGAAATATTTAAGATTTCTATTTTGTTTAAACTCTCTCTCTCTCTCTCTCTCTCTCTCTCTCTCTCTCTCTCTCTCTCTCTCTCTCTGGGTGTTATTTCTCCAGTATTGAATTCTGTCGATCCCTAAAGCTACAATTAACTTACGGCACAGTGTACACACCACACGTCTGTCGGTCTCGAGGAAAAATGTTTTACGGACATTTGGAGTACATGTATATAATATTCATGCGCATAAAATCTACATATTTTGACATATATATTTATGTCAGTTTTTACACTTATATAATTATTAGATGACATTAAAATATATTCAGTCTATATAAGTTAATATATGAATGTCTATAATTTCACACACCATTGGTTTATTAGTACATAACTTCTGGCGATGCACAATTTCTGCTTTAGAATTGAGATTACGGTTTTAATATAAAATATATATTATACATAATTCCTCTAGTCTCGAATTATAATATTTCACATTAAGTCGCACAATAAAACTGTCACTTTTCATTTAAACCGTCCATATTATATATATTATATCATATGACATAATAATTACTTTCAATAATGAAGCCTTAATGATTATCTGAAAGTTCAGGAAGTAATTTCGGAATTTTTATTAACTCTTTAAAAGTCCTTGATTATCTTTGGATACTCCGGTTTTCTCCACCAGGTCTGTACAGAGGGCTATGAAATGAAGAATCTCATGAAGGACGTAAAACCTCGTTTCTTTTTGTTTAAATGGCACTTAAGTTTACAAAAGAATTTACTCTTGTATTACTTCACTCAAAATATATTTATTAAAATATATACCAATGAAAGTTTTCGTGTATCAAGTTTTTTTTTTATTTTATTTTATTTTATTTTATTTTATTTTATTTTGTTTAATTTAATTTAATTTAATTTAATTTAATTTAATTTAATTTAATTTAATTAATTTAATTAATTTAATTAATTTAATTTAATTTAATTTAATTTAATTTTATCTTATGCACATGACATTGTTATATGACATGCAATGTATCCGAGGTCTTCTAAAAGTTCTTTTGATAAGATTTTTAGTGGATGATTGGTGAAAATGCAACTATAGTTTGTTTTTATAGATATTTTTGCGTTTTAATATTTTATTCAACATTATCAGAACTGTCGGTCGCGATATAAGTGATCATGAAGTGATCCTTACTGGGTCGTAATCAAAAATGACTTCGAGTCACCAATGATGGATTTTTTACAGTATACCGAGTAAAAACAGAAATCAAAATGATAATCATGCCAGAGTAAAATGAAGTAAATGTTCTTTAACCCCACCAATGGACTGGTGAAGTGGTATGTCTGTCTGTGGCATACTGACTCGGTGAGCTAGCGCCTTACCAAAGAGTCGTCCTGACGCGACACTCGGCCACGATACTCACTCGCACATCACACCCATGCATACATCGATTGCTGATGCAACGTTAAACAACATTACAACAACTTTTAACTCTAACAAATATATTTTGTTATTCCGTGCAGTATGATTAGAACACATGACATGGTTTATATAAAGATTAATCAGTTACCAGTTTTTCATCTCATTGTCATATAGTATGACCCTAAACTCTACCCCCCGGGTGATTTACAATCGGATTTATGGAGATAATGTGCTATAAAAGTTTATCTCTTAACGGTCCATTGTGTATCGATCAACATCAGGGCAGATTTTACTTGATAAAAAGTGGAAAATCGCGTATTAGTAATAATTTGTCTACAAAGTATGCGTTTGATGGCACAGGACAATTAAGGCCATGACCCTTGCATACCCTGTTTGCGATTTTTGAGATAAATTTTAGTCGTTTCAAATCTATCTCAAATTTTAAGACTTGAAAGACCCATGCATTCCCTATTTGCGATTTTTGAAATTAATTTTAATCATTTCAATTCTATCTCAATTTTTTAGACTTGAAAATCAGATTTATGTCTATTTTTAATATTTTTCATGTTAACTGTTAGTTGATACTAAATATTTTTTATTTGATGTTTTATTTTATTCTTATCGTAAATCGAAAATTCACTGACTGACTCTAATTATATTGAATAATGATGAAAAGACAATTACTCTGTAGTATTCATACCAGTTATTGCAAGAAACAAACTGTTTTATAAACTTTATATAAGTTGACCAGAATAATTTGTCTCTTGTGGTCGTAGTTAGCACCAAAAACCAAATATCTTAAATCATAGACACATTTACTTTTTTCTCTTAAGTTGTTTCAATATTCAATATTCATATTTTTTATTCGCGTTTTCTATTTTTTTTTCTCTGTGTGTGTGTGTGTGTGTGTGTGTGTGTGTGTGTGTTTCACAGACTATTGTCGTCTACAAATTTTAGCTGCAGACATTTAAGTCTATTTCACCAGTTTAGTTTTACTCACTTTTGTAGCAAATTTTTGAGCCGTCTTATTTATTGAAACATATTTAAGATTTGTTCCCTTATGCAAAGCATTCCGTAGATGGATTTGGATTTATATGACTTTGGAACTTTGAACTCATTGATTTTCAACTGTTCAGTGACACGTATTTTTTCTGTTAACTTTTTTCGGCCCCTAGTGTCACTGATGAATAATTTTCCGAAATGTACACATATTACACATGAAAATTAAACATATATTTTTGTTAGATGTTATAATTTTTTAGGAAAAAGGTAAAAATTATCAACACCGTCATGTGCTATTTTTGAATTTCTATCAAAATAATGCATTAAAAATCAGCAAACGACAACTGTCGTCATGTCCCGATTTTGAATGCATTATTTTAATAGAAATTCAAAACCATCACATGACAACACATATCTATGGCAAGCAAAATAAACATTAACAAGAAAAGAACCTAAATTTACGGCGCAAATTTCAAAAATCGTAAAACCTGGTTTTGCGATCGCAACAGGTTCTACGACGTAAATATAGGTTTTTCGAATTATTGTGCATTTTGCTTGCCTTACATATCGATATAACGAACACCTTTCCTCGATATAATGAAAACCGTGATGATTAATTTTGATAAAACAAAAACATTTGATATGGAATTAAAGTCTTAAGGAAGTTGTGTAAACAGTATTATTTTTTAGGTCAATATCCTTCTGGGGGTCCTTGGTAGCTAATTCATATGTTTTAATTATCATCTATATTTGATGACTGGTTGACCATTTAACAATAAAAACGTCACCAGAGGACATCAATAATTTTGGTATACCTCATTAGAACAAAATATGACAGCATCGTGGCGCCTTCAATTACTGTCGATTAATAATTCATTAACCTTGGTATTTAGTCGTATTGAACATCATCAGATCTCTTAGTTGGACGAAAGGGGAATCAAGTGTTCCTAACGCATTGCCTAGTTATGGAACTCTGTTGGAGAGGAATCTAACTGATGTTCACTAATGGGGTTAAATGTTTGGAATTCCAATTGCCTGCATAAAAATTCGTTTTTTTTAAAAAAAACCGTTTCTGGTTAAGACTATTCTGGATTTTTTATGAATATTATATATATATATATATATATATATATATATATATATATATATATATATATATATATATATATATATATATATATATATTAAATAAAGACCGTTTCTGGTCAAGACATTTGTTAATTTATTTTTTACCTTATATTTGTCTGAATTGTCTAGCGGTCTAACATGCAAAATTGGAGGTGTAAAACCTTAGATGAGAGGCCAAGTTTGGCTTGGTTTATGAATAAGGACATGGGTTTCAATTCTAACACGGGCAATAAAGGGGGCCATATACATGTGTGCCAAAAAGCATAGTACAGTTAATAAAATTATTTGGAATAGGTGTCCAAACTCTTAAGTGTCAGGATGGCCGAGCGGTCTAAGGCGCCAGACTCAAGGTTGGAAACCTTCGATATGTTGGGTGTTCTGGTCCACGAATGTGGGCGTGGGTTCGAATCCCACTTCTGACATCAAATTTTGCCCCACTGAAAAGAAACTAATAAATTTTTCATTTATCTTTCCACTTATTCCCCCAATATCTTTTTTGTCACTTTACGTAAGCCTGTTATAAGGTACAAATAACAATTAAAAATATTCAAAAAATGTAAGTGGTTATTAGTGGAACTTTTAACAAAAAAGAAAAAAAAAGAAAGAAAAACCAAAGACAATTAATCAAATTAAAAATTAATAAAATTAATCAAAAAGTGAACTTTAAAAAATTTGATTTGTGTAATATTAATTAGTTTTTTTTTAAAACGATCTCTAGTTACCACAGTAGTTTTACTAGACTCATTTGTCTTATAAATAACCTTATATGACAGACAATCGTTACGCCTAATACTCTGTCAAATATGTCGAATTATTTTAATATACAGTGTTATAAATGCCATTAAAATCCGACCAGGAAATTATTGAAGGTGTTTGACCAAATATTAATTTGTAATGACAACTTACTTGTTTAATTCGTTCACGTTGTAGTGTTTAAAGAGTGAAATCGTGAAAAGTTATAGATTAATTTTAATATTTATATGAGGAAAAATCATGTGTATTTGGATGTTAATTAATATGATTCAATTAGGAATTCCACTAAGGGGGTTACGATAGATGTATAATTATTTACATTAACTGACAAGAATTGTGTAATGAACGTAAGTCATATTTTTTCTTCCTTTATTGACTCCCGTTTCGGATCAAAATGTTATGAGGTCAAATTCGTTGCATTTTTAACGCAACTTGTATACTTTGCAAATTTTTACTACAGTTAATCGCTACGTACCTCGAGGACAAAATAGATTAATCTATACTGGATCCTTGGCAACACAAACGGTAAGGCTTCCTTTTGTACTCCCATTTATTAAATTATATTTAAAATGTTTGAGAAAAAAATGTGTTCACAGAAATGTTAAAAATTTCTTGATTTTGTCATATTAGGTCATTTTAAATCGATATTAAAAATTTTAGTGGATGGTACAAAAGGAAGTCTTTCCCGCAAATCATTACGATTTTTGATTCACAAAATGAAGGCCATCACTTTGGTCATCATTACCAAGGATAACAACTTGTCGAAATCAAATTGGTGCAACTCAATTTCCGTTTTCTGTTGATTACTACGAAAAACCTATATGAACAAGACTTTTTAGTAAATGTAAGCATTGAGGTAGTTTTTTTAAAATAGTAAGATAGTTATTTTTATTTTATTTTATTTTATTTTATTTTATTTTATTTCAGTTTCATTTCATTTCATTTCATTTCATTTCATTTCATTTCTGTATTAATTGAATCATTTATTTGTTAATTTACTCATTTTTTTTAATTTATCCAATCATTTATAAATATATATATATATATATATATATATATATATATATATATATATATATATATATATATATATATATATATATTTATTTATTTATTTATTTATTTATTTATTTATTTATTTATTTATTGAATCATTTATTTGTTAATTTACTCATTTATTTATTTATTTATTTATTTATTCATTTATTTATTTATTTATCCACTCATTTATTTATTTATTTATTTATTTATTTATTTATTTATTCAGGATACCTGGAGTAAGCCTAACCTGGCGATGGCGCCTCCCCCGGCGTTACCAGGAGGTTACAAACGTGCTTATGTAAAACCGAAGAAGAGTAAGTTACGTTGGTATCTGGTGTTCGGATTGAGTGTTCTGATAACTGCCGTAGTGGTTGTAGTTGTGGCACTAGTTATTCATTTTACAACCTCAGCAAAATAAAGGTAAGGGGCTTTAAATTAGATAGAAATTGGCTAAATAAACACCACCAATAATACAAGAGTTTTTGGGATTTCCACTGGTACTATTTCATCTTTAACCTTTGTTAGCCACGAACTGTTATAATCTATTAAACAAAATAAACAAATACATAAACAAAAATAAAAACTAGTAAAAAATAAAAATAAATAAATAAATAAATAAATAAATAAATAAATAAATAAATAAATAAATAAATAAATAAATAAAATAAAATAAAAATATCTCTTACAAATGGAGTAACTAAGACGGTATTTGAATTGTTGTTTCAAGCATATATATGTATATTTTTTAGTTCATTGATGTCACCAATGCCAATACAAGGACATCTAAAGTTTGTCGTGCCATAGTTAAGACAATTTTCTAAATACTATGTTCTTCAAAAGTCAAGTCTGTCCTTTTCATGTTTTGACATGAAGTTAAAAATTTTGAAATTTAAATATGCGTACGCGTACGATATTTCATCAAAATGACGCCCTAAGCTAAAATTTATTTTAGAATATTTTAAATTTTCTTCATACATTTGGTTACTACTTTTATATATAACACTTAATTTACATTGTTTACAAATATTATCACGTTAAATGTCAACAACATGTTTAGTTAATATATTCACTGTTTGATTTATGTTACAGCACAGGAAGTGCAGAATGAATTCTTTGGTTCAGATCACGGTAAGTCGTTGACCTTTATTTGTTACGGCGTTCAGCAAAGATAAATAGTTGGTAGTTCCGTAATGATCTGTACCACATTATAATGAATTGTGTTAGCTGGTTGGTTCGTTGGTTTATTTAATGGTATTTAACGCCTCATCAAAAATTCTTCAGCCGTTCGCGACAAGAGCGAGGTTATTTATTTCTGTGGGTTTATCTAAGAAAAGTTATGCGTGACATGTGCGAGTGAGCATTTTTGGTACTTTTGAGTCGGTATGCCGCAGACAAGCATACCACTTCTCCAAGCTATTATCCTGTCACCGAGTGAACTAGACAATACTTTGACCTGTTAAAGTCAAGCGCTAGGCGATGAAGCAATATCTCAAATTTTAAAGTGTTACGTAATATGTATGATCCGGCCTAGATTCGAACCTACGACCTCAACCCCTGAGCCATAGAGAGTTAAGTTGACAACAACTTAAAGAAAAAAATGTAGAAAAATAACAGAAGATTATTGAAAATTCACTTACCATGCTAGATGATGCCATAATGTGTTATATGTATATACATTGTACATGTATAGTGGTTTTAACAAATCAGTTGTTACAGTGCAGCCGAAGAACTCTTCACTTGCCAATAGTTAATGCGATCAAGAAATTGAAATATAGGTATCACAAACAAACCGAGAATAATGTTAAGCACTTTTTTTAAATTTATTTATTTATATTTTTTGGTTAAAATTATCATTTACTTTGCGGTTTTTGTGTATAAAATATTTCAGGACCCTTGTATTAGTATTGTGATACTTATAATGTATTGAATTGCTTTTAGAACATTCTCATGATGACGACGACAGTGGACATGTTTCAGATGACACTACTCCGCCGGGAAATGATATCACAACAAGGCGAACTGACCATAAACCAACGAGCAGTATAGGTAAGTGTCATATACCATTTTTTGAATTTAATCATAAAATACATTCAAAAAATGGTATATGACAATATATTGTCATATACTATTTTTTGAATGTATTTTATGATTAAATTAAAAAAATGGTATATGACATAAGGATACATATCCTCTTCTCTGGACATTATTATACATTGTGATATACAATCACAAACACTAGTAAGTTCACAATTCCTGATTGCTTGTCGAAGGTCGATGGTTTTCTCCAGACACTCCGCTTTTCTCCAACATCCTTAGACTTATCGCTTCGATTCATTAGTTACTATCACTGATCAATAAAATTTCAGCCTCATAGAGTATTAAGGCAGAGTTATAAAAAAAACTACAAAAACAGATTTTGGAATTTCAGAAATGCGACCATAAACGAAGTGTTGAATTTTTAATAGCATTTTAACAAGGATTTACAGTATAAATACTGACTACAATTATAATCTAATTAACTCCAATCACATCAATACAAGACACTTTATCAATATGTTCATTACTTTCCTTGTCAGTTATTAATTCTGTTGTAAATATGTACTATATTTTATCGGATTGGCAATTTAGGTTACCATCTTTTATAAAATATTTGTAGAGCCATAAAGTGCATGAGAGCGTATTTTTAGGAATTAATTATCCACCGTCGCACCATTATTGTAGTGACAACTGTAAATAATGTATCATAGGTTTTTATTGGCCTTTTATCCTTGGCTCTAGCTATTTTTCCGTGGGACTCTCTTTCCTTTATAAGAAAAGTTTCTAGACGACAGATATTCAGTCTAACTAAAAAGTTTAACAGACAACATAAAATAAAAGTAAAACCATCTATACGCTTAACAATATTGTAACGAAGCATAAACAATTTAAACATCGCAAAGAGTTTACCCCAAATTTCAAGTCGGAATAGATAATTTTTGCACAAATCAAAGAATGCAAGATTTTTATAAAGATAAAATTGCTAAAATTAATGTAAAATGATATAGAGACCAAAGGTATTTGGACGTCTGTACTATTGTTATATACAAAATTTAGAATTTTTATAAAATTAACCGTTCGAAATTTTGCAAATGAATAAAAAAAAATTAAAAATTTTTATTTTATAAAAATTCAAAATTTTGCATATGACACTATTTCGGAAAAATCAAACTTCAAATTTAGTTAAAATAAATCAAGAACATTAATTTTGTTTCCTGCTATTGTAACTCTTTGACTAAGCTGCTAGTAAATGTATGAAAAGGTAATAAGCCGGAGTGTAAAAACACACATAAAAGTTTTGATCCTTTAAATAATATTTAAAACAAATTCTTTCAAATTACAAAAAGTATTTTATTTGTCATTATAGATCCTACAGCAACACAATCTTCAACCAGTCGAACAACAACCTTGTTGCTCATCAAATCAACTACCTCAACTAGTGCTGCTGCGAAGACCCCACAACCAGTCGTGAAATCAACATATCAGTCTTCTTTTTCAACATCTAAAATTCCATCTACAGCATCACAGAAGCCTACTCCAAATAGTGGATTTGTACCAGTTATACCAACAGATAAATTGGTTGAGGCAGACAGCTCAACTTCATCGTCGCAGACGACGTCAACAACTCCACCTAACAGTGTTAATGTCACGGCGCCAATTCACCATTTGAACAGCACGTCTGGAACTAGTCACGTGATACTAAATGCCACCACCCCAGCATTTATAAGGGATCACTCTGGTGATATACACCTAACAACTAACGACGTTACAATTAGTACAGATTCTACCACGTACGAGTAGTATTGGTGCAGCACCAATAGTTGGCGATATTTCTTCCAGTACAAGTAGTATTGGTACACCGCCAGTAGTGGATGATACTTCTACCACCGCAGCAGCTGGAGTAACCAGTACTGGTGAACCAAGTAAGTTTTTTTTTACTATAATGGTAAACATTAAAGATGTGTGGATCTGACAGAATGCACAGGTTATGTTCTGGTTATCCTAAAGCTCTGATAGCTGAACCCTATATTTTAAATTTTTGTCCAAATTTTAATACATTGCATTGGAAAATATTAAGGTCAAATCTTTTTGTTTATAATAAACACGTTTAAATTGAATGCATGTAAATGTTTGTTTTATGATTTCAGTAACCTTTTGAATATTCTAACAATTTGATAAAGGTTACTTTGCAACAACTTGATCAAGGTGGTATCAATCAAAAAAAAAAACAAAAAAAAAAAAAAAAAAACAAAAAAAAAGAGAGAGAGAGAGAGAGAGAGAGAGAGAGAGAGAGAGAGAGAAAAAAAAACAAAAAAACTCGGAGATATTTGCGAGATTACTTGAATGTATATTCTAAAAAAAATTTCACATGAATCTCTTTTTTGTTAATTGTATAGAGCGTGGATAAGAATGTAAATTTGGCACAAAATTGAAAAAAAAAACTATTTTAAACCGTTTATTATTATTATTATTATTATCATTCTTTTTTTATAATTATTTTATTTGTTAATTTTTTTTCAAGAAATGATGAATAAATAAAATTATGTCTTAATTGCATTGCAGGAGTTGTGTTTGAAAGCTCTAATGTGACTTTGGCATCGAAATCCATTAGTCTCCTGTTTGAAGCAATCAATGTACCAGACTGGGATTATCTACAAATATTTCGAAGTGAAGATCAGGGAGGTATTGGGGACGTTGTTGCTATGGTAACAGCAGGGAGACAGCATCCTATATTAGATATATATGATCCAAACTTTCGATCACAAATATCCTTTAAAAACGATGCTTTGGCTTTAACACTTCAGACAGACGTTTTCAAATGCAACCAGACGACAAATTTTACCAGCGTATTTGGAACACAAACCACTACATTTCTTAATGTTACAACTGTATATAGTAAGTTATTTTAAAATAGTATTTTAACATTTTTATATATGTTTGAAGGAAGGTTATGGAAATGGTCTAATTGACAAGAATTATAATTTAAACAAAAACAATATTATTTCCGGTTTATTTAGCCCACCTACAATGTAACTTAAGGTTAGAGCATGTTTGTTTGTGAGCGTGCTTGCTGTATCGGCATTACAATTTTTTTACTTCTTTTCTGAAACTACAGGACAGATTTCAATGAAACTTAATTAGAGGCATGTGAAGGTCTGTACAATATAGATTTGTTCATTGTCGTTGTCATGGCTACAAAATTAGGTAAAGGTAAATTAGGGGTAATTTTTTGAATGGAGACAATATCTGAGATGATATTTGGGTTCTCTTGGGTCTTTAGCTTATAGATAGCGATACATTTGTGAAATTCTGTCTGTCGAAAAAAAGGTTACGCTTATTTGCGTTAAACTTTGTAAATTGCGTTAAATGGCTTTGTATCGATAATTAAAGGCGTTTTCAATTTTGACATTGCAATCAAACTCGTTCACATACATTTAATTTTACCCTAAACAATGTCCATACGCACATTTCTCGCGTTAAAGTCAATTAATACAAACAGTTTGGCAATGGCTTTGTAATTTCTAGATAAGGTATTTGCATAACGACAATAAGTTTTATTTATTAAAGAAAGAATACGAAACATTCATGCTTCATAATTATTTACCATTGATTGGTGTAACCGTTACTTCATGTAGTCTTTTATAAAAAAAATCGATTTTAAAATTTTTAAAGGAGTTTTTTGTTACTTGTTGTCTCTGTATATAATTACTTTGTGTTTTATTTTTATTATTATTATTATTATTGTTGTTGTTGATGATGATAATGATGATGTTGTGACATGCTTTGGTTGAACTGGCTGTTTCGTGTGCGTAAAAGTCATCAGCTGCAAAACATATTCGACATTTACTTTAACTACTTTGGTTTTTTTTTTTTTTTAGTTATACAAGAACCGCCTACACTTCGGGTACCACAAGCTATAGTTGAAGGAAGAAACATGACTATGACATGTTCTGTTGAACTATTTGGTTCGAATGGACGTCTGAAATGGAAATTCCGACCACCTGGGATAAATATGTACTTTGACCTGAGTTCAAGTCACAAAACGACACAAGAATGGAATAACTGTACCACAACAATAAACAGCATACTAATGTTTACGCCGCAGTCACATGATAATGGCTCCCACTTTCGGTGTGAGATTGTTGACGCTGATATAACTGTCCCAACAGGCCAGAATTTACATCAAGATACCGAATTTTTCGTTGTGCCAAGTAAGTACTGTAGTACATTTCCTGTTTAGCTGAGGACTAGACTACCTTTCGACATTTCTTCTATTCCTTATTTTTTTCCCAAAACGTGATTGCTAAGCATTAAATTTGGTACACATACACTAATAATTGCATTTTATCATGCGGTTATTTCCGTGAAATAGACTTGTTATAGTTTTCAAAAATCGCCCTTATAGTTTCAAAAGGCTACAAGCTCATAGAATACTTTAGCTTTATTTAATGACTTGGATACCGCCATTAAACTGCTCTGTTAACCTTCTTGTTGAGTCGAGTTACTAAGCGGTTAATGTCAGTACCGCAAAAGAAAACTTTTATTCAATAACTGTGTGGTTTTTTTACTATGGTTTTCATACTGCTTAATTTTGAATATGTTATATTTAATGTGTAAATGTTTAGTTGAAAAACTAAATATATATTTTATTTTTTTTCAGAAACATTTTGCGACGACAAAAGAAATTACACAGTGCATCCACATCCGTATTACCCGTGTAATTTGGTAGTGTATTGCTTCCAGACTGGACCATTAGTATATCACATAAACTGTTCTCCGGGCACCTGCTACGATAAAAATAAAACAAAATGTGTTCCAAAAGAGTAGACTCAATATTTATATACCTTGATCAAGAAATCCCTTACCTCATCATTCACTTTAGTCCCACTAAAGTGTTTCGCATAATTGACTTTTGTGTCTATGGTTTTTCTTATTGTTCAGTTTCATGTGATGGTTTAGGTGTGTCATTGTTTATTTGAAACCAAAGAACAATATATGACACCAATATGGAGAATAGCCAATAAAATCTGTGATTCAAGCTGTGCATTAATTTATACCGATTTAAAGGATACAATATTAAACCAACGACAGACGACTTTCGCATTTTCTCAACTGACCATGGTCTTATTGAATTTTGTTCATATAAAACGCTAATTGCATGGAATTAAGGATGTAGTCTACCTCCGGAAATAAGATAGTAACTTACTGCCAATATACACATGAATGACATTGTTTTAACCTCGCAAATTTAAATTCTGATTTGTATGCAGGTTTAAGACTCTTGTATATTATCGTCTGTTTCCACCAATGGAAGACAAGGATATTTATTCTACAATGCGGTTATGTGATTGGACAAAATACACAGTTGTTTCAGAGTTCCAATTCCGTATTAATTCTTAATGAAGCTTTTCTTTTAACTACAGTAAATTCGAAATCTGAGTTTTTTTTGTTTCTTTTCAAGGATGTTTAGAAAATCAAGGGTGTTATTTAGAAGATAAGATTACGATTATGGCATATGCAATCTAGTTCTGACTAAATTATTGATTTTAGCTCTATAAAACGCAAACAAAATATGCTTAATAGTTATTGATTTTATCGTTAAAAAACGATGACACTAGTATCTTCGCGTAAAATTTTTATGGAACTGGAGCTGATGTTTCAAGATATTTTGTGGCAATATTCTATTGGACACACTTTGGCGTTTGCATAATAGAGTTGGAATCCTTGCAGTTTTTTTTTTTTCTAAATGAAACAGTCGAACCTACAAATTGTATAAAATAAAATTTCTAGAAGTTAAATAAATAATCTTAATCATTTACTGTCATGTAAACGGACTTTCTTGATATGTAAATGGACATTTTGTGACAGAATCGAGGTGCGTGAGATCTCGAGCGGAACTCTGAAGATATGCGTTCTATTTATTCATTTGGAAAATATATAAAGCTATACGTGGATCTGTGTGGACAGAAGATGTGTGAAACCTTGTCAACTTGTCATCTCAAACTGATCCAAAAACTACACCCGGTCTGAAAAATCAATAATCTGGAATTAAATTTTTTTTCGCAAGAAAACTTTTCGAATATTTTGCTAGTTGAAATTAAGATTTGATTTGTGTCCTAAAGATTGGAATACAAAGATTACAAAGTTTTGTTTGAAATTTAAGTATCCGTTTGGATTCACTTTTGAATTTTAATTCTAAAAATTTAAAAAATAATCTTAAAATAATAGATGGATTTTAATTTCACGGTACATAATTTTGAGAACATATTCAAAATATTTAAATTTGTTTTTGAACAGCCTATTTTGACAAATTTAAATGTGTTTTTTACTTCATGACATGTGCAAAAGGAGTTTTTCGGCAATTTCAGTTCTTGACCTTAATACAAAAATGTAATTGTTACAATTTTCTTTATTTGTTTTTTGTTTTCATTTGTCATAGCATAATAAATATTTATCACTGGTTAGTGCTGTAAATAAATTCATATATGTTGTTTTTGTTTTTCATTTGTAAAATCAAGTCATTATTAATGTGTTTTTGTTTCAGGAAGAACTGCGATTCCGTTTCCGACCATTCTAACATTGACTTTATGCGGTTACCTATAACAAAGATTCGTCTCATTTACAATTTTAATTTAAATTGTGGTTGAGTTAGTATACCATAACAGATATGCGGTTTAATTTGGAATGCCCGTCTAGACATCAAAATGCATATGGTCAGAAAGTTGAATTGAGTTGCGTAATGGTGTTAAACGTCCCAGTCAAGAATATTTCACTTATATCGAGACGTCGCCAGACATAGGCGAAAGTGCAGAAATTTTGCCTATGCGTTGCGCTGAGGGCATTATACAGCAAGGTTCGTTATCGTGCCACGCCTAACCGTGACACGGGGCCTCGTTTATTTAAGTTCCCATCCGAAAGAACTGTGACTTTCATTTCGTAATGCCGAGTGCTTGGCGAAAGAACAGTCACTACCCACTTTAAAGTCTCGGGTCACACCCGGTCGGAGTTTGAACCCACGACCTCCCACTTACGGATCGAGCACTCTACCAACTGGACGACTGCAGTGGTCATATGGTCGGAGATGTCCTTGTGAATCAAAAGATTTTGCTTTAAGTAAATAACAAACTTAAAATATGTTTTGTTCATAAGAAAATGCTTTTTGGAACAGAACACAAACGAATTAAACAAGAAAACGTCACACACACACACACACACACACACACACACACACACCATTTATACAGTTATTTGTAAACTCCTGCGCTTTGAGCTATGCTGGATAGAAAAACAACCAAGTGGTATGGTGTGGTTTAATTCAAGAAACGCATAATTTAGTGTTAATAATTTAGTTTAAAAATCAAGCGGTGGTATACCAGGGAGGTAGACTCTATTGAAACTGCGTGTAAAAATGTTCTGCTTCTTCAACAATAGCATTGGCTTCTTGCAACTATCTTTGCGCATGAGTATCTTTCAATCAGACGGTTCTTACCATTAATTATGGGCTGATTGTTTGTAATTGAACATATTTTTAAGATTTTAGAAACATTATGATGTAATTTATATAAAATTATTTAGTAAAGAATAAACAAATGACAACTTCAAATTCAAAACTACACACAAAGTAAATGAATAGAAATGAAGTGAACGTTTACAATCACCTTCCCTCATTTTCTCATTCTTTTCTTAGTTCCATCGAAAGTTTTGAAAAAGAGTTAAGAAATCTGATAATAATTTTTTGTCAACTATAAAGTTATCAGATTATTTATTATTTATTTATTTATTTATTTATTTATTTATTTATTTATTGTTATGTAGTTAGTTAGTTAGTAAGTTAGTTTTTGTTTCAGTAAAGTAATGCATTCTATTTTGACATGTCTATAAAAATGAATTACATTTTCTACATTCGAACAAAAGGACAATAGTGGGATTCGACATATAGTAGGAAAGTTGCGGAAAGTGTGGTGTGATAAACATATTTTTATCATTTTTTTTTGTGTCTGTTGGGGTTTAAATAATAATAAAAACAAGAGGCCCAAAAGGGCCTGTATCGCTCAACTGGCACTTATTTGCATGTGAATTTCAGACAGCCATGCCACCAGCTATTGCCAGCCTTGAGCTAAAATGTTTCAGAAAAAAATAATATGTATGTGAAATGGCTATACATCTACTGTCTATATACCAAATTTGAACCAAATTGTATGATATATGAATGTGTATCGCCCATTTATTACTTTTTGCTATTTATAACAACGACGGCCTTTTTGGATGCCACAGTTTGTGCAAACTTTAATCTGCATCACCTAGGGACCTTGCACACCAAATTAGGTTCAAATAGGTCCAGTAGTTTCTGAGGAGAAGATTTTCATATGTTACATATGTTAAATGGCCCTGCATCTACTTTCTATATACCAAATTTGAACTAAATCGGTTGATAAATAAACGTGTATCAGCCATTTATCACTTTTTGCTATTTATAGTAACGGCGGCCATCTTGGATGCCACAGGAAGTTGATTTGTGCAAACTTTAATCTGCATCACTTAGGGACCTTACACACCAATTTAGGTTCTAATAGGTCCAGTAGTTTCTGAGGAGAAGATTTTCAAAGAATTGGCTAAATATAGCACCTTAGTTGAATATTCTGCTAATAGCGACCCAATAAATTTTTTTCTGAAAAACCCGTTATATATGTTAAATGGCTATGCATCTACTTTCTATATACCAATTTTGAACTAAATCGGTTGATAAATAAACGTGTATCAGCTATTTATCACTTTTTGCTATAAATAGTGACGGCGGCCATCTTGGATGCCGCAGGAAGTTGAATTTGTGCAAACTTTAATCTGCATCACTTAGGGACCTGACACACCAATTTAAGTTTCAAATAGGTCCAGTAGTTTCTGGCTTTCAGTTGAGCTAAAAACTACAAATCTTCAAGGAAATATTAAAATGTTTAATACATTTAAATTTAGATTTATGATAAAATTACTATGACACGAAAATTTTATAAACGCGCTGTTCAATACACATGGCCAATTTGCAGATAAATCCCCTAGTTACAGGGAGTCTGAAAGGAGGACAAGTTTATGTGTTCTTGGGGAACGGGGGGGGGGGACTTACGGAGACCTTTAAAGTGATAAGACATTAGCCTGCAATGCCGCTGATAAACATCGCAGACCACTGATTCTGTTACATTGGAACGGCAAAGGAAAAAAATACTTTCTCGCTTGCGGTCGACAGAGGTAAAAAGCCTTGGGGTTGAATACAAAATCCTTAACCACTTGACCGCTGTGCATGGTTCTTTTTCCTGAAATAGAACTTTAAACTTTAATAAAGTGACCTCGCTAAACAGGTTAAATATAAGGTCCGAGAAATTTATAGAATTTATCATTAATTCCGCCGACTATGTCTTAATATTTCTTTATCAATGCCTAGCTATGTCCAAATATTCTTTATTAATGACCCAATATGTCTAAATACTACTTTATTAATGGTTAGCTATGTCTAAATACTACTTTATAAAAAGCCGGCTATGTCTAAGTACTACTTTATATCTAGTTAGCTATTTCTTAATACTACTTTTTCACTGGCCATGTCCATATACTTCTACATCAGTGGATAGCTTTGTTTAAATAAAACGTCGTCAAAAGCTGGCTGTCTTAATGTTACTTCATCAATTGCTGGCTATGTCTAAATAATACTATTTCATCAATGGCTGGCTATGTCTTAATGTTACTTCATCAATTGCTGGCTATGTCTAAATAATACTTCATCAATAACTGGCTATGTCTAAATAACACTTCATCAATAACTGGCTATGTCTAAATAATACTTCATCAATAACTGGCTATGTCTTTATGTTACTTCATCAATAACTGGCTATGTCTTTATGTTACTTCATCAATTGCTGGCTATGTCTAAATAGTACTTCATCAATAACTGGCTATGTCTAAATAATTCTTCATCAATAACTAGCTATGTCTAAATAATACTTCATCAATAACTGGCTATGTCTAAATAATACTTCATCAATAACTGGCTATGTCTTTATGTTACTTCATCAATTGCTGGCTATGTCTAAATAGTACTTCATCAATAACTTGCTATGTCTAAATAATTCTTCATCAATAACTAGCTTTGTCTAAATAATACTTCATCAATAACTGGCTATGTCTAAATAATACTTCATCAATTACTGGCAATGTCTAAATAGTACTTCATCAATAACTGGCTATGTCTAAATAATACTTCATCAATTACTGGCAATGTCTTAATGTTACTTCATCAATAACTGGCTATGTCTAAATAAAACTTCATCAATAACTGGCAATGTCTTAATGTTACTTCATCAATAACTGGCTATGTCTAAATAATACTTCATCAATAACTGGCTATGTCTTAATAATACTTCATCAATAACTGGCTATGTCTTAATAATACTTCATCAATAACTGGCTATGTCTAAATAATACTTCATCAATAACTGGCTATGTCTAAAAACAACTGGCAATGTCTTTATAATTCTACATCGATTGCTGGCTTTTTTTTAATACTTTATACCAATAGCTGGCTATGTCTTTGAATTACTTCATCAATGGCCGGTTCTGCTCGATACTTTATGATTAATGGCTGACGTTGTCCTAGATAATACTACTTCATTAATGCCTAGTTGTGTCTAAATAAAACGTAATCAATAGCTGGCTGTCTTAAGATTACTTCATGAATGGCTGGTTATGTACTAATACTACTCCATCAATGACTGGATATGTCTAAATACAACTAGCTATGTATTAATACTTCTACATTAATGGTTGGCTATGTTTCACCATTGGCTGGCTATGTCTTAAAATTACTTCATCAAGGACTAGCTATGTCTAAATATTACTTTATCAATGGCTGGCTATGTCTTAATATTTTTTTTTATTAATGACTGGCTATTTCTAAATAGTTTTTTTAATGACTGGCTATGACTAAATACTTTTTCATAAATGTTTGGCCATGTCTTAATACTTTTTATTAATGACTGGCTATGTCCAAAAAATACTTTATAAAAAGTTGCCTATGCCTTAATGCTATCTTAATTGTTGGCTATGATTAAATACTACTTCTTCAGGAATGACTGGCTATGTCTAAATACTACTCCATCAACGGTTGGCTATATCAAAATACTACTTCACCAACAGTTGGCTATGTTTTAAATAAATTAATGAATGGCTGGATATGTTTCAATTTTTAATCAAAGCCTGGCTATGTCTTAATATAACTTCATTAATGAATGCCTATGTCTAAATACTACTTCACCAAAGGCTGGCTATAACTTATACTTCTTTATTGATGGCTGACTATGTCTAAATTCTATTTCACCAACAGTTGGCTATGTTTTAAATAAATTCATGAATGGCTGGATATGTTTCAATTTATAATCAATGCCCGGCTATGTCTTAATATTAATTGATGTCATTAATGAATGACTATGTCTAAATACTACTTCATAAATAGCTGGCTATATCTTCATACCACTTCATCAATGCCTAGCTATGTTTAAGTACTACTTTATAAATAGCTGGCTATGTCTAAATACTACTATTTTGGCTGGCTATGTCTTAATACCACTTCATAAATGGCTGTCCATGTCTTAATATTATTCCATCAATGGCTGGCTATGTCTAAATATTACTTCATTAATGGCTGGATATGTCTTAATATCATTCAATCAATGGCTGGATATGTCTAAATATTACTTCATTAATGGCTGGCTATGTCTTAAAACTAATCCAATGATGACTGGCTTTGTATAAATACTACTTATTGTGGCTGGCTATGTCTTAATACCCCTTCATTAGTGTCTTAATACTATTTTATCAATGGCTGGCTATGTCATAATTCTTCTTCATCAATAGCTGGCTATGTCTTCATATAATGTCATCAATGGCTGGCTATGTCTCAATACCACTTCATTAATGGCTGGCTTTGTCTCAATACCACTTCATAAATGGCTGGCTATGTCTTATTATTACTCCATCAATGACAGGCTATGTCTAAATATTACTTCATCAATGGCTGGCTATGTCTTAATACCATTTCATCAATGGCTGGCTATGCCTAAATATAAGTTGGATAAAAATCCTTTAACTAATAAAACAATTGAAAAGCTTTTAAAGTTTCAACAGAAGTAAAATATTTGCCTTAAAACCACATTTTAAAAAAAATTACTTCATCTGTTTTTGGCTATGTCTCAAGTTAAATAAAATAACCCTTTGATAATTAATACGACTTTAAAACTGGTAATATTTTAATAAAAGTAAAACATTTGCTTGAAAACTGTTTTCATAATATTACTTCATCTATTGCTTGTGGCATCTCAATACAAGTCAACTTATCTTTACTTTGAATGAAATGGAGTGAAAAGGAGTAATGGTATTTCCAAACCATGACACTCTATGGTAGAACAAAGTATCGATTGGTTCACCTAGTGCCAGGATAAGACTTGTGTATTACTATGCTTTTTACATCATACAGAGTTAGTGAGCTAGCACCTTAACAAAAGTACAGACTTGTAGATTGATCCTAGAAATCATTAAAATGGCTCTCATCACTAATAACTTTAAAATAGTCATGATGTTAAACAAAATTACAACCAACCAATCGCACTGAAATATCCAGTGGGATTCAAACACTAGGTACTGTGATCACCAGGTATGCTTTAGATGCCATTGACTTTGATAAAAAAAATATATAAAATAATTAGTGATATCTCAATACAAGTAACTAAACACTCTTAACATTTTTCATCAGTAACAGAACTTCATTCTTTTTCTCATGTTTTTTTCAATTTTTGTTGTTGATATTATTGTTGTTGATGTTCATGTATTCATTGAAAACAAGTGATTATAGGTTTTTGAGGTATAAATGCAAATGTTAAAATATATAAAATCATTCTGAAAAACAGGAAATAATCAAAGAGAAAATTTGTTCATCATCATCATCATCATCATCATCAAAGAGGCAAGTTGTTGGTTGAAAAATTCCACTTGTAATATGCTATTAATGAAAAAAATATATATGTGACAATGTAATAATTACTACTATATATCACTAATTTTGGTCACTTAACGATATTCATTACATGTACGTTCCATTGTATGAAAATCATCAAGAGCAAGTTTTAATCATCATCAGTATCACAAGCATCAGCATCAGTATCTTCATAATCATAAAGAATATTCAACATCATCCCTAGCATAAATTCAACATCATCAGCAGCATACAACATCATCATTACCATCAGCGGCGGTAGCATTAGAATCATCATCCTTTTTTTTATTTAAACATTTGTATAATAATTAATAAATGTATATTTTTTTCAGAAAAATAAAATTCTACACCAAAATACCCACCCAATATAAAGAAGGCAATCAAAGATAACAGTTAAGTTTGATAATAGCCACAAAAAAGAATTTTCTCAGAATCAGTGTTTTCTTTTAAAATTGACATATTTACCCCCAAAATACTGAACCATTTAAAAAACCATATATATATTCATTTTTATTAAACTTCTTTTAATAATTACATGATATCTAGAGATTCTACAGAAAATCCTATAAAATAAATTAACAAGTTCATTTTCTCAAAATGTACATTTTTCGTATAAAATATGCATTTTTACTAAGAGCTGAGTTGAGTAATGGTGTTTAACGTCCCATGACCTTCCACTTACGGAGCAAGCACTCTACCAACTGAGCTACCACAGTGGCACATTTTTAGTTAGAAATACTAAAATTGCAGGTAAAATGTTGCAGAGAAATATGTGAACACTTTTGAAGTTATAGCACTATTTTGTATGAATTTATTATTATTTATTCTTAAATCATAATATAAAACATGTTAACATTGTGTTCTAGATGGATTTTCTGGGCAATAAATTATGTAAATACATATACATGTGTTTAAAAATAGACTAAGATAAAAATTTCTTTAAATCAGAATGAAAAATTCTGAAAAAATTTCAACTGTTTGGAAAACTTTAACGGAAAAACTAGACACTGTACTTCAGACGTATGAACTGATGAATGGACTGAACCCATTTCTATATCCCCCACCAACTTCGTTGGAGTGGGGGATAATTATTCAACAAAAACTCTATGGTTGGTTTAGTCTGATACAAGTTAATAATCATCTTAAATTGGACAACTCAAGTGTAATATCTGTGACAGGTGGCATCTCAATAAAAATCATATAACAGTTACATTTATTAAGTCTGAATGCTACATTAAGTTCCGATTTCCTACAATCCCAAAACTGCTCAGTGGTCTTGAGCAGGTGTCTCAAGTGGCTAGGTTGGAACGCCAGTTGGAGCAGATTCAGGTGCGAGAAAGTTTAATTTCCCTTGCCAAAGAAGTTATGAAAGGAAACTCTTGGTTTCCTCCACTATCCCTGAATTGACCATCTCGATAAAGTGAAAAAAATTGACTGGGATTGAAAACTGCTCACCTGGACACAATTGAAAAAAAATCTTGATGAATAAGAAATTACTTCAACTCCTCATTCTTTGTAATTTTCATATGGGCAAAATTGTTCAAAGCTTTGTAAGAATTCAAAAATCTTTATACTGATAATCAAGTTAAAATTCAAAATATTAAATGGGGTCTGTCTGTTAAATAAATTGCTGAATAGTAACCACATTTTAAATTCTGAAAAATTTGGGTAAATTTTTCAACAATTTTATATTTGAACCCTATTTTATATATATATATTTAAACATAGTCAACCTTTAAAAAATTGTTTAAACAAAAATGTTTAAAATCTACAAGCATATTATGCTAACAAAGCTTTGAACAATTGGAGGCCTTTTTAATGTCTATAAAGTATTGTTAAAGGGGCCGTGTGTTAGCTTTCAAACTCATGGCATCTCTGCTTTGGGTTGACCCAAAAACTGCAAGTATAAAAGGTTTTCCTTGTAGGCACTTATGGGTTTGGCTGGATATCGGTATAAGGAACCAAGTGGTCTGCATGTTTATCTTTGTCAATGTAGGACAGTGTACAAGCACTATGTGGATTAGTCCAATTCAGATGATAGGCCCCAGTTTCACAATCATTCACTCAACTGAGTGTTCACTCAATTCAAATATTTCCTTTTTTCATATTTTATAAATCTTAAGTCTTATGAGAAAATGTTTTGTTTTGTGCAATAAAACTACACTAAATAATTTAAAAATAACATTATATATTTAATATTGTCTGTGTAACATCTTAAAATTGATACTGAAAAATTCCCTAAATTGAGATGAGTGTATACTCAAATGAGTGAATATTAGTGAAACTGGAGCCTAACACTCGTGCACCACAAGATAAATCCTTGAGATAAATAAATATTGTTCTTGTCATGAATAAGTGAAAAATTGCTGATGTGACGTAAAACATTCAACCAACCACTTCATTAAAATTATATGCAGTTCAAACAAATATAACAAGATCATATTATAAATAAAAAAAATAATTTATTAACTTTGAATTAGAGCTGTCATTGATATATTAAAACAGAATCCCTGAACAAAAATTGAAATATCTAAAAAAACAACTGACTGCCACATTTGGTTTACATTTGATTTAACATAATTTACAAAGTATTGGTATTTATCTTAATATATCAATGACAGCTCTGTGTATGCATGTGTTTGTGTATGTGTTTGTGCAGATGTTGTGTGCATGTGTGTGTGTATTGGTGTATGTTTCTTCTGTCAATGTAGGTTGTACTGACATTTCTACTTCTCTCCTATTAGTTATCAACAACCATCTTTGGCATTTTGTCCTCCCAGCAGGTCAGCCACCACTAATGAAGAATTAGACTCAAAGACCAAGGCAGAGCATTTATCCATCAACTATGGTACATTGATGTATGTAAAAAGACCAAAAATCAATTTAGGTATGTTTTTCGATGAGGGTAAAACTTACCCTTTACAAATAACAACATATGTTATTGGGGATAGAAAGTGATTTAAAAGAAAGAGAAAGAAGGTTAAATGATTAGCAATGGACATTTTAGTGTATTAGTAAAGTGAATGTTAACTAATGGAATGTCTGTCATTATTTGACCATCGTTAACATATACATATACAAAATGTATATATGCCAAATATTCAATTTTGTTATACATCAATGATACCAAGTTAACTTCAAAACACTAAACCCCAATTTCCAAACCCAATCCCCCATTAGTGATGACACGACCAAACTGCTAAAAGGACAACAATCCAATATTGATGTTGAAAAACCGCTAGGATTGAAGCGGAGCAACCAGACACAAACTAACATTGAAGGAAGAGAACAATAAAAATTATACATAAATAACAATAAAAATTATATATACATGTACTGGTCTGTTATACCTTAAGAGTTACAGAAATTTCTCAATGCATTTGTTATTTTATAGTGTTCCTTAAAATATTGTCCACTGTCCTATCGTAATGACCAGTAGTGTCCACTATCCTATCATATTGACCAGTGTCTGTAAACAGGTTTGTATTATATCGAATTCCTCAGAATATTGTCCTCAACATATTGACCAGTAGTGTCTGTAAATAAGTTTGTATTATTATCCAGTTCCTAAGAATATTGTCCTCAACATATTGACCAGTACTGTTTGTAAATAAGTTTGTATTATATCCAGTTCCTCAGAATGTTGTACTTAGAAACATATTGACCAATACTGTCCATGAGGATTTCCATTTTATTTTATTATGATCCTCAAAATATTAATCATGATAGTCCATAGATATACAAGTTTGTTTATATTCTTAATGTGTTCCTTAAAATGTTGTCCATTGTCTTCATAATATTGTCCATTATTGTCTGTAGGTTTCTGGATATTCTTGTCGTTCCTCAAATTAAAATCACTTGTGTATATAAACTAAGTGTTTCCTTCATGTAGCTGTCCAGAAAATATATGGATCCATTCTAGATAATCTTTCCTAAAAATACAGAAATATTGATGTAAAAAGATTATCATTTATTTTCAAAAAATAAATAAAATGGAAAAGTACGTAATGATTTATTACTAAAATATTTAATAGTCTCATTTGGTTAGAAATCCAATTAGCAAGGCTTCATCCAAACATTGGCACACGAACATATAAAAATGTTACCTTTTTAATGCTTTATCTGTACCTCACAAAAGGCATTAAAAAGCTATGGCACTACAAAAAAGTCACAATTGAACAAGACATACCTTTTCTGAAACATTTCTTGTACCTTTCAATTTAATTATATCATAAACCAAGGAAGTTTATATGCTGAACATAGTTTTTTTTTTTTAAGTTTACTCCACCACCCAACACCCAAATGCCTTGACTTTAGTAAAATACTCTTGACTGATGTTAAACAAAACATCAATTAATACAGCCAACTCATACAGAATATTATTATTGAATGAAAAAGGGAGATAATTTCATTTTTTATATTACCTTAATATATTTTAATTAGTCCTTTTTTCTCTCTTGATTTAGTTGTTCTTTTTTTCCTTCTTGATTTACCTGATCAAATAATAATATAATGATCAAATAATAATAATATTATCATTTATTATAATTAATAAAATACAACAAAGAAATATATTGAAATAAGGGCATCTTTTCTACTTAAATGAAACAAAATTTGATCAAATTATTAATTTTTTTTTTAAATTAAATATAACAATGATTTTTGGCCGTTTTTGATTTTTTTTTAATGACCAGAAAAAGAAGTTTCATTATGAAGGCAAAAACCAGTCTCTACTTTTTCTCACTTTTTGCATTTGAATAAAATTATATTAAACAATTTGCAATTCTTAATTACAATCCCATAAATAAATCTGAAAAAAGTTGAAAATGACCTTTTGACCTTGAAATTTAAAATTCAGTAATGTGATGATCTATCAGGGGTCCAGAAACCGTCATATTTGCCAGACATGTCCGACAAAAAATATTTTTGTCCGATGTGAAATGTAGCTTGTCGGACATTTTTAGTTTAAAATAGAATTTAGTCAATCGGACACGTAAATAAATATGTTTATCGGTCATTATTTTACTCGAGTATTCTTTGCTATCACCTGTCAATCATTTTCAATAAACACTACAGATCTAATAATTAGGCTTTTGTTTATTAATCAGTTAAAATCCATGGTCTCAATCTGTTCCTTTTGTTACATCGTCCGAATCATCATTACTTTTGTTGATAAGTTGTTTATTAAGTAATCACATCGCTTGACAGACGGAAGCCATAAACACCTGTTAACTGAAGGTCATGGTCGTCGGACTATTTCAAAGAGGTTCCATGCGGGATGTTAAATAATATTAATAATACAACGCGCATAGTACGGTCTTGGCAAACTGTTTAGTTATAAACATGTAATTTTTAAAAAGTCTAAATAAAATCAAAGAGGTCCCAAAATGAGGTTCAGTAAAGTTCGTGTAACTTCGGGAAAACGGAAATGCGCGATTGACAATAAACAAAGATGGCCGTCAAACCATGTGTCGTCAACGCCGACAGTTCAAAATCAACACATAAGTCTGACTACATATATTTAAATAACCTGGTAGTTAAACCCTTTTAAAATCTACTATATTGATATTAAAAATCTTCTTTTTTGCTTTTCACTGCATCGGCATCGGTGGTGCAGTTGCTTTGAAAAAATGTCCGACACCTCAGTCAAAGTTTTCCTGAGCCCCGTGATCTATCCAATGTTGAATGTAACAAAGATATATGATTATTTCAATGAAAATCTATTGATAAAAAAATGAAATTTTTGGGTTATTCTTAGCTATACAAATAACCATCAACAGTACTTTATTTAAAAAAAAAAATCACTGGATGCATGATGTTTAAATCACGACCTCTCCTACATTTGTGCAAAAAGAGTTGAAAACAGGAAAATATATATTACCTAATCTGTAGGAATTTGGATATTTTGTTCTCATTGTCCATATATCTGTGAAGTTTTGGTTCTAACAGCTAGTTTCTCTTCATTTTGCTACAAATTCAAAGTTTTTGTATCTGAATTCTCCCGTTTCTGACACAATCTGGCTTACAATGTTCCTAGAAATATTGTCCATTGTACTCAACATTTTGTCCATAAATGGATTTGCATGATATTGTTTCCCAAATGTTCATTGTTTTTAAAATATTGACTATTGTCTGTAAACGCTTTTGTATGATATTGTTCCCCAATCATTCATCGTTTCATAAATTTATTTATAGGTTGGTATCATAATATATCCCTGTTTTCCTCAAAATAGACTAAGGGCTTCTTTCTTGGTGTTGTTATGAAGAAATGAATGTAGTATTCCATGTACGGTTTCCTAAAAATTAAAAAAAGATCAATATAAAATATAACACATTTTTAAAAAGATCCAACATGAAACAGTTATTTAAAAAGCCTTGTATACAGGTTATGTTTTGTTAGTTGTGATTTTTTTGGTCATCTATGTAAAGGTGTCAAGTTTTATAATAAAAATTTATCAAATGTTAAAATTTCATACTTCACTTTATATCATTCAAATTATTTCAGAAATGTATGAAACAACTTATACTGAATTTTTTTCCAATTGAGGAACTCTGGGACAAAAGTGCCTCACAGCCTAGGTTTGAATCTCCAATTTGGGTATAACCTAGAGCAATAAAATTGAGGTATTATTTTGGTGTACCAAAGGATAGTTTTTTTCCTTAGTACTGGTTGGCACAATAACACTTTAGTAAATCTGCAACATTGCAGAAAGGTTGCTAGTATTAAAGGTTGTCTAAGTATGCACTACTATCAGTCCATACATATTTAAACAAAATCATTGAAAAAAAAAAAAAAAAAAAAAAAAAAAAAAAAAATCCATGTAAAATTTACTGATCTAATTGGGAAAAATCACCAGACTTATAAAATTTTCTTTAATTTTTGTGCATAGAACAGTTTTGAATGAATTCAGCAAGATAAAAAAATTCATTATGTCCAAAATATCCCTTATGCACTTTCCTAGTTTACCATATAAGGTTTGTTGTCATGATTTGAATATTCATGATGATCACCCCTTGAAAATGAGCACCCAATTATTAACTTTGGGCACTTTCCTACATTTTTCTAATTGAAAAAATCTAAACTTTTTAAATTATATCCATTGCATCTTTTGACATAAATTTTCTTTTTCATTCTAGTTAAAAATACCAGTTACTTCAAACTTTACAATTCTGTTTAAATCTGAATTTTAAAAAAAATCTCAATATTAAAAAACAATAAAAAATCTATGGATGGACATAATTATAAAAATAAATTCATTACCTAATTTGTGGAATTTTAGCAAATTCTTTTCTGTTTACTGTCCATTATTTCTTCACCATCTTATTTGTGACGTTGGCAGGGTTTCTTTCTTCTTTGTTATCTTATTTGTGATGATGGGCAAGGTTTCTCTCTTCTTTATCATCTTATTTGTGACTATGGGATGATGGGCAGGGTTTCTCTTCTTTGTCATCTTATTTGTGATGATGGGCAGGGTTTCTCTTCTTTGTCATCTTATTTGTGATGATGGGCAGGGTTTCTCTCTTCTTTGTCATCTTATTTGTGACTATGGGATGATGGGCAGGGTTTCTCTTCTTTGTGACTATCGGCAGGGTTTCTCTCTTCTTTGTCATCTTATTTGTGATGATGGGCAGGGTTTCTCTTCTTTGTCATCTTATTTATGATGATGGGCAGGGTTTCTTATGTTCTTTGTCATCTTATTTGTGATGATGGGCAGGGTTTCTTTCTTCTTTGTCATCTTATTTGTGATGATGGGCAGGGTTTCTCTCTTCTTTGTCATCTTATTTGTGATGATAGGCAGGGTTTCTCTCTGTCATCTTATTTGTGATGATAGGCAGGGTTTCTCTCTTCTTTGTCATCTTATTTGTGATGATAGGCAGGGTTTCTCTCTTTGTCATCTTATTTGTGATGATAGGCAGGGTTTCTCTCTTCTTTGTCATCTTATTTGTGATGATAGGCAGGGTTTCTCTCTTTGTCATCTTATTTGTGATGATGGGCAGGGTTTCTCTTCTTTGTCATCTGATTTGTGATGATGGGCAGGGTTTCTCTTCTTTGTCATCTTATTTGTGATGATGGGCAGGGTTTCTCTTCTTTGTCATCTTATTTTTGATGATGGGCAGGGTTTCTATGTTCTTTGTCATCTTATCTGTGATGATGGGCAGGGTTTCTCTCTTCTTTGTCATCTGATTTGTGATAATGGGCAGGGTTTCCTATGTTCTTTGTCAACTTATTTGTGATGATGGGCAGGGTTTCTCTTCTTTGTCATCTTATTTGTGATAATGGGCAGGGTTTCTCTCTTCTTTGTCATCTTATCTGTGATGATGGGCAGGGTTTCTCTCTTCTTTGTCATCTGATTTGTGATAATGGGCAGGGTTTCCTATGTTCTTTGTCAACTTATTTGTGATGATGGGCAGGGTTTCTCTTCTTTGTCATCTTATTTGTGATAATTGGCAGGGTTTCTCTTTGTCTTTTTATCTGTGATGATGGGCAGGGTTTCTCTTCTTTGTCATCTTGTTTGTGATAATTGGCAGGGTTTCTCTTTGTCTTTTTATCTGTGATGATGGGCAGGGTTTCTCTTCTTTGTCATCTTATTTGTGATAATTGGCAGGGTTTCTCTTTGTCTTTTTATCTGTGATGATGGGCAGGGTTTCTCTTCTTTGTCATCTTATTTGTGATAATTGGCAGGGTTTCTCTTTGTCTTTTTATCTGTGATGATGGGCAGGGTTTCTCTTCTTTGTCATCTTATTTGTGATAATTGGCAGGGTTTCTCTTTGTCTTTTTATCTGTGATGATGGGCAGGGTTTCTCTTCTTTGTCATCTTATTTGTGATAATTGGCAGGGTTTCTCTTTGTCTTTTTATCTGTGATGATGGGCAGGGTTTCTCTTCTTTGTCATCTTGTTTGTAACTAAGGGCAGGGTTTCTCTCGTTTTGTCATCTTATTTGTGATGATGGGCAGGGTTTCACTCTTCTTTGTCATCTTATTTGTAACTAAGGGCAGGGTTTCTCTTCTTCACCATTGTATTGGTTAATATAGGCAGAGTTTCTTTTTTCTTCATGTTTGTTACTATGGGCAGGGTTCCTCCATTTTTTGTCATCTTATTTGTGACTATGGGCAGGGTTTCTCTTTTTGTCATCTTATTTGTGATGATGGGCAGGGTTTCTCTCTTCTTTGTCATCTTATTTGTGATGATGGGCAGGGTTTCTCTCTTCTTTGTCATCTTATTTGTGACTATGGGCAGGGTTTCTCTCTTCTTTGTCATCTTATTTGTGATGATAGGCAAGGTTTCTCTCTTCTTTGTGATGATAGGCAGGGTTTCTCTCTTCTTTGTCATCTTATTTGTGATAATGGGCAGGGTTTCTCTTCTTTGTCATCTTTGTTATGATGGGCAGGGTTTCTTTTCTTTGTCATCTTATTTGTGATGATGGGCAGGGTTTCTCTCTTCTTTGTCATCTTATTTGTAACTAAGGGCAGGGTTTCTCTTCTTCACCATTGTATTTGTTAATATAGGCAGAGTTTCTTTTTTCTTCATGTTGTTTGTTACTATGGGCAGGGTTTCTCATTTCTTCACTTTCTCACTTGTGACGAGGGCAGGGTTTCTCTTTTCTTCATCTTATTTGTGACTATTGAAAGGGTTTCTATTTTCTTCACCATCTTATTTGTGACTATGAGCAGTATTTTTTTATTTCTTCACCATTTCTTATGTGAATATGGGCAGGGTTTCTCTTTTTTTTATCTCTCATGTGACTGTGGGCAGGATTTCTCTTTATCACCATCTCATTTGTGACTATGGGCAGGGTTTCTCTTTTACTATGGGCAGGATTTCTCTTCATCTTCTTTTTTTTTCCTTCACCATCTCATTTGTAAATACAGGTTGGAGTACTCTTTTCTTCACCATTTCTTATGCAACTATGGGCAGAGTTTCTCTCCACCATCTTATTTCGTTTACTTCACCATATTACATGAATTTGTGAATACAGGTAGGAGTTCTCTTTTCTTAACCATCTTATTTGTGACAACCGGCAGGGTTTTTCTCATTTCTTCATCTCATTTGTGACTGTGGGCAGGATTTCTTTCTTCAGCATCTTATTTGTGACTATGGGCAGGGTTTTCTCTTTCTTCACCATCCTATTTGTCACTATGGGCAGAATTTCTCTTTCTTCACCATCCTATTTGTGACTATGGGCAGGGTTTCTCTTTTCTTCACCATTTTATTTATGCTTTGGGCAGGGTTTCTCTTTTCTTTATCTCATTTGTGACTGTGGGAAGGGTTTCACTTTCTTTGCCATTTTATTTGTGACTACGGGCAGGGTTTCTCTTTTTCACCATTTTATTTGTGATGAAGCAGGGTTTCTCTTTTACTTCACCATCGTATTTGTGATTACTGGCAGGATTTTTCCTTTCTTCACCATCTTTCATGTGACTATGGGCAGGGTTTCTTCATTTCATTTATGACTATAAGCAGGTTCTCTTATTTCACCATCTCATGATCATTGGCAGGATTTCTCTTCTTCACTATCTCTTATGTGACTATGGACAGGTTTTCTTTTACTTCATCTTATTTGTGACTATGCGCAGGTTTTCTCTTCATTATCTCATATGTGACTATGGGCAGGATTTCTCTTATCTATCTCATTTGTGACTTTAGGCAGATTTTCATTGACTTCACCATCTCATTTGTGACTTTAGGCAGGTTTTTTTTCCTTCACCATCTTATTTGTGACTATGGGCAGGATTTCTCTTCACCATCTGTTTTGTGACTATGGATGGGTTTTCTTTTACTTCACCATCTTATTTGTCACAATGGGCAGGATTTTTCTTTACTTCAAATCTTGTTTGTGACCATGGGCAGGGTTTCTCTTTTCTTCACCATCTTGTGACTACAGGCAGGATTTTTCTTTTCTTCATTTTATTTATGCTATGGGCAGGGTTTCTCTTTTCTTCATCATATCATTTGAGAATATGGGCAGGGTTTCTCCTCACCATTTTATTTGTGAATATGGGTGGGATTTCTCTTTTCTTCATCCTCTTATTTGTGACTATGGGAAGGATTTCTATTTCTTCATTTGTTGTAACTATGGGTTGATTCCTCTTTTTTCATCAAATGTCTAATTGTGGCAGTGTTTCATTTTTCTTTAGCATTTCACATTGTATATTAGTGACTTTGTGGCAGGGTTCATTTGACATTATTATATTTTAATAGCAGGGCTTTTCTTCAATATATTACCATCTATCTAAGCAATGTTGTGGGAGGGCTTCTCTTTTCTTCAGCATTTGATGTATCATTTAAGCAGTTTTCTCTTCTACAGCATTTGATGTATCTTGGAAACTTTGTGGCAGGGTTTCTCTTCTACAGCATTTGATGTATCTTTGTAATTTTTTGGCAGGGTTTCTCTTCTACAACATTTGACGTATCTAAGTAATATTGTGGCAGGGTTTCTCTTCTAAATCATATGACATTTCTTGGTAACTTTGTGGCAGGGTTTCTCTTCTACAGCATTTGATGTATCTTGGTAATTTTGTGGCAGGGTTTTTCTTCTAAAGCATTTGACAATTCTTGGTAACTTTGGGGCAGGGTTTCTCTTCTACAGCATTTGATGTATCTTGGTAAGTTTGTTGCAGGGTCTCTCTTCTATAGCATTTGACATATCTTGGTAATTTTGTGGCGGGGTTTCTCTTCTACAGCATTTGATGCATCTTGGTAATATTGTGGCAGGGTTTCTCTTCTACAACATTTGATGTGTCTTGGTAATTTTGTGGCAGGGTTTCTTTTCTAAAGCATTTGACTTATCTTGGTTACTTTGTGGCAGGGTTTCTTTTCTACAGCATTTGACATTTCTTGGTAATATTGTGGCAGGGTTTCTCTTCTTCAGCATTCAACTATCTTGGTAACTTTTTAGCAGGGTTTCTCTTATTCAGTATTTTGTGGCAAAATTTCTTGTTTCTTCATTTATGAATGTTTTTCTGACTCCGGCAGGGATTTTTTTCTTAACCATCTGTCAATTTATTTTTATGACTTTGGGCTTTTTTCATCTTTAATTTTATCCAACAACATTTCTTCCATCATTTGATTTTTTTTTTTTTTTGACTCAAGTGCTTTATTTAAAAGTAATTCTCTCTTCACAAACTATGTTTCATATGACCTCTATCAGTTTATTTTATCATCTCACATTTTTATCTGTCAGATTTTATTTTCTGTCTTGTTTTTAAATTTGTAGCTTTGTGGCAGCATTTCTACTTTCAATGTCCAACTTTTCAATCATTGTGACTTCTTGGAAGGGATTTTTTTTCACCTTGCACTATCTGACGTATTTTTATCTTTGTTACTTTGTGGTTTTCTTATTTGTCCATTTGACAATGACTTTTTGACTTAATCTTTGTGAAAGGGATTCATTTTTTTTCACTATGATATCTTTTATCTGATTTTGTGACAAGGCTTCTTTATTCTTCACCTTTATCAATACAGGAACCATTCTCTTCACCATCTGACATTTCTGTAACTATCTGAGGTTTACTTGATTCTTCACTATCCAATATTGATTTTGGGCTTTGTTTCAGGGATTCCTTTTTTCATAACAATTCTGAGATTTCTGGGATTGTTTTTTCCTTATCACCAACAAGGCAAAAATTTTCTTTTCATTGTCTAATGTCTTTTTCCATCATAAATCACTAATTTGTGGCAGGGATTCTTTTTTTCTTCACCATTTTACCATCTTTATCAGGATTTTTAGATTTGGGAATTTGTCGGGGTTTTCTTCATTAACTTATCTGGTTTTTTAAACACTGTTGTGGGAATTTATCATGTTCACCGTTTATTTTTAATCTTGTGTTTTTTCTTTGGCATAGCTTTTATCTTCTGTACCAACTGACTTTTTATGTTTATGATGTCTGGTAGGGTTTCTCTTTTTTTTTTCACTTTCCAACATATATCTTTGCTACTTTGGAGATTAATTTTTTCACTGTTTGAAACATATCTTTGACTGCAGGTTTCTGTTTTCTTTAACACTTATTCTGTTTCTGCCCTCAGTATATGCAATCCTGCCTTCTCCTTCCCTCCTGTTGTAGTTCGTACCTGCTTCTAATCTACCCCTACTAGTTTATTGAATTCAATTAAGGAATTTTTGTGTTCAAAGTACTGCTACATCCAGCCGTCCATTCATCAACTTCAATTGTGTATTTTTGCAACCAAGGTGACACATCTGCAGCTGATCCATTTATCAACCTCATATTGGTCAGCTGTCCTCTCTTCAGATGATCCCAACACTGACAATGAAGAAATGGACTCAGAAACCAGTGTAGTGTTTTTTCAATTAACAGAGGCACATTGGCATATATAATGACCTAAAGCTAATTTAGTATGTCACTCGATGAGGGCAGAAAAAAACCCTTTACAAATACTGACATTTTGTTATTGGGGACAAAGTGTGCATTAAGAAGAAGAAAATAGGGGTTATTAAATTAGCACTTGGACATGTCACTGTATTAGTATAGTGACTGTAAGTAATGGGTTGTTTGCCATTATTTGATCATCGATAACATGTAAATGACCAAATATTAAATTTTGCTATACAACAATGGTCCTTAGTCAATCTATTAACACTACAAAGATTTCCAAATCCATTTTTTCATCCCCACTGCGAAAACCAAAGTGTCGAGATTCGAGCTTTCCAACAGGGGAAGTTGACAAACTTCAATCGAGGTGAATTAACCCCAATAAACTGGTCTGCCACCAAGACCACTATACCCATATTAAAGTCGAAGAACTTATACTAGCCTTAGTTGAATACAATGGACTATTCCGAAAATTGAATTCTCAAAACTTGCGCAAGTAGCATAGAAAGGCCCAAACTACAACATTAAAGAAAGAGAAAAACAAAACATTACATATCCTGCCTACTGCCGTTTGGGGAATTCATGGTCTTCTGTCTGTTCTCACTGACCATTCCTCCAGATGAACATTAAAAACCATTTCATACCAAAGTTGAAAGGTCATTCTTCAAGTTCTTTCCTATTTACTCTGGGTTCTACTGATCCATGTAACATAGGTTTGTTTTAAGTCAAGATTCCATGGGATGGCCTGAAAATATAGAAAAACGTTTCTTGAATAAGTGTTAAATCAACTAGCATATAAGCCTGGTAACTGAACAATATGTCTTGTCCTTGCATATTTACTAGAAAAATAAAGAGGTCAAACTTTGATCAAAACAAGGATAAATCTTAATCTAGCCCGATTTGAATACTGAATATTGATATTTTTCTCCTTAAGAAACGTTACATTCCTCCCCCTTTCCCAATATTACTAACAAATTAATCTAATATAAAAGAACAAGAGGCCCAATAGTTCTGTATCGCTCACCTGGTACACAATTTAGTTTTTTGGCTTTTTCTTTTTAAAACAAATTCATTTATTTAAACACAGAAAAACTTGCTAGCAATATCCTAATTCTGTGACATATAAAATATATTTACCATAAATATCTTTTTAACTGCCCATTTACTTTCAAGGGAAGACGATTTCTTACATATAAAATAATAATTGCCGAAATGAAAATTTTACATGTTTTATCCCTGAGGCCCATTTTCTATGTTTTAAATTTCAACAAAACTGGTAAATAAAAGAACAGGTAATCCCAATTTACAGGTTTTTGCTATTTATAGTAATGGCAGCCATCTTTAAGATGGAAATGGCGGACGTAATTTTCAAACTTTATCACCCAAGAACCTTCCATACTAAATTTCCTTTCAAATGGTCATGCACTTTCAGAGGAAGATTTTCAAAGATTTAGGCTAAAAGTACACCTTATTTGCATATTTTGCAATTACAGTGAAACCTGTCTATAAAAGCCACTCAAGGGATATGGCTAAAGTGGCCTTTATAGACAAGTTCTATCGAGGATCATCAAAATTTATTATCTGAACCATTCTTTCTTATTCATTTTAGTACCCAAATTAAACTGAATAGAGCTTACCATGAAATTGTTTCTTCTATAACTTGAGATTAACCAAGAAATAAAATACATTTTCTAACATTAATTTATTCGACATTTTCAGGTATTTACAAATCCTTTGCACCATGCCGGCCTGGTAACATTAATATGTCTAAATGATCTTTTTTTTTTTTTTTTTTTTTTTTGGCTAGGTATAGGGGTGTTGCATAGTAAAGTTTTATTCTTATCATGCTTCCTTACACCTGTACCAACATAATTAGGTCACTTCAGACTCATATCACACTCTTGCTAATCCAGACTTAAAAGGAAGCTGTTACATAATGAATTACGCGGTTAAGTGATCAGAGCAGTGATTATCTGTGTCATATGTAACTGTCAAATTGACTGTTTACAATGTTGTTATTAAAAATTCTTAATTTTTTATGTAAAAATCATAAACAAACATGAAATAAAATATTTTTTTGGTGCCGAATTTAATCATTGTCGGTGTGGAATTGAATTTAAATCATTGCCAAAAATATATTGGTGCCAAAATGATTTTTTACACTGGTGGCGAAATGACTTGATATCCCATCTTAGTATGATTTCCAAACTAATTAATGTCCTTTAGCGGTAAAATGACATACACAGTTTATTTCTCAAGATACATTTGCTTCATAGTCTGATAACACAGCTTTAATTAAATTGATTTGGGTTCGTCTAACAACATAACTTCCGCGAGTTTCCTAATACTTAATTTCTCCTTTTCAGATTTATTAAACAATTCTACTGGCTGTTATAAAGTCTATGCAATCCACTTACTATTACAATTAAAAAACAACATCAAATATTACTGTATGTAAAAAAATTTTTTTTAAAAATTTCAATGTCTTATCGGGATGTAAGCTTTACTCAATCAGGGATTTTTCTGGCCATTTTGGGAAAGGGACCTTGGGATGAAATTGGGAAAATCATTGACAAAATCGACATTTTGGCAAAATTTTTTATTAAACTTTAAAAATTTTCCCATTGTCAGCACATCAAATATTTTGCCTCGAATATTTACTATTTTGATACATGCTGATAGTCACTCATTTGTACCAAATCACTCAGACATTAACACAATATCTTCATAGACCGGCTTCAATACAAACATCTGAGATAATTGTTTCATGGTTTGCTCCCATTTTACCAGATTCTCATTGAGTATAAATCAAAAATGTGCATAAATACAGATATACAAGTTACACCAAAAATATAGTTTTTTCACTTTTTCTTAAGTTTCTCAAAGCAGGATCATTTGGGAATTTTTACCTACATAATTGGGAAAAATGTATGCTTTTTGGCATTGGGAATGGGTCCCTTTACCAGACCCTGTGAGTGGCCAGAAAAATCTCTGTCAATATGGCTGCTTAGATACATATCAACAGAACTGCATTATGGGATTTTTTGTTTTATGCCGACTGGTTCCAGAAATTTCCTGGAACTGACAGTTTCGTAAACATTGCAAATGGCCGCTATAGACAGTTCTTTTGAAGCTTGGGGTTGGAAAAATTGTGGCCGCTGGCCGCATAAGACAGTGACCGCTATATAGAGATGTAATTAAGAACAAAATTTATTGCAAGGGGGTGGGGGGGGGGGGGGGGGGGGTGGGGGGAAAGAAATATGACCATTATAGTAAAGTGGCTGCTAATACAAGTTAGACTATATTGCAAAAATGAAAAATTGTACAGAAAATCTCATTTCATACGTTTTATCCCTCAGCATTTATCTTCTATAATTCTAATTTCAACAAAATCAGTGAAAAAATGAACCTGTAATGACCATTAATAATTTAGAATATTGGCAGCCATCTTTGATTTAGGTTAATGTTGAATGAAATTTTTATCCTTTCAATGCAAGGAAATTGAAAGAAACTGAATTTCATTTTAATTGGCCATGTATTTTCAGAAAAGATCATTTTCAAAGATTTAAGCTAAAAACAACTTCTTTGCATTTTATTGCCACCATTGACATTTTATAGTTTATTTTATATTCTAAATAATAATAATAATAATAATAATCAAAAAAAAAATTCACCCATTCACTCAGACTATGTATGTAATGTTCATTTACTATGCTACTGAGAAGTAAATGCCAAGGTCACAGTGGAGAATGTTTAGACTTTTAAATCCACAATCAAATGAATTTACTTGTGTAACCCCCCCCCCCCCCCCCCCAAAAAAAAAAAAAAAAAAAAAAAAAAAGAAAAAAAGGGTTGAAGGAGAAGATAAAAGTTTAGGGATGCACTGACACACACTTTACCATGCCATAAGCTCACCTTGGCACTGCTCTGCAAACAATCCAACCAATCACAACACAGGATCCTTATTAATAATGTACTCAAATTTAGTATCACATCAAAACTAACTAGATATGTTTCTTTAAAACAGATGTGTCGCCTGACACTGCATAAAAATCAATCAAAGGGAAATAATTCAAAAACGGAACAAGATAGAGTTGTGGTTCTTGTGCACTGCACTTCGAGTCATTGCCAGAAACATGTACACCAAGTTTTGGAGTCATTTGAACATACTACACCAAAGTTATGCTCCGGACAAGAAATGCTCTATAAAAATCAATCAAAGGGAAATAATTCAAAAACGGAAAAAGATAGAGTTGCAGTTCTTGTGCACTGCACTTCGAGTCATTGCCAGAAACTATGCACACCAAGTTTGGAGTCATTTGAACATACAACACCAATGTTATGCTCCGGACGGACAAGGAAATCTGGACTGCCGCTGCCCCGAAAGTATCCCTATGTGTCACGTGTCGCCTAGTCAGGCGACACAACAATGATATGAGAATTAAAAGGGGACAAAATGTCATCAAACTCCAATTGAAAATTTAAGCGTTTGAGCTTGACTGTTTAGGCAAGTGGAAATAAATTTCACTTCTCCAAATGTAAAAATAACTTCAGTGAAAAAATAGTAATTGGGGTAATTTAGGACCAGCAGTAAAACAAAACTACAACTTAGACTGACATTAGATCTGGTGCTTGTCGAAAGTCAGAAATTGGAACTTTTTTGCTTTGAGGTATTAAAATTCAAGACTACCAAACCTCCTTTATATGATGAACCATGAAAACCCCTCCAAAATAAACATGTATTGTAAGGCCATGTAAAAAAAAATTCTCTGGTTCTCAGATACTTTTTTTTCAAAAAGTGGCAAGGTAGGTGGGTATTTTATTTTATTATTTTATTTCACAAACTTATGCACAAGTTAGGCATTTTATTTTATGCAAAATTTTTAATACATTTTATACATATAACCGTACTCCTGAATAAAAAGATATTAACCTAAGGTATATCGATATTAACCTAAGTTAGAGTGTAAACCATCTTTTGATATTTTCAGTAATGCATCATTATGTAAATGTTTATGAAAAAGGTCGATAGAGTCTTGAATTCTAAGCATTTTATTTTCATATATGAAAAGTGCATTAAATAAACATTCAAACAGTAAACAGTGATGTTGTGTTTTAGAACAATACCCAGGAAATGGGCTGGCATTGCTAAAATGATTTACAAAAACAAGCAATTACATGTTCTTTATCACATAAAACTTGAACATTCACACATACAGTGACATAGTGAGAGGTAGTGTCTTTTAAAAGTTCTAAGTCAGTATTTATAAAGCTGTATTAACTGATATTCTTTTTTCACATTAATTTTGGTCAATATTAAAAGATTCACAACCATATATCAGTTACCTTCCAATATTTTGAAACAAAAGTGTAAAATGTAAATAGCGCATGCATACTTGGGACAATACACAACGGATACATCGAATGTTAGTGTTGTATTTATGGCAGGGTTATTTTCGATAGGGATTTCATTTCCTAACATATCGTTCAAAAGTCCATCACAAATTTTTGTATGCTTAATTTGGACTTCACTGGCACAATTGTCCATGGTACTAATGTTTTCTTGTCAAAACTGAAAATAAAGCTTGCTAAAATCGTCGCTTCATCGGCATTGCCGGCCAAATTCTCCGGAGCAGGTGCCATGTTGTTTTTTTTTACACTAACACATTCGGAAACGTAAATAAGTAATTTACCTTTCCTGAAGAGGAAAACTTACGAGTTGTCCCGAGAACAACCTTTGCTCTTTACAATCTAGATCAATAAAGCATTTTGAAAAATTCTACTTTCACTTCTGAGAATCAGTCATTGACGTGTTTGATCTTTATAGTTTATTTCCTGCTCAAAACAGCCGATTGGTGGATATTTATTTATTTTTTTTACACCACATTAAAATGGAGCAATCAGCGACGAATTTAAGCGCGTGGCGGTGTCTGAGAACCAGAGAATTTTTTTTACCTGGCCTAAAATTAAACTGTTTGTAAAGCCCTGTCTTGTACTAGTGGTTGCTCAGGGCCAATTTATTGTTCTAGTTCAAGTCAGTATGCAAAACAAGTATTATCAATATGTAATGGGATGAACAAATAAACAGCTGTGCCTGGAGTGCATGATACGCCCATCAGATATTTAAACTTCTTTTTTAATGTCTTAAACAACTTGACATTTAGCCGAAACATATTTTTTAAAAGTACGACGTGTGGACATATGGACGGACGGACAATGCCATACCATAATATGTCCCGTCATAGACGGTCGTATAATAATGCAGAGTCAAACCCAGGACTTCCTGTACTATAGGGGAGTGCTCTACCAACTGAAATACACAGACTGCTACAATCCTCCCGTTTTTCTTGAGTTTCCCATGGTCCTATGGGAAATTTCACCCTGAATTCCCTCTGTTGACTTTATATGCCCCACAATTGTCAGTCTATCACATCCAATGGCCGCACTGGCCACCAAACTAACAGGAAAGAAAAAATATGCAGGGTCCGACTGGGGATGAAACCCAGAACCTCCAGCACTATAGGCAAGTGCTCTACCAACTGAGCTACCCAGACCGCTAGACATCAAACAGGTGAATCAAGAAATGTTCATATTACTCCCTACAATATTCTAGTATACACACACCTATACAAAATGTTTTCCTGCATAATTATTTCAATATTCTTTTGCAGCTGAACCAATACCATTGCTATATATATCAAAGTGATTGTTATAACACCTGCTTTATTCTAATATTAATGTATACATGTAGTTATCCAAGTATTCTTCGCTGCTGTGACCTTGACCCATTGACCTTCAACTATATATCAAAATAATTGCCATATCAATAACTTAAATAAAAATCTCAGATTCAAGAAAATTTAAAAGCTGAAAAATTACAAGAATTTTCTTGGAAAAAGTAACATCTGCAGATTTTCAAAGCATTTGCCCAAATTCTTAAGAAGGAATTAGATCCACAAGCAATAAGTCAACAATGTCTATTTAAAAAGAAAGAGAGCCATTTTGATTTTGTTTGTGTGTTTTAGAGGCATCCTCTAGACATAATAAAACTGAAAGGATTGAAAATATTAGGAGTTAGATGTACAAGCCAGAGCCATTTAACAGACACACAGTTAACAACAGTATACAATAATATGACCCATCACTATTGGTGATGGGTGTAAAATAAAACATGTGAAGATTTCAAAATAAAGTGTTAAAAATAACAACATACTTTTTATCATCTTCAGTTCTTGCATTATTTCTTATCCTCAGATAAGGTTGTCCTGTCCTAGCATTTGATGTTAACTTCTGCCTGTTAAATGTAAAATATTTCTGTTATCAACAAATATTAAAGCATTAACAGTTAAACATAACTGAGCTCATTTGTATTAACAGAAACCTCTTCTCTTTAAAATTATTAGGTTTTGTAGAAGTACTCCAATGCCTTGGAGATAGAGTGGTCTAAAGTCACTCAGTGCCTCGGTTAGAATCTTGCTAAAGGTTACTGGTTTTCATTGGGCACTACAGGATTAGATGTACAGGCAAAAACCAACAGACACACAGCTTACAAGAGTATGCAATAATATGACCCATTATTTCCCACCATTCCAGAACTGGCTGGTTATATATAATTAAATCTTGGCTTTGGAATAGAACACAATTACTCAACTTCATAATTTGGGTGCCTTTACTAAGCATAATGTTCTTTTCCTAAAATCTCCCTACAGTAATTTCAAGTAAAACTAGACATTGCATTTGTGTAGGACTCAACCGCTGGGTAAGTCACCCTAATGGTGGCAACCTTGTACATTAGAAAGTTTCTGTTCTAGAGTGCAAAATCAGTAGAGTGTGACATTGTTATTATCTCCCTTTCCATTTCAACCAATCAGATGTGACCCCCAAAAGGCACAACTACATGTCATTGGGAACAAGTGTACAAAGTTTCATTACATTCTATCAAATGGTGTTCAGAGATGTTGTTTACAAACTTTCATTCAATAACTCTTAAAATCACAAAGAAAATCACTGGACCATGAAAATAAGGTCACAATGTCGACTTTGTGGTACAACATGTAGAGCATCTAAAACACTACCTATAAAACAAATTTCATAGAGATCGGTCAATTACTTTCTTTTCTATAGTGCAAAATCAGCAGAGTGTGACATTATTATCATCTCCCTTTATATTTCAACCAATCAGATATGACCCCAAAAGGCACAAATACATGTCATAGGGAATAAGTGTACAAAATTTCATCACATTCCACCAAACCGTTTTTGAGCTATGGTGTTTACAAAAGTGTGGCAGAAAAATACAGAATAATAATAATAATGATAATAATAATAAAGGTAAATGAATAAGTCATCCCAACTATGTTGGGGGCGACTTAAAAATAGAAAAATGTGTGTTAGAGCATTTTCTCAAATTAACAGCGTTTCTCAAGATGTTAGATTTTACACCAAAATAATTTAAAAGTATTCATTAAATATATTTCACATGAGTTACAAACTAATCCCATAACATTTAAGTCAATTTCATTAGTTTTAAGCAAATTTTTACCCCCCCCCCCTCCACTATTTTTTTCAATTTTTCATTTTGAAAACATTTTGCCCCTAAAACCAAATAATGAAAGATATTTCTAAAAACCTGTAATAAAATTATATTAAAGTTCTATCTTGGTGGAAGATAAATTAAAAATTTTAACAAACAATGAAAAAATTGTCTGTTACAGCATTTGCTCAAAATTCACAGCTATTCTTTCAAAATGCAAGCTTTTATCCAAAAATATTTTAAAAATTTGCTATTTTACTTCAGAAATCATAATTAAGCTGCATAAATAAACTCTGGTTACAAATTTGATTCCTACAGCAGTTTTACTTGCAGACTTGGACTTCAATTCAATAACTTACTTTTTTTCTTTGTCGAACCAAGGGAGACAAAATTCAATTTTTCTTCTTGAAAAATTATGTTTTTTTTAAAGCATATTTGTTTTGGTATGTGTATCTTCCAATATTGTAAGATATGTAGATTTAACAAAGAGCAAGAACCAAGGGAGACAAAATTCAATTTTTCTTCTTGAAAAATTATGTTTTTTTAAAGCATATTTGTTTTGGTATGAGTATCTTCCAATATTGTAAGATATGTAGATTAAACAAAGAGCAATGCAAAGTTAGATGAACAAATTACAAGTCAGACCAACTATATTGCATTACCTTTATAAAGAAACTGAATAACTGTTGGTTGAAGCTACCATTCCAGTTTATTACTGCAGTCAGTGCTTTTTTATCTTCATATACAACTGAAAAAAGGAGGCATGATGTACATGACTTATTAAACAATGTTTAATAAGCCAATGGGCTTTAGGGTACCTGCTGTAATTCAAAATTGTTTTTAGCATAAATGATTTATATGCCTTATATAAAACAATATCAAAAACCACATTAAAATTGTTAACATAAAAGCATCTTGAAATCCACATTTTTAACCTTCCCTTGATAGCAAAGTGAAAAACCTCATTTTGAGTTACCTATGTGTGGTGCTAGTGTTAAAATTTGGCCTAAATGTTATGTTATATTTTATCACCATTATTATTATAAATTGCATGGAAAACCTTATCTGCTAGAAAGCAATTACTTCCCAACTGTAAACAACTTGGTTGCTACCATCAAGTGTTTTATGTATAATGGTCACACATGTGAACTGGACTTTTTTTTTGGTAAATACATTAATTATAGTGAGTAACATATGTTTATTTATTAATTTGTAATTTGTAATTATACATTTATGAATAATATATTGTTTAAACTAATCAAGGAAAGTGGGAACACCTGGAACACATCATATAAAATAATTGTTGTCATGGAAACTACATGGCAAAGTGATTCAAATTTTTTAATTTGCAAATTAATTTTGAATATATATGCGAAGTAAAATGATACATATATTGCATATATAACTTGCAGTTTATTGTATTTTGATGGAAAGATTGTGCCACAAATATTGTGAAACACCCTGTACATTGCTATTTTGTATTGTTTCTGTTGTGACAGAAGTTTGTTACATTGGTTAGTTCAAATAAAGCTTCAAAACATCTTTTAATTTTGTAAACAGTTTTATTAGAAAGGATAGAGATGTCAATTGGCTTGTTTAAAAATACATATTTGCTTACCTGGATTCTTTATTCCACATGTCCACCTGTTTACCCCTTATTTCTAGGTTCATCTGTAGTCCTAATCTATTGTTGTTGGGTCCATCCTAAGTCCTTATCCAATCCATTGTTGTGGGGTACATTTGTAGTCTTTAACCATTGTTGTGTGGTCCATTTGTAGTCCTTATTTATCAATGTTGGGTCCATCTTTAGTCTTTATCCATTGTTGTGTGGTCCATCTGTAGTCCTTATTTATCATTGTTGGGTCCATCTTTAGTCTTTATCCATTGTTGTGTGCTCCATCTGTAGTCCTCATGGAATCCATCATTTTGTAGTCCATCTGTAGTCTTTATTAAATCCATCGTTGTGTGGTCCACTGTAGTCCTTATCCATTCTTGTGTGGTCCATCTGTAGTCCTTATCCATTGTTGTGTGGTCCATCTGTAGTCCTTGTTCATCAATGCGTGGTCCATCTGTAGTCCTCATTAATTGTTGTTGGGTCCATCTGTGGTCCTTATCCATTTGTGTGGTCCATCTGTAGTCCAATGCTGTGGGGTTCATTGTCCATTTCTGTTGAAAGCAAAAGAACATAAGAGTCTCTAGACATAATACTTTCTCACTATATGCCAACAGATCTCACTACTAGAGGTTTTCAGTTTATTTCGAAATACGAGAGAATCGGTAGAACCAATGGATGCTCTGCAAATAAAGGCTAGTTCTAAAGGGGCTATTTCTTAAACATGTTTGTTTAAAAAAGTTTTGCAAAAGAAAGTAATTGTGCACTGCACTTTTTATCAAGATCTGTCTATAACGTTTCATTATGCCTCTAATAGCTTTAAAGTTATGCTCAGAACAAAATTTAATTATAAAAGATGGCAAAGGGCAAAAGCTCTTTAATCAAATGAAATAGTTATTGTTCTTGTGCACTTCTCTTAAAGCCCTATCTACCCTATTATTTTTGATTTTGTTACCTTTTAAAGGTTTTGAGTTATGTTCCAGACAAAATCATACAGACAGACAAAGCAACAACTTTATGCTCTCCTTTGTATAAATGTCAATTTTATTAATACAGACTATCATAGAGTGACTGGATGTTGAATATGACATAAATAAATTCCAAAGGACCTAATGCCAATATATTCATTTATAGTCATAAGGGGTCTTGGTTAAACCTCTAAACAGAAGCCTATCAAAATTGATTTTTCCCAGTCTAGAGGACCATTAGTCTCTCTGAAGTTATACTTCATTTATTTGGCAGCAGACCCTTGCTTTTAGCCAACAATTTTTCTTTATGCTCGCTGGTATCTTGTAGTAAACACTTGCTTTATGTTCAGTGATATCTCATAGCAGACCTTAGCTTTTTGCTCAGTGATATCTCATAGCAGACCTTTGCTTTATGCCCAGTGATATCTCAAAGCAGACCTTTGCTTTATGCTCAGTGATATCTCAAAGCAGACCTTTGCTTTATGCTCAGTGATATCTCAAAGTAGAAATTTGCTTTATGCTCAGTGATATCTTGTAGTAGACCCTCATCTTAGTTCAATTGTACTTAAACACTTTTTAATTTGTAAATTTTGTTTTTAAGTACTTATGAGAAAAGTGTTGTATTTTTAGGTAAAAACTATCTGCTTTTACCACTGTTGTGGCATCAATCTTAAGTCTTAATCCATGTTGAGGGGTCCATCCATTTTGTTGGGTCCATCCAAAGACCTCATCCATGTTTTGGGGTCCATCCAGAGTCCTTATCTATTTTGTGGGGTCCGTTGTCCATTTCTGTAAAAAGCAAATAAAAAAGTTACAGCATGTAAACAAACTAATTTTACATGGATGCCCATGTAAAAAAAAAAAAAAATTAAATTTAGCCCTCTTACTGCCAAGAAACCTATTTGCCAGCAGGTTTTAGCTAAGTGGTATTTAGCTTATAGCATAACTCCACCTTAAGCTCAGTGGTATTTATCTGGCAGCAAAACTTCGTTCAAATTAAGTGGTATTTATCTGGCAGCAAACCTTCGCTCAAATTAAGTGGTATTTATCTGGCAGCAAACCTTCGCTCAAATTAAGTGGTATTTATCTGGCAGCAGATTGTTAAAGACTTAACAATGGGCTTTAAAATCTAAAACACTGCACAATACAATGATGCCTAGTTTTCAGATCTTAAAAAAGCAACTGCAATTCTAGTTATTCCCTGTGAAAAAGATGTTGATTTCACAGGTACTTTCACCAGAAAAGTTCCTCTAAACCTGAATATAGTCAGGCATCTCTGTAGTACAAATAATCTCACAATGATGAGATATATAACAAATCGTTACTTATTTTTTGCCATTAGAATGTATCAAGTGGTTGCTCAAGTTGAGATTTATCAATCAGTCTGGTCTCAAGGTGTGTACTGTCAGTCGTTCCTCGTCTCATGCTGTAGTTGATGCTTGGTGTCTCTACTTCAGCCCTTTTGGTTATAATTTCAATACAGCATTTCACCCTTTCAACAGTTCAATCTCAACACTTCTAATGCAGAACAAAATTCAAAAACTTAAATATAGCATTTTTCAAATTAACACAGATACACCAATGCATATTAAAAAAGTCAAAAAAAAATTAATTTAGTATGTTTCTCAATGAGGGTAGAGGTACCACTTCCAAATAATAACATAACTGTTAAAGGGAATGAAATAGTGACTAAGAAGAAGAGAAAGACAAGAATTATATGCATGATTAGCACTAGACATGTTAGTGTATTAGTCTAGTGGATGTAAGTAATGGGGTTTTTGCTATTATTTGGTCACTGATAACATGTAAACGCGTATTCACCAAATAGTAAATTTTGCTATTCATCAATGACCTAGAATTAATTTGTAAAACACTGTATCCAAGTTTCTGAATCCTATTCCTTATCAGAGATGTTGGGGTGAAACTGCTGAAAGGACAAAACACTATACTGAAATCCAACACAAGAAAGACTAAAAAATGAGCCACCAAGACCAACTACAAGATGAAAGAAGGGGTGAGCAACAGCTATCTAAAACACACTCATTGAGACCACACTGATTTAAAACTCTCCCAAACTTAAGACAGCCACTTGAGCCACTCTACTTTCTCTCACCTTCTAGGTTCAAATCCCACTCTGGCAAATTATAGTAAGAGAAAGTTTGTCAGTTCACCTGCCAAAGGTTTTCTCCGGCAACTCTGAAACTGACCCAAAAATCTAAGTGAAAGAATCTCAACTGGGTAGAAAAACCACTTTAATTCACAAACTGACATTTTGTAAGTGAAAAAATCAAGACTGGGTCTTAAAATTACACTAATTTCATAAAGTGTACCGAAATGGATACTTAGCTTCGTTCTTCTTGGCAACATGGATACTGTTATGATCTTTACATCATCAACTCCATCGACAACTGGTGCTAGTACTTAACTAAAAATATAAGGAAATAAAATTTTGTATAATGAGAAATTGTAATCGTGATTTCTACTTCAAATATCATGTCTCGAGAGCAAAATATCCCAACCCCACATCCATTTGTGACCTTCACCTACATACCCAACTTGTATGTGGCACAGTGGCATGTTCATGTACATTTTTGTCAAGCATGTTAAAAAATCCATCAATCTTTCATTTAGATGTGAGAATAATGAAGACAATTTTACATTAGGTCAGAGGTACAGAGATGTGGTGATTTACATATACAAAAAGGCTGTAATTAACAATCAAAAAACAATGCAGACACCATTAACAATGATATGATGAAATGATATATGTTGACCAAATGAGAAATCATGTTTTTTAGATCCTTCATTATGCTGAAGAGTTCTATACAACCTTAAATGACCTTGAACCTTTAACAATGAATTAAAGAAAAGAGCCAAGTTGTACTCTGACAAATTTTGTTGAAATATTGAAAAAAAAAAATCAAATGAATATACCTTGACCCTTTTACGACATTGAACAGATGTTGAACTTTGACCCTGAGGTAGTGAGTTGAAAAATTTAACATTGAACTGTTGTAGACTAGTTAACTACATGTAAATTAGATGCTGAATAAATAAAATTATTCTTACTCCAAGAAACAAGCTAGGTAATGAAGCCATACTATTATTTTTACTGTGTAAACTCTGGTTGGAGGTGTGGCAATTTTTCTTTGTTGAATGTATGGCCAGCTGCTGTTTGGCTTTTGTGATTGTCCACTTTCACTTTGTGACTCACTCTCCTTGTCCTGAAATAGAAGTTTTAAAATAATTTTTTTTTCATAAAATGACAAAATGTTCTATGAATTTTCCAAGACAGTTAAGCTAAAACTTGTACAAAAAACTGCCCTTCTTTTTTTATAAAAACATATTAAGAATCTACCAGTAAGTTTATATACATGGATTAGTGAAAACCATGATTGATTGATTGAATGGGGTTTTATGTCCCAGGCAAGAATATTTCCCTTTTTTTGAGAAGTCGCCAGCTATAGGTGAAGTGACAAAAATGTTTACCTTTGCAGTGTGCTCAGGACAATGTGCGGGGAGGGAGTGAAAACCACGAAATTTAATGTCATTAAAGATTTTTAATTACCAAGAACCCCACACAAAATTTTCTCCCAAGACATTTTTTAAAATAGCAAAACCACGAAATTTTAACCCAACAAATATCAATGATTCTACAACATTGTAAAAACTTAAATCAAAATTTAAAAAACCACGAAAAGGGCAACAGAGTCAAAAAGCCTCGCTGAAAATTTGATACCTGATCTGAAATTGACAAGTTGATGTCCCAAACATATTATGGACTTCATTTTTGGTCAAACCAAATGGGAAATGGTTGGTTCAAATTTCCTTTTGAACCTTACCCTCCCAACCATTAAATTTACAAAAAGGCCCAAAATCACTTTATTCTGTAATTTTAAGGCTTTCCTGGTCAATATAAAAATTCAGATGGTGAGTACAAAGATTGACATCAATGTTTACGCCAAAGTTCAGATTCTTTTACTTTCATCAAGGCAGGCAGTTCTGGGATGGATGCAGAGTTCCCACAGATTTTTGGTGTAAAAATTCAAGACTTTTTCAAGGTTTTTTTCATGGTCTTTCAGACAAAATTTTAAGATTCAATCTAGGTCAATACATGTGTGATGCAAGACTGACTTGCTATTAACATTGTTTAATCTGAGTAATATAATGCTAAAATGGATATTAATATGACAATAAATACAAAACATAAAGCTTTCAAAGTTTGATTAACTTGTATTCAGATATTTGATAACACTTGCAGTTTTACATCAAGCTGTAATTTAATACAAGCAAAGAACCGAATTCTTTGTTGTTATTCATTTTGTCAAAGTACAATTCATCCATTGTCTTCAGTTTTCTGGAAGTTTTTGAAGTCCTTATCACATTTCACTTCATCACCAAACTTTGTCATCAAGTAGATTGTCACAGTCATTCACATTAACCTTTTTACAGTTTCAAGTGTACCGAGTACTCGTCTTAACTTATCACAACATTTATCTGTATTGACTTTACGTGTTTCAGATGGACCAAGACATGACAAATTTCTGACTACTGCACATGACAGTGGGGACTTTGTCTTTAATTTCTCAACAAGTTTAAGAAATACCTTTCACTGAATTTTAAAATCAAGCACTTCACACTCACTTACTTTCAAATTTTTTACGTTTCGCGGCAACTGTCAAACTATTTGTACTGATCGTGACTTTAAAACGTTTCAGTGTTATCCAATATAAATCCAAATTTGAAAACGGGTTGACCAAATCCAGGATTTTATACATAATTTTAAAACTGAAAACAGTTTAACTTCCGGTACGCACGAAACTGTTAGCTTCTTGTATTCTAACATTAGAGAGTTCCAGAACATCAAGAGTAGCTTCTGTGTAACACGATAACCGCCTTTTACTTGATCATGCAGTCAGGAATTAAAATTCATAACTATTGCACAGTTTTCTTGTAATTTATCAAAAAAAGCTTTTTCAAGACCGGTAAAAACTATCATATAATTCCCTGGTTGTCCCGGTTCGGTGGAAACCCTGTGGATGGGGCAAACAGAGTGCCTGGAGAAAACCAGACCTAGTAAACAAACAATTTTTCACACACTAGGATCTGTTAAAGGGGGAACTGAAACAAGGTGATGGACGAGAGACAATGCGATCCTAAGTTGTGCTTTAGACAACTTGACCACCAAACATTGATAGAAGTCCCTCTATATTGCTTAGTGATGTTATTTGACATGCTTTCTACTCACCATTTTTGTTCTACCAGAATTTAAAAATTCATGCTGTTAACATTACAAGTCTTCAAGGCCCAGATTGTTATAACCTGCATTATTTATCAAACAAACAACATTGCAAATTATATCAATGAGGGTCTTGAAATCTCATAATGATACTGTTCATTGTTAAAATTTTTTAGATAAGTGATCATGCCTTAGCTGGCATCATGCAGTCTCCAGAGTACTAGGTCTCGTCTACAGAAACATTGGTATTTTTTAAATACACACTTTTTCAAATTTGTGTTTTTAAAATAAGTTTTATGGTCAAGCATTTGGTAGTTATGATAGTTATGATGAAACACCTTTCTGTTTTTAATTTTCAGGTTTGTGCTTACTTGTGTTTTGTAATCAAAACAAAGATGCAGTAGAACATGTTTACAAATTTATTTGGCATAATTCCAATACTAGTACCCAAGTAAAGATATAAAAGGAAGTTTTGTGAAAAAAAAAACTTTTTTTGGGACAACTGCCTGGTAGAGCCAAATTTAGTCAAATCCATGATGCCAAATTCACAATTTTAATTAGTTACAGATATTATTCAGTTTAAATATAATGATGATGAAACATAACATGATTAAAACTCCTGTCATTATGTACAATGCTGATATTTGGAAGGTACCTGATTTTATCCATTTGTCATAAGTATAGGTCTTTATTGGAAATCTCTTTTTTAATCAAGTTAATTATGATGATCATTGAAAATTATGCTGAATTTGTTCCATGGGGCAAGCATAACCACACTCACTTTTCTAACACCAAAATAGACTGGTACCAGACAATTAGACAAATGTTATTAAGCCCTGGAAATCTAGGTAATGTTCTCAAGACCACTTAGCTATAGAGCCTCTTGAAAATAGACATATTTTATGAGAAAAAAAGTTAGTGGGTGAAAGGGTTGATATACTACTTACAGCCTTTGGGAGGTCTATGGGTTCCATCTTATTTTTGGAATGGAGCCGAAGTTCAAATATTTTACTTAATCAGACTTCCTCATACATCTTCAGTGACTGTTCTATAGACAATACCCCTTACATCATCTATATGTTCTGTAAATAAAATATCATCCAAATAAAACAAAAAAATAATAAATGTTATAAACCACATGTAAGCCAAAGACCAAAACACAGTGAAACCTCAGTATATAAAGACACTGTGACTTGAGATATGATCTTTTCACATGTATATAGACAGGGTTTTTTTTACAGCTAAAATATATGGCAATGGGATCTTATATGTTCTCATTCTTGTGTATTAATCCAGCGATCCTACTGTCAATTGCGAAATACCACCCTTAACATCAACACATGCTTTACTTACTAAATTGTTTTAAATAGGTTACTGCATCAGTTGGTTTTTCGTACACAAACATGAAAATGTTTCTTAGAATTTGGCATCAAAGAACAGACTTTGTAGTTTAAGTCAAATTATCAAGTGTTTATGATAATCTTTGATGTACTTTCTAATCACAACCTAATAATTCTTGTTATTATCATTTACATAATTTACACAAGTATTGACATAAAAAATATTGAAATTAGATTTTTGAAAAATAAACACTTTACTATGTTAAGGCTTTCTTGATGTCTTATGGTTCATGTTTTTCTTGTTGATAGTAGGAAGTCCACTGGTGTACTACTGAAGTTGTTACCGGAGGAAAGTTTTTACAGCAAACTTACTCAGGATCATCAATCAATGACAGACATGTCTGAAATGAAACAAGATGGATATCAGATTATACAATTTATTTGAACAGGTTTTTAAACTATAATTTGAAACCAAAGATAACCCTGCATAAACATCTTACTATCTGTACATCACATTTGAATCCCACTCTAACAAATCCAAGTGTGACAAGTGTTCATTTGCCAAAAGCTAGTGGGCTGCTTCAGGTGTTCTGTATTTCTAGACTATTCAAGAACTGAGCACCTCAATACAAGACAAATCTCAACTTGGAAGTATCATTACTACAATATATTACAGGTTTTTCGTATATAAGACCTAAACATGCCACAGCTAATTGCAGTAAAAATAACAATTTTATGTCTTTCTCAAGATAAACAGTTGGCAACAATATTAGTTTTTAAAGCTATTCAAAATTAAACATCAAGCTTCACAAGATTTTTTTTTTTAATTTTCCAAATTTATTTTTTCAAATTAGGAAAGAAAAAAAAGATTGACTTGGTGGCTGTGGTAGAAGGTACAACTCGGGAGCAAACAGGTGTGGGTTTAAACCAGGGGTCCAGAAACGTTCATATTTGCCGGACATGTCCGACAAAAAATATTTTTGTCCGATGTGAAATATAGCTTGTCGGACATTTTTAGTTTAAAATAGAATTCAGTTAATCGGACACGTAAATAAATATGTTAATCGGTCATTATGTTACTCGAGTATTCTTTGCTATCACCTGTCAGTCATTTTCAATAAATCTAATAATTAGGCTTTTGTTTATTAATCAGTTAAAATCCATGGTCTCTATCTGTTCCTTTTGTTTCATCGTCCGAATCATCATTACTTTTGTTGATAAGTTGTTTATTAAGTAATCACATCGCTTAACAGACGGAAGCCATAAATTGAAGGTCATGGTCGTCGGACTATTTCAAAGACGTTCTACGCGGGATGTTAAATAATAATACAACGCGCATAGTACGTTCTTGGCAAACTGTTTAGTTATAAATAAATAATTTTTAAAAAGTCTAAATAAAATCAAAGAGGTCTCAAAATTAGGTTCAGTAAAGTTTGCGTAACTTCGGAAAACGAAAATGCGCGATTGTCAATAAACAAAGATGGCCGTCACGCCATGTGTCGTCAACGCCGACAGTTCAAAATCAACACTTTAATATGTGGACATATAAGTCTGACCATATATATTTATTTAAATAACTTCGTGGTAGTTAAACCCTTTTAAAAAACTTCTATATTGATATTAAAAACCTTTTAAATATACATAGTCAATAACAACGTTTTTTTTTTTTGTTTTTTTTTTTGTTTTTTTTTTATTGCTTTTCACTGCATCGGTTGTACAGTTGCTTTGAAAAAAAATGTCCGACACCTCAGTCAAAGTTTTCCTGAGCCCTGGTTTAAACCCCTGATGAGTTTTAAATATATATACATATACATACACACACACATGTATAAGGTTTAAGGCATTTCTCTGTTTAAAAACAGTAACACCACGGCATTTATTGATTTTCATATAATATGGAATGTTTGATCATGAACATCATACCTATGTCATCATTAAACATTTAAACAATTAGTTACAATAGATGAATTGGAAAGTCTTCACTTGAATTAATGTCTCAAACTGATAAATTGGAATTTTCAAAACCAATAGAATGTTAAAATCTGACTGCATAAACAGTGGCAATAATCAAGTTTTTTTTTATTTTGTTTTTTAAATTCATTTATATACTTCTATGTTACCTGTATGGTTGTGATGGATTCAAAAAGTCTTATATAACATCCTACAGCTGGTTAAAAGGTTTTCAGACAGAGCTCTAAATGTAAACGTTTTTTGGTTTCTTTTCATAAATAATTTGTGTTCATCTTCTGCCATCTGCATTGTTTCCATTCAAATTGTTGGTCATCAATTACTCTGTGTATTGAAACATTTTAAAACATCAGATATGCATGTATTGTGAATGTAAAGTTATTTTTGTATTAATCACAAATATTCAAGGGGTATTCAATTAAAATTGGTATTTTTTAAAAAAAAAAGCCAACAACATAAAAATTCCCAAAACATTAATATTTCTGTGGCAACAGTTAATGTTTTTCCTCCCTCTATAACAGTTTTCAAGAAAATGGTTTAAAAAAAACAAAACAAAAAAGGGAAAAATTTGCTAAATTTATTTTAGGAATGGAGGTCAAAAACTGACCTTGTCATAGTGGACGTTGCTACAAGACATAAAAAAATTAAGATCTCCATCTTCAAAAATAGTAAAGTGTTATCTTAACTTTGACCTCAGTTTGAATGATATTTAAAGAAAAAAGCAAAACTGTTGACCCCATTTCCTTATCTTTAAATAATCAAGAAATGGCAATGTGACAAAACAACATTTATGCAAATAATGCAGTATGCAAAATGTCTATTTTTCTATTTAAAAAATTACAAGAACACAATAATAGCATTATGTTGACCAATTCTTCCCAGTTTCATTATACTCTGAACAGGAATTAAGAGATCTTATAAGGAGTTGAGTAATGGTGTTTAATGTTCCAGTCAAGTTTTCACTTATATCAAGACGTCCCCAGCTATAGGCGAAGGTGCAGAAATTTTGCCTGTGTTGTGCCTGATGGCATTATACAGCACGGTTCTTTATCATGCCATACCTACCGTGACACAGGACCCTGTTTATTTTAAGATCCCATCCAAAAGAACTTGACTTTCAATTCGTAATGCTGAGTGCTTGGCGAAAGAACAGTCACTACCCACTTTCAAGTCTTGGGTCAGACCTCCCACTTACGGAGCGAGCACTCTACTAACTGAGCTACAGATCTTATAAGGAAAAAAAATTCAAAGGGTTATAAATGAGCAATATAAATGAACCAAATTGAGAAAACAATATGCAAATCATTTATTATGTTTATTATTTCCACCAAATTTCATTAAATTATGAACAGGAGGGGCTGAGATCTAGTTCTGACCAAAAATAGTTTAAAAACTTACAAAGGGACACAACTCAAAAATTAAAAAAAAATAAATAAATAAAATGCACTTTTAAGCATGATGGTTTAATTTAATTCTCAGCAGAAATAGTGATCTAATGCAGACAAAAATAATCATTCAAAAATGAAGAGCTATAAAATTGAAAAAAAAATTAATGAACTAGAACAGGGAAACAAAATTCACATCCATACCTGGTTATTATTTCTACCAAGTTTTATCTGAACCTACTATCTAGTCTGGACAAAAATAATCATAAAATAAATAGATAATTTAAATCGCCACAACTAGAAAAATTATCCAACACACACACAACTAAAGTTTAACAATTTTGTATGGGACATAAATCCTAAAGTAATTTCCAATTGGAGCAATGAAATAATATGAAATTTTATTTAAAAATCATTTGAGGGTATAGGAGTATTGGCAGACTGAAGGATAAAATGCAATATTCCCTTGCCCAATATCTGTGCAGTAAATTCTAGCATGTTTTTTAAACATGAGACTCATGGACCTTGATGTTCATCTGGTAATCAGTGCAATCTTTGTATTCTTATGAAATGTAAATACAGATTATTGACCCTAAAAACTATTGCCCTGTATCACAGTAGGCATGGCATGTTAGTGAACCCTTCCTACACATTGCCGCAAGTGTACTGCAAAGGTCAAAATTTCTCACACTTCAGCTGTAGCTGGTGACGTCTCAATATAAGTGAAATATTTTTGACTGGGATGTAAAACCTCATTAAATCAAATCAAATACAGATTATTATCAATTAAGAAAAGACATTTCAGGGCCAACATCTTTATAATGTTTAATTAATGAATAAAATTAAAATTTTTATTACAATTAAAGGGCAACAACTCCTTGTTGACAACAACATAATGCTTACACCTACTTCAGTTATTTTAAATTCAAAGCCAAAAAATTGACAAGAATAAAAAAAGAAAAAGAAAAAATTAAGTCATACCTTGACTTTAGATTTTTTATAAAGACATTGTCTGACTGGGTACCTCACAAAGTTATTCTTTTCTTCTATAAACACAAGACCGAAAGTGTGAAAGTTCAGTTTAGTTTTCTCATGAACTTTAGTTTCTCAAAAAATTGTCAAAAATTAAAAAGCAAATAGAAGGTCATGACCACCTTTTTTTTTTTTTAGATTTTAATTTAAAGCCATTTTTTACTGGATGGGTACCCCATTTTCAGTCATTTTAAAGGTGCTAAGTTGTCAATTTTTTTGTTTTTTAAAAACCTCAGTCTTTTGCCATCTTAGAACTGACTACCTATATATAACTGAATCTTGAAGGGTAATAAATTGCTTTAACTGTTACAAATACTCTTATTTTAAATCTGCCTCCATAAAAGTCATCACTTGGGCATAAAACACCTTTACTTCACAACACAGAACAAATGTGTGCTCTAAGCTAGCATACAATGTAATCTCAACAAAGGGACAATTATGGGGGTGAGATAAATTGTAGCAAACAAGTGAAGTTTCCACATATTATCTAATTTACTGGATTTAAATGTCACTATATTTGCTGCAAACAAGCATTTCAATCATGTGACAGTATGGACTTAATTAACCTTTATAGTTCTCTCCAAGGTAAAAATTTCAGAAAAACTTACTTTTGTACCCTCCACTAAAATTTAAATTCCAAATAAAATGGCCTAAAAATAATTAAATCGTGCCATTTTGAACATTTCTGTGAAAAATATATTTCATTATGAGTGGAGAGTACAAAAGGAAGTCTTACCAAAGTTTTAGATTTAAAGTTGAACAAAAAGCAAAGTTTACAAATCAGTTGACAATGGACAAAAAATATCATTCCTTTAAGATTTTATTATTATTTTTAAAAATGCATGGTTTTAGAAAAAATTGTACAATATCAAGATCTTCAACAATTTGCAGAAAATGTGTAACCAAGGCAGAATACTTCATATTCTAAGACTGGCAATATTTAAGTAGATAAGAACATTAAACAATATTCACCTCCATTTGTATAGTACACCATTGTGTGGCCATAACCTTCAGCATTTTGGATAATTGATCTTAGAATGTGAATACAGATGAATATTGTTCACCAATTTCACATTAAACAATATTCACCTCCATTTGTATAGTACATCATTGTGTGGCCATAACCTGCAGCATTTTGGATAATTGATCTTAGAATCTGAATACCACGCAAGTTGACGCGTTTTTAGATGGTAAATTGTAGAAATAACTAGTACTCGACTTTCCCCATTTCAAAAAACCTCATATTATTTACCAAACTTTACACCCATACACTAAAATGGTCTTTTGCTAATTAATCATGTTGATCAGTCATCGAAACATTTTTTACATTTGTTTCACCGCGAAGAACCTAAATTATCAATTATTGCAAGTATTTTTTTCCCAAAAGAGTGATCTACAATTGCAAAGTACCACACACGAAAATGAAAAAAATTGAAATAGATCTCTCTGTAAAAATTCTAAATTCCGTACATGATAAAATACATGCATTTGTTTGCGATTAAACTTTTAAAAAAATGTCAAACACATCATTCATTAGCTGAAAAAAGGTCTTAAGCAAAAAAATAAATGAATAAAAACACTTTTGACAACTTACCTGAAAGCTTCACAATGAGCTTCGCGGGAAGTTTCCCGGGAGTATTGAGTGAGCTAAAATTCGATTGGCTCACTATATAATCCTCTTACAGTTGACCAATGTCTGGTGACGAGAAGTCGGCTATTTCATTGTGGCAGAGGGGAGGGGAGAAACAAAAAATTGCATCTGTTATCTTTGCATTAAATTTTAAATAAGTTGATCCATGATTCAAAATGTCACGAAAAACTTGCGACGATAATAATGAGGATATTTTTTTACGAATGTTGGTGACAGATGAAAAGTTATTTTCTGAAAATAAAATCCTGTTACCCCTATGGTTTCATATAAATTCTTCTTTATGTATTGCACGTGCAAATCGACCTCATGGTTGAGGTACCCAGAGGAATTTTCTTCACTGACCATTTGAAATTACGTATTTTCCACACTAGCCAAAAGTTTAATGGTTAAAGGGATAAAATTAGCGCACTGCAAAGGTCATTTTTGTCACATTGCCTACCTAGATATAATGAAATATTCTTGATTGGGACATGGGAAGTAAAACCCTATTCTATCATTAAATAACATATGTATTGGAATAAAAATTTAGAAAGTTTTGTAATGAAAATAACATGTACTGTACTGGTAGGTTTAAAATTAAAAGAAATTGCAATATGTGGTGAATAATTCAAGTAAATATATTTTGTATTTGAATTATTGGAAAAATTAGATACCTACAGATGCAGATGATTCTAAACTATATAGGCCTGGTAATCGAGCGCACGACTTTTGAAAATCGAGCGCACGACTTACAGCAGTATAAAAAGAAGCACATATTACATAAGACGAACTATAAAGCAATGGGTGCTTCATGTGATCATCTGATTTTTTTATTTATTATTTTCAAATTGGTTTAATTACCGTGAAATTCTTCGGCGAAGATCAATTTTTTTCAACATCACCACAGGATTAACAGCAAGCATAAACTCTCTCTCTCTCTCTCTCTCTCTCTCTCTCTCTCTCTCTCTCTCTCTTTCTGGTTAATGTTAAAGTTGCATACCGCGTTATGTTTCCAAAATCGTGCACTCGATTTTCAAAGGTAAGTTTTACGACCGTAAAATTAGGTTCTGCGATGGCGAAATATAGCCTTTGCGAATCATTATGCATTTTGCTTGCCATACCCTTTTAAAGAGAATTATCTTAAGTCAGTTATTGCAAAATATTAAGACATATGTCAACAAGTGGTGAATTTTAAAAAAGTTGTCCCGTTATCTAATACACGGTCAACTCAGAAAAACTGTGGACAAAAAAAAAAAAAAAAAAAAAAAAAAAAAAAAAAAAAAAAAAAAAAAAAAAATATATATATATATATATATATATATATATATATATATATATATATATATATATATATATATATATATTATTTGGCACTCACAACTCACAATGCGCGTGAAAAAATGAAAAAAAGACGTTTGATGACTATTTTTAAAATTTTTGTACCTAGCTGGAAAACCCCATAAAAAAAAAAAAAAAAAACAAGACAGACGCACTAAAATCACTGATTATAAATATCATGACTTTGTACGGGCACTGGATTTAATGACCAAAATACCTACCCATAACTATTCTGATTATTTTGCAACCAGTTATTCAAAAAGGCGCATATGATAAATAAATGAATAATAAATAAATAAATGAATAAATCTAAATAAATAAATGAATGAATGAATGAGTAATAATAATAATATTATTATTATTATTATCATTATTATTGACAAAAATAATGAATAACAAAATTTAAAAATCCTTACTTTATCTTGCAATTTACAAACTTAAATAATTAAATTCAAGCGTAGATAAAATCTTTATCATCTCCATTATGATAGGAGTTGTCACGGTGGCGAATCGGTGGTTCTCTCCTGGTATAACGGTTTCCTCCACCATTCCAGAGTTAACTGCCTCGATATAAGTGAAAGAATTTTAGTGAGGCGTAAAACACCATTAATCCAGTCCATTGCAATCCTTATAACATATTAACCATGAACGTTTCGCCTTTTACCTATAAACCATCTCCCGCCAGATTCGTTATTTTACGTCATATATGATGACGTCATTCTTTCTTGTAATAAACGTAATCATTTCATGCCATATCAATGAAGATTTGCTTTGACGATTTTAGCCCAGAAAACAAGTATGGGCGTAAAATACGAAAAATCAGTTTTAACGTAAGTAGATTGAAACGAATTAGTTTGCAGAGACAGTGTACCTAACACGACAAATAGCGTGCAATCAAACGTACATAACAAAATTGTAATCAAAATTTTTATTTGAAACTAGCCATTTTAAATTTCCGTGCCCATAAAACATAGCCCATAAAATTTGGAATCGCAAATCGCAAAATCAAAGTTACGAAATGCGTGATCTCGCATCGCCATGTCCATTATCACACTGCCCTTGTGGTCTCAGATCGCTGTGGCATAATATATATGAGTTCCGTGACTTCAAATGTCCGTATCCACGAAATTTACAAGTTCGATTCCCTGCAACCATATGAAATATGTTACCTTACCTTACATTTATTACCTTTGTAATGCAGATAAATTTTATACTTGTCAAATTGTTGCATACATAGCTGCATATGTTTACAATATTTTTTATGTTAATTCATATAATATTGAATTAAATTCATCAATGGCCTTCTTTTTTCCCCATGTTGGGTTTCTGTAAATGTTTCTGTTTTAAAGTTAATAATCCTGTTCATAAAGAACTCTTTAGAGATATTATTTTGTAAAATTTTCTTTGAATTTGAATTCCGTTTTTCATCATTTTATTGCTGTTCATTTTTGTTCACGAGTTTTCATATATAAAAAAAGTTTTCATAAGGAACTATTATACGGGCGGTTCGTAAGCGCAACGTTAGAGCAAAACTGTATGTAATTGAAAAATGGGGCTCAAAACAACTGATCGCCCCCAAAATGTCTGTTGGCAACTGTTATTTCAAATAAGTACATCGGGTATTCTTGGAAAACGTCGAACCATGCCATTCAAAATTTGTATATCAAACAGCTTTAGAAATTAGACGAAGATCTACAAGGCTCGTTCTATTCCATAAAATTCTTCATAAACTATTGAAATTTCAAGACGACCAAAGAATTTCATGCGACATCGTTATCAATGTTTAATCAGAATAAGATCAGCATGCGAATAACTTAGTTCAAAAACAGTTTCTTGGCAATATGCCAATAACAATTAAAGCCTGACTAAAGTGAAACACCAATAAATACACTGGACTCGTATAGCGGAGTATTGCATTTTCAAATCCAACTTTCTCTAATAATAATATTATACATGTACAAACCGAAAGTAGAAGAAATTCTTTGCAGAAACAATTAAAGACTGGAAATCATGAAATACCAACTACCAAGGGTTATGGAGAAGTGTGTCGCTTTTAAATTCAGCCTTCTCTCGGTTTACAATACACGTTATTTATTAATAAATAGATTAGCAAGCAAATAAATAAATAAATATGACATTCGACGCTGGAGTGATAGGTCGGTAAGACGTTTTGTAGAAGTAGAAGACGTCAACCCCCGTAAAAAAGCGCCATTCCAGGGATAGACGGCTACGTAATCGTATATCCAGTTGCCCAGTGCTTTGGAAATATTTTTTTCTGTGTACAACTGCTGTGTTAATAACTTAAATACAAAACTTGCAACTTCAAACTGTTGTATCCATATTTAGCCATAAATAAGATCACTCGTCCACTGATGACTCCGGTTAATTTGCAATCCGTTGAAATCTAAGCCCTTACCGCCGACATTTTTATTGTCTTTTACTCATGTCAGCATTTTTTTTAGCTTTTCGCGACGAGAGAAAGGTTATTAATACCTAAACGGATTAATCTAAGTCTATGTATGCCTTTTAAGGTCCGTCTTGTACTATCGCAACTTAAAATTAGACCATGCCGAGTTTTGTTAGGGTGCTAACCATTCACCGGTCAATAGGCCGACATTGGTGGCATCAGGTGAACCAGTCAATACTCTGTCCTTATGCCGAGCGCCAGGTGTGGAAGCAGTACCTCGAATTTTAAAGTCTTATCAGCGACATTTAAAACCGTGTTTCAGAAATGAAACGGCGCTGGTCTTATGTATGTTCGAACCCCTGACATCCCTCTTTTGAGTCGGACGCTCTACCACTGATCCATCGTCGAGATTGTGCTTAAAGTATTTCAAACCAACTAAACAAACATTGTCGTATCCTTGATGCATAATCCAGCCTGAATATTTTATTATCGTATCCCATTAACTTAATTTGTGTTTTATTACTGTTTGTGTCACTTTGTTTGTGAAATTGAATTTCGATTGGTTTTCATAGAAAATCTTATAATCGTGCATAGAGTTCGTTATTTTTCGCTTACTTGAGTATAGCCGTAACTTAAACACGCTACGCGCATCCGCAATTACCATATATATTTCTGTAGAAAGCCCGGAATTTGCTATGAAAATTTTGCATAATTTATTGTCACAAACAAGACTAGTGTTTAAATGTGACACCGAAAGGCATCCGATCGGACATGTTGCAATTTTTTTTTTTCATATTTAAGAAAAAAATGCAAAACCGTCCCCATATATGTTGTATATATAATAATGCACCTACTAATAAATAAATAAATAAATAAATAAATAAATAAATAAATAAATAAATAAATAAACAAAAGTTGAACACAGTTGACTGATAAAACTAGAGCAATCCATACAATCAGTAAGCATGTATTAATTAATTTGTGCCTTAAAAACGGTGTAAAATCACTTAACGTGTGATTAAAAAAGAAAAATAGAAAATATCATAATTAGTCTAATCATCGCGTCCTATCCTCAACGGTGGAATTTCACTGTTAATTAAATTTTTAATTGAATTTCATATTTGCTTTTATTTTATTAAATAATGCATATTGTTTCGTTAGAATTTCTGCTGGCCTTAGATCATAGTCTTACCATGTTGAAACATGTTCGTTCCGCCAAATATTTAAGGAATTTACCTTTCAATGTCGTAAAACTAAAAAGTTATAATATCGAATATATTCCGAAAGATTTCCGAAAATTAATTCGTGCAAATAACAAATCTGATTTAACATTAATATCCATAAATATCTCTTTCAAAATTTGAAAAAAATTGATTATTTCTTCTTTACTTTGAATGTCACAAAATTCGTTGCGACAAGTTTCCGGCATAAGTTGTTTACAGGTTTCAAAGATGGAGGGCGACGTAAGAGATTTTCACTTTCTCACTTTCGTTTAGCAGTCATCTAAGGTAAATGATGCACCAGTGCGATTAGTAACGGTACTAAAATCTGTCTTATACTACCTCGATGCTTTTTAAATGAAAAGTACCCATCTACTTCACTTTTTTGCAAAAACGTCCAAATGTTTGTGATCTGCAGACCTGTGCAAAAAAATATGTAGGCATATGGTCTGTTGCATAATTTATAGGGTAGCCAATACAACAGCATTTGAGATTATTCTTTATGTCACCATATCAAATTCACAAATAAACATTCATTATTTGAATGTGTGTTATGAATTCTATGAATCAAATACTAAAATAAAGATTAACACACTGCTTTTATTCCTTTATTCACTTTAATAGTAAATTTGATAAAGTGTAACATTACCCTGTAACCCTCATCAGATGCCAGATTTTTTTCTTGTTACAATAAACATATACTTAACATGACTGGGGCTGAATTTTTCGTCTTGTATTAAAAAAACTTGCATGTAAACCACTATCTGTTCCCACATTGTATTTATTTCTCTCTGTTTTGGTATTTTGAGCAGTTTGTTCTTCCTCTTTGGGAATGTAAACTGGCTAGTTGTAAGTGAAAGAAATAGCTTGTTTTGAATAAATTTCTTTTCTTTGTTTTAATAAGAATCCCTTTGGTGAACAGAAAATTAATGTTATATGTTTGTTTTTAAGTATCAACTTACCAGAAAATAGAAGTGTATCAATTAGCATTAAAATTTTTCAATTTTATGATTCTGTTTATATTTCAATTATAATAAATAATTATTACAATTTATGCAAAAATTTTACCTAGAAATATGATCTTAAATGTTATTAGACTATGATTTTGTTGAGAATAGTAGGATTTTAAAATTAATAACAGGGTAGATTTTGTGTATCGGAGTGGGACTAAATGGGCCAAATATCCAGGCCATCTGGAAAAATCAGGACATCAATCAGTAACTTAGAATTTTCCACTTTTATTTAATTAGTTTTTCTATTTCTTATTTAAAAAAGCAAAAGCAATTGCAATCAAAACATTGGTACATGTTGTATTAACCTTTCTTTTATTTATATCAAGAGGGTCAATTCTGAGATTGTCTTGTAAACATTTTTTTTGTAAATACCATCCATATGTGAACAAAGTCAAATTTTCATTTTAAGGTGAATTTTATCGTGATGTTTAACATGGAATTATAACTTGATACATGTACCTTTTAAGAATATTAAACATTAATATTTTCATATTTTCCAGAAACAGACTATACCCTCACCTGTAATTAAACCTATTGTTTTGCTTAATCTTACAACTGACATCAATTCCCACTTAGCCAACTTAACTCTCTTTATTTGCAAAAAGCAGTACAGCTTATAGCACAACATAAGTACATATATTGATAGCGGCAGAATACAACAAAATTATTACATGTATTAACCTAATTAACAATAAAAATACTACATATTACAAACCTGTTTTCTTAATCTAGTTGCATTATACAAGTATTTTGCTAAACACAACAACAGAGTGTTTGAATTAGAACTAATAAGATAATACAATTTTGATAAATTTGGCCAATGATTATACTACCGTGGTAAATATTTTAATCTTAAATTTCTGTAGGCGGGGCAAACTAAAACGAAATGATATTCATCTTCTAACATGTGTAAATTACAACAAGTACAAAGTCTTTGATTTCTAGGAATGTTTCTGTATCTACCAATTTCAATATTTAGTTTTAAAGAACCAGATCTAAGCTGAAATATAAGTGATAAGTAATTAGAACATAAACTGTCTAAATAAGATTCAAACTGAAAAACAGATTTAACATTTTTATATAAAGATAATTTAGATTTATTATTTATGGATCCATACCATTGTTGTATAAATTGGTCATATAACCTTTGTATTAATAAATTATAATTAATAAAATTAGGGTTTTGGCTGTGCCAATAATTTCCAAGACCAAGATTACACACAAGATCTCTAACATTTGAAACCCAATTTATCTTGCCATTATTGGCGTCACATAACAACATGTTATAAACTTTAAATATGACAGTATCATTTTTTGTTAAAATTTTTAACCAATATTTTAAGATACGTTCGTAACGTTTAATGTATAAGGGGTATCTACCAAGGTCTCCAAGCATAGAATCAATCGGAGTAGATTTACTTGTTTTAACAATATGTCTACAAAATTTATTATGAATAATATCAATATTGGGCGCTTTATGGAAACCCCATATTTCAGAGGCGTAGCATATGGCGGACTGACACATGGAATCAAATAATTCACATTTCTGCTTCACGGACATCATATAGAGCTATATAGAGCTCGAGATCCCTGTTCCGAGAGTTTCCTTTGTGTAATATTAAATTTACCATTTCTGTGAAAAGTCATTCCGAGATAGACATAAGAGTCGACATTTTCTAAGCAGTAATCTCCAAATTTCCACGAGTAATCATATTTTTTTCTTCTCCTATGAAATACGACAGTTTTTGTTTTTTCCACATTCACCTCGATATACCATTTATGACAATAAGTATGTAATTTATTCAAAAGTGTCTGTAAAACATCCGGAGACCTAGCGAAAAGCACTGTATCATCCGCAAATAACAGCAAATAAATTAAATATCCATTAATGTCAATGATGCCGTTGTAGTTATCAGTGCGAAAAGCACTGTATCATCCGCAAATAACAGCAAATAAATTAAATATCCATTAATGTCAATGATGCCGTTGTAGTTATCAGAACGTAGATCATCTACTATATCATTAATAAAAAAGAGAAATAATAGTGGTGAAAGTGGTTCTCCTTGTTTAACACCAGTGAAATTTTGGAAAGAATTTGAGAACTGCCCACCAGAACGAATAACAATGTTAACTTTATGATAAATAGATTTAAGCATGTTTATCATGCTACTGCTACAGCCCATTTTCATCAGTTTATACCAAAGAAATCACCTATCTATCCGATCAAAAGCTTTGCGGAAATGCACAAAAAAGTTTTTCCTTTTCATTGAGAGTATTTGAAATTATTCCATTAAGTGTAAAAATCGCGTTGACTGTAGACTTTCTGGGTCGGAATCCAGATTGGTTATCATTCAACAGATGTGATGATTCAGCCCATTTTAACAACCTTTCATTGATCATAGTTGTAAATATTTTAGAAAAAACACTGACTAACGTTATGGGTCTGTAGTCGTTAGGATCAGATGAACAGCCTTTTTTGGGTACAGATACAACAATTCCAGTAGTCCAGGATTCGGGAAATTCGGAAGTTGTTAAGATATAATTAAATAATTTACATAAAACTGGAGATAAAAGTTCGGCAGCAGTGATAAACATTTCTGCTGACAGCTCATCAATACCGATACTCTTTCCATGTTTCAATCTTTTTATTGAATTCAAAACTTCATCTTCGGTAAACTGTGTGTCTAATTCCTCTATACAAACTAAGTTCAATGAATCATTAAATAAATTTTCAACAATATTATCTAAATCACTTTGCTGTTCACCAAAAACACTCTTATAGTGATTTAAAAAATCATTAAGCTCCACTGGACAAGACTTTTTTGAATTCGGTTTTACTGTTCTCCAGAATTTTCGCGGATCAGTTTTGGAAAGTTTATGTAAATCATCAGCTTTCTTTCGCATATACTTGGACTTAGCCGATCGTTTAATTCTATTGTACGTGTTCGGTTCTGTTACAAATGCTGTTCTATTCATATTACTTGGGTTTCTATTAAATTCATTACGTGTGGCAGTCAAACGCGCTCTTTGGATACGGCACTTTTTATCAAACCACTCATTATGCCTGGTCGAGTTTATATTGTCAGAAATCAGATATTCTTTGCCATACACACTAAAACATTTTGAATAAATTAGTTCAGTTATTTGAGAGACACATGAATTTAAAGTTTTAGAATCACCCAAACCGTTCACTAATTCTATTATTTCAGGTATCACGTCTGATATATATTGTTTATATGTATCATCTTTATCTGTATTCCATCGCATTTTCCGACTGGTTTTATAGTCATTCGTGTAGTCAGTCATATGCGACGCTATATTAAAAGCAAGTGGTGCGTGGTCAGAAAATTCATTATAATCTAAAATATCAAAATAATTCATTATGTTAAAACACTTTGGAAAAGTAAGCAGATAATCAATTAAACTGCTTCCATTTTCATTGCAAAATGTGAACTTACCAACTTTATCGTTATATAAGCGATCATTTACAATAGATATACCAGTTGTTTTACACATATTTATAATGTTCTTGCCAAATGAATTCAATACTTTGTCCATAGAATTTCTTATCGGAATGTCAATTTGCTGTTCAACCTGAGTAACATCTAAAAATTCAACTAAATTATTAATGTCTATAAAGTCGTTTTCATTACTAACTCTGCCGTTGAAATCACCTATAATAAAAAGATTACCTCTGTATTCAAATTCACTACAAATATTAGTTAATTCATCAAAAAAATCAAAATCAACACGCCTGTAATATTCTGACTTAACATGTGGAATGTAACATAAACATATAAACACATCATCATCAAAATTGAAAAAAGTTTTATCTAGCTTAACGACAACTAAACCATTTTGTATTTCTTTTTCGACAGAGACCCCTTTACGTAATGCTGGTTTACAATACACACACAACCTGCCTTCATTTCTTTTACCTAAATTGTCTATTCTATTCACATACGAGATTGGTTCAAAACCCTCAATATTTATCGTCTCATCTTTCCCTAGCCAGGTTTCTGTTAGGAAAAGGAAATCAAAATTATTAACGTAGCATACAAAATCACTGTCTGTACATTTTTTTCCGAAGTCCATTGAAATTCCACGATACACATCTTATTGATTCTCCGCTTTCCTACCTACGTCCGCTGGTGTATTCCTTGCCATTCACAAACAACTTCTCTCCTTTGAAATATGGTTTCCTTCCTTTCTGCATCAGATCTTCATAGATTGGTTGTAGAGCTTTCCTTTTCTTCCTTATTTCTTTTGGAACTTGTTGGGCTATTCTATATTTCTTCCCTTTCAGCTTATCCTTTCCAATTTTCCGTACCCTCTCTCTATCTTCGTAAAAGTTGAACTTGGCCACTATCAGTCTTGGCTTATTATCCCGTTTGGGCCCCAGTCTGTGAGCACGATCAATCCTCATGTCGACTACATTATCAATTTCTAGTTCTTTATCACAAAATTCTCTTATTTTCAGAATGCAGTCTTCCATTGGAGTTTCATCTATGTTGAAAAACAACAAATTATCCCTCATGGACCTCATCTGCAAGTCCAATATACCTTCTTTCAATCTTTCATTTTCAGTCTTCATGTCATTTACCGCTTTATCTACACTAGCAGATTGGCTGTTCACTCGTTTGGAGATATCTTTCATTGTGTTATGTAGATTATCTATCGATTTTTTATGATCATCAAAAAAGCCACTAATTGCACTAGAGGATTTTTCAATTTCTTTAATTTTAGTGTCTAACCTCTTCATTTCGATCTCAACAGCACTTATCTGGTATTTTATATTGTTTACGGTACTGTATATTTCATCTAGGGTAGTGAGTTTTTTGTTTATATTTTCCACTTGATTGAACAGTTGTACAGCCCAGGGTGATGTGAACTGTCCGTGACTAGCCATAGACTGTATATTTGGGGTACCTTGAGGGTATGTGTACATATTCGGTTGAGCATTCTGCATGTTATGCATCTGTATTGGAGGATTTGGAGAGTTCATTAAATGCTGCGACATTTCGGTGTCCTGAGATAATTGACTCATGAATGAGATTTGAGACAACGAATCAGTGTTCATATTTTTGTGATCCCTTAATGGGGTACTGGTTGAAATTTTCTTATTGTCTTTGTCCAAGGTATTTTTATGATTCTTACTTTTTTTTCGTCTTCTCTGCTTTGGTTGTTCCTCTGTTATATCGACTGGGTTATTAGGTTCAAGATTACCAGTTTTTGATGCTTCATTCATCTTAATAACACAGTTATTTACTTATTTCCACAGCCGGTGTGGACAAACTTCCACCTCTGACCGCCATCTTTGATACCATTTAAAACATTTAAAACCTTGCCTATGGGTACAAAATTTCAAAATGTTGGTTAAGTGGGAATGAACCTCTGAAGTATTGTACTAAATTATTATTTATTACAATTTATGTTTGTTTTGTAGGAGTGCAGTGTTGAAATCAGTTATAATTGAATAAAAAAAATGAGTAAACATTCGCCTAGTAAGAGGCCTCTGGGTAAGAACTTATATAACATAAACATGTATACCTTAGAGTAATTGTTATTTAAATTCAACTAATTGAAATTGAATTGTTATTTAAATTGTCAAATTTATATTTATTTTTCATCAAATCGTGTTATCTTTATTTTTATTTTGGTATTTTTGATATTTACTTTTAATATACTGTTTCTCAGAAAATGCAAAAAGGACATATATAAATTTCTTATTTCAAATGAGATATGACAAAAATAATAAATCATTTACTTACATATGCTAAGTCATTGCTAAAATCCCTTATTTCAATTTAATCCATTTCATTTGTAATATCTCTGGTAATACAGTATATTTTGGGGTTGATTTTGTAAATTTTTTGCGTTGTGCAATACAAAAGAAGATTTGACTTTTTATGTTTGTTTGAACAGTTAATGGTGCTTAAAAGCTAGGTTGCATTAATAAGTATTAGTTTACTTCCCTTTTTTCCAAGTTTGATAATGTTGGAAAGTTTTTTAATAAATTTGTTTATACAAACAATTCAGGCAACTCAAGTTATGCCAAAATCAATCAATTCTTGAACTTCAGAAACATAAATAATATTTAACACTTGTATCATCACTATGTCACATAAACATTACTGCTATTTTGTCAAAGTCAAAATTTTAACCAGTGTAAGCAAGTACCAAGAATGCATTTTTTCAGAAGGAGGTATATTTCAATTGTAAATCTGTAAGCTAGATTTTAATAACCAAGTGGTTCAACATGTTAGTGTTAGGTAAAAGTCCATAATTGGTACTGATACAGTTAAATTTATTTAAATTATTCACTTTTTAGCAATCACTAAAAAAACTAGCTTGACTTTAATCAGACCCTTAAACTATATTTATTCTTTTACTATTCATACAGTTTTCAAGAGTATGAATTCAAATAAGATCATCAATAACAGGAATTATTCCTTTAAAAAGGATTATCATAATTTTTTTTATAATTATGCACCAGTAAGGGCATTGGTGGGTACTTATGTACAATATTTTTCTTTTAAAAATGCATTTTTAAATACTTTTAATGCAAAAACATGTTAGAGTTATTTCAAGATTGTGTTTTAATTTTTCAAATTTTTGCATTCACATTTGAAATATATTTTATTGTTGTCTATGATCAGGCTCTTCTGCACATGCTCTAGACAAAGAAGAAGTAATGTATGGCTCTGTACCAGATATGACATCAGCTAGTTCACATCTACGGGTAAATATTTTCATAATTTGTCATATCATGCATGCAATGTAAATATGATTTTAATATGCTGTAATCTTCTAATTTTCAACCCTTTAAAATACATGTATGAACATAAAGTGAATCAAATATGATACCAAAAGAGAATGTATTTGTACAAACAGTTCCTTAAATTAATTTTATTGAAAAATTGTCAATAAAAGTCTGAAGAAATTTTTATTTTCAGACCTACATTAAATTTAAATTATAAAGATTACAAAATCAAAAACTTATTGCCATCAAATAAATTTCTATGGTGGCAGCTTTATATTCTTAAACAGATTTTGATATTCAAAAAACCTGATAAAATACTTTTTGGTTCAGAAGTAGCTTATCTTCATTACTTTGGTGAATTGTTCTTTTTGTATTCATTTAAGTATTTTTTGATTCAGAGGTAACTTATCTTCATTGCATTGGCAATTTTTTTTATAATCATTAATGAGAAAGAAAATGTTTTTCAGTGATTTTAATTTTTTGCATAATCAATAATGGGTACTTTCTCTTTTGAGTATTTTTTTTAATTTTCCATTATAACTTAATTTTATTCTTGCCTTGCACACACATTTAACACTTATAGATCATAATCATAGATAGCTCTAGAGTAGAAGTTTTCATGCATTTACAAGCATACATCATAATTTTGCTTACACTTTCATCTACCCTAAAACACATTCATCTTTATTTTATATGTGTGAAAACATTAAAAACATGTAAAATGTTTCTTCAGTGCTGTAGGTCAGATTATGTTCATGAAGATGTAGTTTTCATGTTTATTTACAAGATGTGCTAAAGTTGAATTTTAAAATTTCACAGGAAAAATAAGAAAAATACCAAATATTGTGATATTTGTGATTTAAAAAATAAACTGCATTTAAAAAATGAACATTACCTTAAACTTACTAAAATTGTTTGTGGGGATGAATTGAAAAAAGGGGGTAATTTTATTGTTCAAAATATTTTGATTTTTAAACAAACTTTTAATCAGAGAAAATTATCAACCAAAACAAAGTGCAAATATTTGGTATTTTTTGTAATTTGATATTTTTTCATATTACGAGTGTTTTTAATTAACCTATATAGACAGAAACATCAGATAGTGAGACTGGCAACCCTAGATCACCTGCTGATCAAATAAGTGATGCTCCTGTAACACAGAATCCTGCAAAAACTACAAGTAATGTAAAAGTTGGTGACCCATCTAACTCCCAGGAAGTTGAAAAAATGACCAAATATACAGAAGATGGTAGTGAAGGTGATAGCGAGAAAGTGGTAACAACAGTAGATGATGTGTCTAATGCTTTCTCAGAACAAAAAGTCAGGTCTGATATACTTCAGGGTGAAGATGGATTAACAACTGTTGATCGTGAATTCATTGAATTAGGTGTGACAGAATCTGAATCTTCATATGATACAGCTGATGAAGATGATGAGGATGATGAACCACTAGGGGATGATGAAGAACCATCATTCATTCTGGATTCATTGATGATGACATCAACACCGGTAAAAAGTAAAGAGAAAAAATCAATTGAATTAGGTTCTAATATTTCGGATATACTGACACCCAAATATGAAGACAAAAGTATCGTGGATGATGAAAAAGATGAGAAACTTTATTCATTATATCAAACTACATCCGAGCCAGTGAAAGATATATCGGATAACTGTAAGAGAAGATATTGACAAACCAAAACAGACACAAACTGCCCCAGCTGATGTAATCAGTACTATACCAAATCAGCAGCAGTCTTTTGTGGAAAGTGAAAAGAATACCCCACCAAAGCAACCTTATTTAGCTGTGAGTGAAACGGTTGCTGAACCAAAGACACTAGATTTCTTCACTGGGACTAGATCAAGTTCTCAATATATACAGATACATTCTGCTCCTGCTAGCATAACCAACACTGGTGAAAAGACCAGCCATCTGCCCATCAAAAAGAAATCAGCCCCATTTCCTCTTGGAATTAAAGACAGTATGTCTGAAGTTGATTCAGTTAAACCTAGTGACATCTTGAAAAGAAAACAGAAAATAAAGACTGAGATAAAATTGACATCTGTTAAAGCCAAGTCTCCCTTGGCAGCAGAAACCAGTTCTGGAGTAAATGTTGTGTCTACACTGGCTGCAGAAAGTGATAACAAATATTCGGATCTAAAGAAATTTCCAGATCAAAAATCAGATAAGGATATTGTGCTGTCTTCCACACAAATTGCAGATCAAGATCAAAAGGCTGAATTACAAAAGGACAGCAGCAATCTGAGTAAAGATGAACATGTACATAAAATTGCAACCATAGAAAATACTGATAATGATGACGATGATGAAAATACTGGCGATGTGTTCTCTTCAACAGAGAGCTTTCCACCCTTTGAAAATTTACCATCTGACAAAGGAATAGATAAAAGTGTTTCTGATACAGAGGGCAAGGATGTTGCTTCATCTGGAATGAAAGAAGTAAATGTTTTGGTATCTACTGAGAGCTTTTTACCTTTTGTCAGTTTAAATTCTGATCAAGAGTTGGATACGATGAAGATAAGTGAAAGTACAAGTACCTTTGATGCAGATAACAATGATGATATTTCAACTGAAATGGCAAAATCTAATGTTTTAGCATCAACAGAGAGCTTTTTGCCATTTGTAAGTTTAGAATCTGATCAAGAGTTGGATAAACTGAACACTGGAGAGAGTATTATAGATACTGAAAACAAGAATGTAGCTCCTCTATCTGGAATGACAAAATCAAATATACAGTTGCTTCTTAACTTTTTGGAAAAGCAAAGGCAGCCATCAGAAACTGAAACTGAATCTGTTAAAGGAATTTCTACTGCTTCATTAAAAATAAATGATCAGATGTTCGATAGGAGTGATACCATTAGAAATATCGAAGTAGAAGGTAAACATTCAGATGAAATTGATGAAGAGTTTCAAGGGAGAGTTATAGAACTTGATTATTGCACACCCTCAAAGCTTATGATGCAAAGGGAGCAACTTTTTGGCAGCCAAGAAATGGTTTATCCAACCCATTCTGATTCTTTAGCTGAAGACAATAGAAAACAGCCTGGGAATTTACCATATTATTCAACACCATCCAGATTGTTACAAAAACACTTAGATAGAGAAAAAGTAGATTAATTCTTCAAAGGAGTTACCAGACTACACCCCTCCCTCTAGACTTGTTGTGATGAAAACTGATGAAATCAAAGACATAGATTATACAACTCCATCATTACTTCTTGAAAAAACAGTAAACACCGAGATCACAGAAAAGGATTTACAGTTTACAACTTCATCACGACTACTTCAGAAAACCGAAGATAGAGAGAAAGATGAAGAGTTTTTAGACAAATTACAGTATTCAACTCCATCAAGACTCTTACAGAAATCTGCAGATAGAGAGAAAGCTGAAATGTCTAGAGAAAAAATACAGTATACAACTCCATCAAGACTCCTACAGAAATCTGAGGATAGAGAGAAAGCTGAAATGTCTAGAGAAAAATTACAGTATGCAACTCCATCAAGACTCTTACAGAAATCTGAGGATAGAGAGAAAGCTGAAATGTCTAGAGAAAAATTACAGTATACAACTCCATCAAGACTCCTACAGAAATCTGAGGATAGAGAGAAAGCTGAAATGTTTAGAGACAAATTACAGTATACAACTCCATCAAGACTCTTACAGAAATCTGCAGATAGAGAGAAAGCTGAAATGTCTAGAGACAAATTACAGTATGCAACTCCATCAAGACTCCTACAGAAATCTGAGGATAGAGAGAAAGCTGAAATGTCTAGAGACAAATTACAGTATACAACTCCATCACAACTACTTCAGAAAACTGAGGATAGAGAGAAAGCTGAAATGTCTATAGACAAATTACAGTATACAACTCCATCAAGACTCCTACAGAAATCTGAGGATAGAGAGAAAGCAGAAATGTCTAGAGACAAATTACAGTATACAACTCCATCAAGACTCCTACAGAAATCTGAGGATAGAGAGAAAGCAGAAATGTCTAGAGACAAATTACAGTATACAACTCCATCAAGACTCCTACAGAAATCTGAGGATAGAGAGAAAGCAGAAATGCTAGAAAATAAATTACAATACACAACTCCATCCCAGCTACTACAGAAACATGATAAAGAGAAATCTAACATTTTAGAAGACAAAGTGCATTATACAACCCAATCTTGTCTTCTGCAAAAATCCAAAGATAGTGAGAAAAAAGAAATTGTTCATGAACAAATGAATAATACATCATTGTATAATAAATCAGATGAAGGATATGGAAGTTTTAAAACTGAAAGTGAAGAATCAAGACATGATGATAGATCTGTCACCAAGGAAACTGCAGAAATCATTACAAAGAAGGATTATGATTGGTGGTCCACAAAGAGTGATGTATGTATGTATTTCATGAGTTTGTCCGACGTATTGCGTAATACTGCTATGCATATGAAAGGTTGTAGTGATCCTACATTGTATTTTACCAAAAGCAATCAATTTGATTCTGTCAGTAGTTTTCAAGGGAAAGATCTTCAAAGAGATCCCTCGTCATTTTCCTCATGGAAAGAAAGTGATTGTAATTTGGAATTTTTAAACAGCAGGAAGAGAAAAGGTGCTAAAGGAACTGTGAGATCAACCAATACTGCTGATGATGAATCAAAGAGTTATTTAGAATTGAAAGGTACTTCACTGACATTTACAGCAAACCCTTTATTTGATGATTTAACTAGTTCATCAGATGAGGAAACAGTGAGTTCCAAGGAGCAGGAGAACAAACTGGGTAATTTAGAAAAGCCAACCAGATCTAATGAAGAGACATTGTGTTCCAAGGATCCGGAAAAAGATCGTAATAATTTAGAAAAGCCAACCAGATCAATATCAACATCTGCTGAAGAGCCAGATTCTTATGATGAACTGCTTGAAACATTAACATCTCTTAATGAGTTATTCTGGTCACTCTATACTTGTAATCCTGAACTGACCAATAGTGTTATGTCATCATCTAACCTCTCTAATCTATCAATTGACTACTACCGCACATGTCACAGCATAGTCGTAGCACTGCTTTATTAGATGTAGCTTCTTCCCAGCATGCAACACAACTTCCTGTTTCTGATATGCTTCATGTTCATGGTGGTGATGGGATATATAACAACACTGGCTTTGCTGAGCAATCTGAAGTAAGTTCACATCCCTCTGTGATATATAGACCCATTTATTTTTACATGAAGATTAATTTTTTTATCAAAATTAAATGTTACATTAACCAAAGCACTCAGCAAAATTAAAATAAAACTATGTTAGTGATCAAGATTGAAAGATAATTTCATATATGTGCTAAAACAAGACATATACATAGGGTATTTATAGTGATCTTAGATGTGAAAATGAATGGGTCTGTTGTAATTTAGAACTCAAGTTTTTCCATGAATAGCTCAACAACACAGGGAAGTTGTCATTATACCTCACAGAAGTTGCCACCTTAGTATTTTATAATATATTTGAAATTTTTGCATTATTTATTCACATTCCCAATTTTAATTTATTCACATTCCCAATTTTAATTTGAGTGAAATAATTTAATACACAAGATTAAATACCATTATTAACAATAGAAAATTTTTCTAATTTTACCAAAGATCAAACTTTCTCCTTCTTTTCTTTGCATTTTGTTCTTATATTAAGCAGTCATGGCAATCTTTTATTTTTGTGTAGCACTTCTTATCTTACTTTCACAAATAGTACCGTTAATGTTTTTGTTAATCTACAATCTTTTATTTTTGTGTAGCACTTCTTATCTTACTTTCACAAATAGTACCGTTAATGTTTTTGTTAATCTATTTATTTCTTTTGATATTGAGTCACAACATTTTCCCAAAAAATAGCTTTATTGTGTAAATTAATAGAAAATTTTACTGTTATCTTTACCTGCAAGTAAAAAGAGTAGTTCTAAATGCATAAATTTTTGCAAATATCACAAGGTAGGTTATAAAATCCAAATTTAGTTTATCAATAAGTGACTTCTTTGACAGCTTCTCTGATTAGTTGTTTGACCTTACAATCAGGTAAATCATAATATAAGGACAATAATACATGTATTATATTCATGTATGTAAAAGATGTAAATCTTTCAGACAATCTGGATTCATAATCAAAGATCTGATAGATCACCTAGGCTCGACTCCTCACTTTCGCCGAGGGTTAGTTACAGGGTAAGATTTGGGGTATGGGTTGAATACTTGGCAGGTGATTCTTGTAGTTTTAGTGTTTCTTTCTGTAATAGTATAAAAGTTATCTCCCTTTTCATATCCCTCATTTGACAGAAATGTCTCCCTTTAACTCATTTGGCAGAGTTGTCTCCCTTTTCTTATCCCTTATTTAGCAGATATGTGCCTCTCAAATGCATACCTATTCCAAACTGTAACTGTTCTTTCCATCAAAATATAGGGGCCTTGGTGACCAAGTGGTCTAAAGTGCACGCTTACGGATCACAGCGCCTCTCACCGCCTGGGTTCAAATCCCACTCGGGACAGATTCTAGCGTGAGAAAGTTTGTCAGTTGGCTTGCTAAAGGTTGGTGGTTTTCTCAAGGCACTCCAGTTTCCTCCACCATCCCAGAACTGACTGCCTCAAAATAAGTGAAATAATCTTGACTGGTGCATAAAACACCATTACTCCACTCCACTCCATCAAAATATAAAGAAAAGCTAAATATATTTTGTTATTTTTTGTTCAGAGATACATACAGTTCTACTGAACAAAATAATTATATTTGCTATTGACTGAGTAAAATTATCGTAGAAAAATCTTTTAATTTCTGCTGTCAAATCATAGATTTAAAATATAGTAACTAACTGTAAACAATATGGCTGCCGAAAGGGGGAAAAAAGGTTGCTAGGAATTGAGTCTAAATAGGTAATAGTTTCATTGTTCGATTTAATACAGGGTGTAACAGTTTGAAAAATTTGTTTTCTTATAACCTACAGAACCCTTGTGTTACATAACATTCTGTCCTAGTTTTTAATATTTATAAGTTATAAAGTTGTCTGTTTTTTTCTGTATATGATTGGTGGTTGTTTTGTGAGGGGAAGAATTAAGAAAAACTGATATGAAGTAACCAATTTTAGTGAATTATTAATAAGTGTGGCATGGTTTTTACTTTGAATTTTAGTTACTTTTGTTGGCAGATGAACAACTAACTTACATGAACATTGAATAAATATTTTTGTATTTATTTTACTTTTTGTGTCGCCTGACTAGGCGACATATAGGAATTACTTTTGTCTGCGTCTGCGGCATCCGGATTTCCTTGTCCTGAGCATTACATTGGTGTTGTACGTTCAAATGACTCCAAACTTGACGTGCGTGTTTCTTGCAATGACTCGAAGTGCAGTGCACAAGAACCCCAACTCTATCTTTTTCCGTTTTTGAATTATTTCCCTTTGATTGATTTTTATAGAGCATTTCTTGTCCGGAGCATAACTTTGGTGTAGTATGTTCAAATGACTCCAAACTTGGTGTACATGTTTCTGGCAATGACTCGAAGTGCAGTGCACAAGAACCACAACTCTATCTTGTTCCGTTTTTGAATTATTTCCCTTTGATTGATTTTTATGCAGTGTCAGGCGACACATCTGTTTCAAAGAAACATATCTAGTCAGTCAAAAGTTTCCAAATTGGTGATGACTTAATTTGATCAGTAAAAAAGATAAGAATGTATTTTTTCTTACAAATTATTGGAGACCTTATGACTTATTTTGATTTGAATCAGAATGTAATACATATATTAAGATTCTAGTGTTAATTATAAAAAAAAAATAGGTTAAAAATTTAGAATGTGTAAAAGTAAGAGATTTTGTTTCTTCTTGTTGATCAACCTTTGCAATCATGTTAAATAAAGGCAATTTTAAACTACAAGTTCTTGATAAAGTTCTAAGGGTATATCATGGAGTATTATAAGTATTATATAGGCCATCCTTATATATATATACTGGTAGTTTGCTTTTTACATTTAAAATTACACTGAATGGATTTCCATGAACTTTTCAGATAATTAAACTTTAGAATTACTGATTTTTTTAGGGTCATATTAAAAATACTTATTTGGTCAAATATGACATAATATTTCAGGGAAGATCTGATATTGGTACCCAGAAGAAGAGAATGTTACCACATACATCGGGATCTAGAAGTCTAACACCTAATGCCCACAGTTTCATGATGGAGAAGGTTTGTACAAACTAGGTCTAAAAATCTGTTAACAATATTAAATGCCATATGTAACTGTCGTTGATTTAGTAAAATGCATTAATGTTGTGTCCCAGGCTTTTTTTTTAGCTCACCTGAGCACAAAGTGCTCAAGTGAGCTATTGTGGTGGGTCATTGTCCGGCGTGCGTCGTGCAACGTGCGACGTGCGTCGTGCATCGTGCGTCGTGCGTCAACTTTTGATTGTTAACACTCCTGAGGCCTACAATTTAAGTGCAATCTTAATCAATCTTTCTCAGAATGATCCTCTTGACAAAAGCTAGCTCAAGTTCGTATATGGGCAATGTTGGGTCAGTAAGTAGGTCACTAGGTCAAATTGTAGAAAAACCTTGTTAACACTCCTGAGGACCCAATTTCAGTCCAATCTTCATCAAACTTAGTCAGAATGATCATCTTGACAAAAGCTAGTTCAAGTTCGTATATGGGCCATATTGGGTCAATTAAGTAGGTCACTAGGTCAAATTGTAGAAAAACCTTGTTAACACTCCTGAGGACCCAATTTTAGTCCAATCTTCATCAAACTTAGTCAGAATGATGCTCTTGACAAAAGCTAGCTCAAGTTCGTATATGGGCCATGTTGGGTCAATAAGTAGGTCACTAGGTCAAATTGTAGAAAAACCTTGTTAACACTCCTGAGGACCCAATTTTAGTCTAATCTTCATCAAACTTAGTCAGAATGATCTTCTTGACAAAAGCTAGCTTAAGTTCGTATATGGGCCTATGTTGGGTCAATAAGTAGGTCACCTAGGTCAAATTGTAATAAAACCTTGTTAACACTCCTGAGGACCCAATTTTAGTCCAATCTTCATCAAACTTAGTCAGAATGATCTTCTTGACAAAAGCTAGCTCAAGTTTTTATATGGGCCATGTTGGATCAATAAGTAGGTCACTAGGTCAAATTGTAAAAAAAACCTTGTTAACACTCCTGAGGCCCCAATTTTAGTCCAATCTTCTTTAAACTTGGTCAGAATGATGCTCTTGACAAAAGCTAGTTCAAGGTTGTATATGGGCCATGTTGGATCAATAAGTAGGTCACTAGGTCAAATTGTAATAAAACCTTGTTAACACTCCCGAGGACCCAATTTCAGCCCAATCTTCATTCAAACTAGGTCAGAGTAATGCTCTTGACAAAAGCTAGCTCAAGTTTGTATATGGGCCTATGTTGGGATCAATAAGTAGGTCACTAGGTGGAATTGTAATAAAACCTTGTTAACACTCCTGAGGACCCAATTTTAGTCCAATCTTCATCAAACTTAGTCAGAATGATGCTCTTGACAAAAGCTAGCTCAAGTTGGTATATGGGCCATATTGGGTCAATAAGTAGGTCACTAGGTCAAATTGTAGAAAAAACCTTGTTAACACTCCTGAGGACCTAATTTTAGTCCAATCTTCATCAAACTTAGTCAGAATGATGCTCTTGACAAAAGCTAGCTCAAGGTCGTATATGGGCCATGTTGGGTCAATAAGTAGGTCACTAGGTCAAATTGTAGAAAAACCTTGTTAACACTCCTGAGGACCCAATTTTAGTCCAATCTTCATCAAACTTAGTCAGAATGATGCTCTTGACAAAAGCTAGCTCGAGTTTGTATATGGGCTATGTTGGGTCAATAAGTAGGTCACTAGGTCGAATTATATAAAAACCTTGTTAACACATATGAGGGGATCCATTTTAGACCAATCTTATCAAACTGTCTCAGAATGATGCTCTTGACAAAAGCTAGCTCAAGTTTATATATGGGTCATTTTGTGTCAATAAGTAGGTCACTAGCTCGAAATATAGGAAAAAATCTCTTTTAAGAATAGAAGCTCCAGTTTGCCAAAATCGAGCTGAGTGTACATCATTTTCAGGTGAGCGTCCAGGGCCTTCATGGCCCTCTTGTTTACATATTGTGGTGGTTCTGACCATGACAGACACATTAGATGTACATTCTTGATAGCAAGGTTTTATGACATTTTCAATTCAGCAAACAGGTATTGATCTGGTCCAAGTTTCACAATCATTCACTCAAATATTTCCATTTTTTCTCTCATCAATATTTTAAAAATTTAAAGTTTTAGCAGAAGATATTTTGTTTTGTTCAACAAAGCTACACTAAACAATTTAAATATAACATTTGATATCAAGTTTTAAGTATGTAATGTCTTAAAAATTGACATTGAAATATTCACTAATTTGAGTTGAGTGTACACTCAGTTGAGTGAATGATTGTGAAACTGGGATCTGAATGTCATCTTATGTGTGGGTCTGTTTAACAATGTATTTCTTATTACTGTCAACTTTAAACTTGTCATTTGTTTGTAGTTACCCAATATTTGAAATATCTGAGTTACAGGGGTTGGTATTTTTTTCAAATATTGTGTTCTATCACACATATTTTTTTTTTTTTTTTTTTTTTTTTTTTTTGATATCTTCTTTTATTTATACCTTCCAGGAGGTTATGGAAAGTCAAAATAGAAAGTTACAGATGGAAATATCAACTTTACAGACTGAGAATAAACTATTGAAAGAAAAATATAACAGAGCTGCTGGTATTGTATTTTAATGATCATAACAGGAATTTTGTAATTGAGTAAAGTTGTAAACTGATAACTTAGGGTGACATAAAAGAATAGTATAATACTGACCATTTTTGGGTTGGGATAAATTTTTCTGAATATTTCATTACCTATTTTTTATCAAAAGTGAACTTTAAAAAGCATAGGATACAAATAAGACAAAATTTTATCATATATATATTGAGGCAGTCAGTTTTGGAAAAGTAAAGGAAAGCAGAGGAGAAAACCACCAACCTTCGGCAACAAACTGACAAACTTTCTCGCACTAGGTTCTGCCTGTGTAGGAAACAGACCTAAGTGGTGAGAGGCACTGTGATTTATAAACATGTGCATTTTTCAAACCAGGGCTCCTGCATATGAATCTGAAATGTCTCTTATCAAAATACATCCTCACATGACAACTATAGAAGAAACTCTTCAATTATAAATAACACCAAAATTACAAGATTTAAATGAAAAATTGAAAAGGTTGTGTCATTGATTTTCTGATACAGAGATAAATTGAAAATCATATAAGAATAAGTGTAATTTTCTATTTGGGATTTGTCTAAAATTTGATTCTTAAATCAAACACAAACATACCAGTCCTTGTTCAAATCACAATTCCAAAAGCAAAGCAAAAACTATAAAATCTGGCAAATTTAAAAGTTGTAATATGTGAACTTCCACTAGGGAAGTGAGGCTAGGTGCTTCAGAAGGGTTAAAACCTCCTTTCTAGTTAACTACACCCACCATGAATCAAAATTGAGAATAAAAGGAACATGGAATATGAGACATCAAATGTAATAATGATTTTGAATACAGGGGCATGATACTTATCAACAGTATTTAATGATAGCCATAAAACTTTTTGAAGGGACGTGAAATGCTAGGATTGCAGTTTCACTAATTGACACCATACTATACTTAGTATATCAGTTTTATATCTGTAATTATAGTGTTTGTGATTATTTTGCATTTGAATGTTGATTTTATTTTTAATCTTACTTTTAAATGTATGATTTGTAATATTTATTTGCTTATACAGTGAGAATAAACGAAGTTGAAAATCAGCTTGCCTTGACTCAAGAAGAACTGGAGTCATTACAAGAAAGCCTGAGTCAGGAATTAACTCAGGTGGAAAGAAAGAATAAGTCTGAGGTTGCTAAGGAAATGGATCAGCTTCAGTCAAGAGTTATGTCCCTTACAAGAGAGAATGAATCCCTTAAAGCAGAGGTATTTATAAAAACACAGTTAGATATCACTAATTTTAAAAGAACTTTTACCATGTGATTGATTAACTTTGTCTGGAAACAATCACTTCTTTTAATTCCAGGAATAATAAAACTAACAATGTATTTTTCCAGAATAAACTTTAATTTTATGAGGGCTGTTCCATAAAAACATATGAGGTACCCGGCAAATGCAATTTTGATTTTGGGTAACCACCCATAGAAGAGATTTACAAATTCTAATGACCACCCATATATGCAATTTTCTGCAATTTACAGCCCCCCATAGAATTTATTTATTTATTTATTTTTTTAATCACAAGGTTTTATTTATCCCAAAACTCTTACATCCTCATATGACATAAATGGATATATTAACTTGAAACTTCGTCTGTTGACATTTGCACCATCTGTTCTGTTCTGTTCTGGTATCTTCCTCCGTTTCTTCGGAGCACTCCATTAAAATGGATTAAAATAATTTTTATGTTATAAAATTATTATATATGATTTAAATAACAGTCACTACATTGTCTTTTCCTTAGAATAAAAAAAGTTCCTAGGATGTTTTCTTTCGCTACAGCTTAATATCCGAATGTTATTGCACAAAATACCATTAGTCGTTTTCAGTGTAAGTAACGAATGCAGAACAAAACTGAAAACAAGGGCAGCTACTCGTACTTTCGATTATCGGGTCTATTCGTCCTAAAATATACTTTGCCCCTGTTCACGTTTCGTCCTGGATTCATTCGCCCTACTCTTAATATGGTTTTATTCTGTTATCAATAACTTGATTTTTTTCAAAACATATCTTATTTTAAAATGCAGAGATGACTTCAAACTATTATCCTTTACAATCAGTTATTTTCTGATGGAAAATCTCTAGGGTTGAACGGACCTTAGGACGAACGGATCTAAGGTGAACATACTTGGGGCCGGCGAAAGTGTATCCAGGGCAAATTGACACGGATTTCGTCCATTTGGAAATGACTGTTTTACTACAATATGGAACGCTAGAAATTACCAAAATTTTAATGATAAAAACTACTGGTGAACCCATAGACTTATATTTTACATTTTTGGAGAGATTACATTAGACCAACCACCCATAGATGTGTTTTATGTCCAACACAACATATGATAGATTTGTTTTTCCATTCTGACCAGCCTGGCATATACTTTTATTAAATTGCCTTCCCCGGGTGCCTTATATGTTTTAATGGAACAGCCCTGAGGAAAAATTTCTATTTGAGGTGGAAAAAAGATGCAGCACTGATGTGAAGAGTCAATATTTACAATCAAAATAAATTCCCTTCAATAAACTATTGGTCTAGGAATAGGTATATGTTTCAGTAAATCAGTTGCTTCACACAAGACTCCTCCTCCTTCCTTGACATCACAAAAAGTTCAAAGCTGTTGCATCACAAACAGTTCATGATAGTGGAAGAAAATTTGACCTGATTGTGCTGTTTTTACACAATATTTTGACAGTTCTATATGTATACAGTAGAAAACATGTAATAATATTCATTGGGTTAAAACTGTGTTGTTTTGCAGTTTTTAAAAAAAAAATTGTAGGGGGGGATTTTGTGGAATTGGATTTTGTGAAAAAAAGTCACATTGAAGGCCATAGAAATAAAAAAAAATTCATTGAAACATCTAATTTACGTTTTTCTTGTACTCAGCAAAATTTAATCTACCTCAAACATTTGTGATTTTAAGTAAAAAAAAAACCATAATTTATGTAATTGTATTAATTAATGTCTGATAATGGCATATATGGAATAATCATTTAGGATTTTAAAATCCTAAATCATTTCCTTTGTGTTCTTATGAAAAATACCTGTCTTATTGAATAGCCAAAATGTCTATCTCTGGTAAATCAGACCCGGCCCCAGTTTCACAATCATTTGCTCAGTTGAGTGTACCTAAACTCTTTTATTATTATTTTTCTTTCATCATTATTTTAAAACTCTTAAGTTTTATGAGACAATATTTTGTTCAACAAACCTACACTAGACAATTTAAATATAACATTAGATATTCAGATTTAACTGTGTAATGTCTTAGAAATTGACATTGAAATATTACCTATTTTGAGTTAAGTGTACACTCAGTTGAGTGAATGATTGTGAAACTGGGACCTGATTCCTAACTATCGCCAAAATTAATGTTTCTCAGAATTTCTTTTCAAAATTTAGGCATGCAGATCATTTATCAGTCATACAAAGAAGTATATCAGTATGATAGATGTAATTGTTGTCATGGAGAGACAAAAACTGAGGATGTCAAATTATTTAACCATTAAACTGTTTAAAAATAAGGCTTCTAGTCGATATAACTTCCAATGCTGTGCAATGCAAAATGAATAACTGTGCACTGTTATATTTACATTTCCCAATTTTTAAAAAACTATTTTGATATTTTTAATCCTTAAAAAAATGTCCAAATACTTACCGATTACAACAAGTATGTCCAGTCACCGGAACAGCCGAACAAAATAGTGCGTGAGAAATAGGAACAGATACTAGTGAAGTCAAGATAACATCATTAATTCAATAATTCTTTTTTCAACAAATTGTTTTATTGTAACATTTAATCTGCAAATGTTCTCTGTTTATTTCAATATAAATAATGATAAAATAGCTTTGGGCCCTAGCAGCAACTGCGCATGGATCAACTGCAGACGGTGTAAAAAGTCATATGTTGTTATGGATAGTGGTCATGTTTGTTTACCTTAGATAATGTAGTTTCATATGTAACAATTTGTTCATACGCCGATCAGCTGATCAATGGTAATTATAGCCGATATCATTGGTAATTATAGCTGGTATAATTACCATTGGTCTCAAACACAGTTATATAAAGCAAACACATTGAAAATGTAAATATTTATGGATATCATATATGATATTCTTTTTACTTGTAAAGCGTAATTTCATGAATGGTTAAATTTGCTTTAAATGTTTAAGGTGAGCAGTTTAGAGAAGCAGTTAGAATCAGCTCACAAGATGACTGGATTAACTCGCCAGAATGCTGAAAAATCAAAGACCATGGAAGCATTTAGAATAGAAGTAACAGCATTAAAGGTGGGTTTATTTTTTTAACTATGGTAATTTTTTATTAAGATTTTTTGTAGATTGAATATGGTAAACAGGAATCTTGTCAGATGTTATTTGAATAACATTTACTTTATAATTAATTTCAGCAAATTTGCTTACAGAATGTTTCATTTTACATAGAAATAAAATGCCTTTTTGGTGTTTTCTCTTCATTTTACTGTATTTAAGAAGTACACACCGGCATTATAATTTTTGTGTACATGAAGATTTTAAACCTAGGAACAATAAACATCATCTATACTCCTGCTAGTTTTAAGTGTATAAAACCATTTCCAATCAAGAAACATGTACATGTATATTATCTAACGATGTGTCAAACAATATGTTTAATCTATTAAAGTTGAAGAAATTATCCATCTGTGTCCATTAGCCTTCATTAATCCTTAAATGTATTAACAGTATGATTGTCTTTATTATTGAATTTGCTCAATTGACATATTTAAATTAATAGGATGAAGTAACAAAATTAAAATCTCTGCTAGATCAGAGTGAGCGCCATCTACAGGAGGAAGAACTCAGAAGTAGAGAGTCAAGTCAGCACGTTATAAAATTAACAGAGATGAAGAACTTACTACAGCAACAGTTAGAAGGTGGTGTTGGAGGGGGAACATTCTCAGAAAAACAGGTAACCTTTTTTGGCGAAAAAAAGAAACACCAATTTGGTTTTTGTATTATAAATTTTAGACATGTGAATGATATTGAATTAAATTTGACATTGAGCTACCTACATGCTCCTTGAAATGTTCTTTAGTTATATTTACATAATTCAGGCTGCATGCTTTCAGCAGATTTTTCATGAAAAGATACATGTACATTTAGGGTACTCCTGCACAATATGTGCTGGTAAATCATACAACAAATAAAACATTGAAACAGTACAGATGATGAGATCAATCACAAAACTTTTTTTTTTTCAAAGTGATTGTAGAGTCAAATGCTGGGGGGTGGGGGGGGGGGTGGGGGGGGGGGGTTAGGCCATTGCTCAAGCTTTTATGGAACAACCTGGACAGGAAGATTAACATATAATGTTACTCAACTCACCCTTATTGAGGTGATGAGAAGTATCACTCTGAGTACAATAAATGCCTTGATGAGGTCGGGGTCAAGGAGAATAAAACCAATGACTGAACAGCATTTGGCACACACTACTGAATTCCACTAGGAAACAGTGTAGCATTTTTTTTAAAGGTTCTTTACACAAATGCTGTCTGTGATTGGACAGCAAAAATTGTTTAAAAAATTCAGTAATGAGGAAAAAAAATTGAGAAGCCAAAACAGTGAACTAATAATCAAAGAAACATAGAAAAATAATAATAAACTTGCATTTCTTTTTTTATGCCAGTATATAAATAAAAATTGTTATGTGTATGAAAAACCCACTTTAATTTGATGTACACTGTACATGTATTACGGTATAATGTTTATCATTTAGTTGAATCAGTGTATTTGCCCATGTACATTCAAGCCACCTCAGCTCCTTTTTATTTTTTTTGTTTTGGTTGACTTGTAGAACTTGACTTATATATAAAATTGTTTGTCTTTTGTTGAACTACAGAAACTTTTGTTCAATATTAATTCAGGTAAAATCATTGGAAAAAAGATTGAAAATAACAGAAGAAAGACTTCATCAGGAAAGAGCTGACCGTGCCAACAATTTGTCACAAGTAGAAGACAAACTGCTGACAGAAAATGCCAGGTTACAGGTAACTAATATAAATTTAAAGTCAAGTCTCGATGAATGCGAAGGTTTTTTATTTTAGCTTGAGAAGAAAATACTTCTTCATCTGTTACTATTTAGTGTTTTTTATACATTAAATATGCTACCAAGCTCAGCTTTTTTGGTAGCTGTCTCCGTGGCTCTGTGGAAGATCATCTGGCTCAAGAGCAAGAGGTCATGGGTTCAAACCCAACTTGTTCATAAATTAAGACTTAAAATTTGAGATATTGCTTTCTCATCTAGTTCTTTGCATTAAGTATCAACTGGTTCACCTGGTGCCAGGAAAATGTTTTCACAAATTTTCTTACCATTTAATGTTTTTTCTGTAGTTCTACTTATGTGATTGATGACATTATTTATTGAAAGTTTATGATTTATTAATATACACGAACATGGTTAAATATATAACACAAATATCAGTTAAATTTTGCCATGCCAGATGTGGACATTTCGGAAAATCATTCCTCATAAGTGACACTAAGATTGAAAAGTTTGATAGATAAAAAAAATAAGCCAGACAGTTGAAAATTAATGAATCTAAATTAAATTGATTTATTTTAGGCAGCAGAAGTTTGATAGATGAAAAACATAAGCCAAACAGTTGAAAATTAATGAATCTAAATTAAATTGATTTATTTTAGGCAGCAGAAAAGTTCAATAGATAAAAAAACATAAGCCAAACAGTTGAAAATTAATGAATCTAAATTAAATTGATTTTAGGCAGCAGAGAAAGAACTCAATCGACAGTTACAGAGAGAAAAAGACAAAAATAGAAACCTGGAAAACAAGATCAGAGATGTAAAGGATGAAAATGAAAAGTTGAGATTGGCTCTTCCATTTGATGAGTCATCATTGACAACACAGAAAGGAACTTACGATATTCCATACAGTGTTCATACTAGTCAGCGAGTAGAATCAGTTAAAGTAAGTGGGTGAAGTACAAATGTATATGGAGGATGCTTCATGTTTGATAATAATTTTTCTGAAATCATTCTTACATCTTTCAATATTAAAGGTACATGTACATGTTTTTTTTCAGGAAATTGATTTTACAGATTGGTAAAAAAAAAAAAAAAAAAAAAAAAAAAAAAACAGTTTCATACAGAATATAACTTTTCATCACATCAATTATATTCATTATTGATACTTGAATGTCTTAATTTCACTTGATACTGTATGTATATTTTATTTATTTGTTTATTTATTTTCCAAGTCTTGAATATTATTTTATCATTTTCACATCATTCACACTGTCACATTTTAAATTTACCACTTCTAAATGATTGAACAATTTTATAATTTCTTTATATTATTTTTTACTCATAAAATATTGTTTTTCTTATTATTTCTGTATCCTCTGATTTAATATTTGATTTGAAAAAAAGTTTTTATAACATTAGTAATGTGCTACATCATAATTTTGTACTATTAGTTATGAACAAAACTTTTAATTTTAAACTACTTGTAATGTGCCACATCATAATTTTATACTATTGGTAATGGACTGTATTTTAATTTTTTTTTTTAATTTCTCTATTTTGCACTTTCATCACATTTAGCTGTTGGATTATAAGCACATTCTAGCACAGATAGAGCGGGAGTATGGACTTAAAGCCGGACAGGAACAGGATATAATATGTCAGTTATGGGATACTAGAGATAAATCATTTAAACAACTACGGCAGTTAGAAGTTCTTATACAACAACTTAATCTCAGGGATAACAATATAGCTGAAGGTCTAAAGGTGACTGGATAAAATATATGTAGATTTGACATGGCGGAATTTGAAGTGTTGAGCTTGTTTGAGTTGGTGTATGTGTGAAACTTTCCTTAGAAATTGCATAAATTTAGACTAATTTGATTTTATTAAAATCAAGCAATTTGGTTAAATAATAAGAATATAGTGTGTTTGGTTATTTTTACATAACATAACTTCATCAAATGATTTGTCAGTGGTTGTCGGAACTAATTTTTTTGTATACATATACACAGTTTTGTTTACATTGTAATCATTTCGTACCATCTTAAATAGTGCATCAGGAAAGGGTACCTTAAAGGGTTTTACACTGAATAAATGATGTTTTTATATTTTGGGATTTAAATAAAAGACAAATAAATAATACAACAGATAAAAATAATTTTTTTTTATGAGAATTTTCCAGGTAGATAAATATTTCAAAAAGATGTATTTTATCTTTGCTGTACAGAGTTCTGAACTGAAGAGAAAAACTATGTCATTTTATCTATGTATGGGTGTTTTATCAATCAGATGTTATGGTTTTGGATAAAATTTGTTGGTTGACTAGATTGCCTACTGAACAAGCCTTTCTTCAGTATAATCAGAGAGATTTCATTATGAATTTATTCATTTAGTGTTTAATATTTCATTTAGAGACTTGACTTCCAGTTTAATCTTGGTGGCTGAATGGTCTAAAGTGCATGCTTATTGATCACAGTGCTTCACACTGTCTTGGTTCAAATCTCACTCAGGCAGATCATAGTATAAGAAAGTTAATCAGTCCACTTACTTAAGGTCAATGATTCTCTCTGGGTACTCTGGTTTCCTGCACCATCCCAGAAGTGACCACCTTGATGTAGGTTAAAAAGTCTGGACTGGGGTATTAAACACAAATACTCTACTCTCTTCTCTACTCCATTTAAGTGTAAGTGTTTGTAAAATATAAAATATGCCATTGGTATTCAGAATTTACGGGATCTGAAAAGTCAGTTTGAAATGAAAATCAAACAGCTAGAAGAAAAACTCGAGAATTCTATATCAGAAAAGGCAACTCTTGAAACTACATATAAAGAGTAAGTATGTTTATTAGTTTACTTTGATTCTCTCATTTAAGAACCATCATTTTTGATGGTTTTTCCATTATTGAGTTTTATACATTGTTTTATGTACTCCAGAATCATCAATAAAGTGCCCTTCTAAAAACCAATCACCTACACATACCAAACATGAGACTCGTCCCAAATTTTCTCCTTCTTTGTTTATATTAAAATAAACTTCCATAAACCAGCCTTCTGAATTCCAAACACCGGCCTTTGTATGTGCCAAAAATATGTTACATCTGAATAATTTACTTCTGAAAATCGGCCTTTGGGAGTCGCAATGCATCACTGAACCATAACAGACAAGTGATTTTCTGTTGGCTAATCTGATTACTGAAATAACAAAGTGTCATAAAGTACACGGCAATGTAGACCGATAACCTGTGAAGGTGTACCTGAATAAATAATTAAATCAATCTTTATTTTTTTCTTTTATTGTTCAATAATAAATCTATCACAGTTATTGTCTTTCTGAATTTTTCAAAAAGTTTTTCTTTACTTCGATGTATTTACCCATGAAGTGCCCCTCACTTGAATAAGGTCACAAAAAATAACAAACATTTGATGATTTTACAGTATTTATTTTTAAAAATATCTTTAATGCAACAATTTGTTTTTCAAGGCAACTGTCAACACTAGTATCAGAACGGCATGATGCTTTTGCAAGATTGAAAACTTTGGAAGATTTGATGGATGCTACAAAGCAGGAGAATGAGATTTTACGAAACGTCAGTTCCTTACCAATAACGGCTGAGATGTCACAAACGACAAGTGCAGGTATGTGAAGCAGCCCTTTGAGTGAAATGGCCTAGTGTTTTGGTTGGCTGGTTGCCTTCTGATTGATCTCTTCTCTTTTGTTCTCTGAATGGATATACATAACACATAGTTGCACTGTCTTGAGAGAGGTAGGTTGTAGGGTTCAAACCCCAGAAGGGTTATGCATAAATCATTAAAATTTAATGACATTGCTTCATCACCTGGAGCTTGGCATTCGGAGGACAGAGTATAAACTGGTTTACTTTGTGCCAGGATAATGGACTGGGGGAGTGGTATGTTTGTTTTCAGTTAATTTAACTCAGTGAGACACCACCTTACCAAAATGTTGCTCTGAGTGCACACTTGTACACAGCAAATCATAATATACACTTGGAGATATCACATACAAACTTGTTCTTAGATTAATCAATAAAGATTAATAACCTTGCTCTCATCGCAAATAGCTAAAAAATTGTTGATGCAACATTGAACAACATTTATTACAAAAAGAACAACAACAAAACACATATTTCTTAAGTTGCACAAGTACTAGTAAAAATGATACCATACAACCCACATTTCTTTGAATGCTTAACATGTGTATTCTAAAAATAAAAGTTTTTTAAAAGTATTCTTTTATCATTTGAACTAACACTTGTTTTTACTTTTATAGCTAATATGGAAGGTCTGAATACAGAAGTTCATAATCTGGAAAGTAAAAATACACAACTGTTACAAAGTAATAAGATAATGGAGGGAGAGCTGTCGACACTCAGGGCTCAGCTAGAGGCTAGAAATAAAGCTCTTGAAGATACCCAGAATGACCTTGAGCTGGCCTACAATCGCCTTGCCAGTGAAGAATCCAGTGACTGGAAACAACAGAAAATAGACAAACTCTCTTCACAGGTAATGAATAGCCAGTATTCAGTTGAATATCTGTAAAGACAGACAATTCAAACTTCTATCTTTAGCTTTACTTGACATCATATACTGTAAATTCAAAACACTTGTGCTTTTCAATGCACTAGGGCAAACATTTTGTTTGTCTGTTGGACAGATGCAATTAAAAACATTTCATACTATTCATTGTGATAATCTGTATGCTTTATGATTTTTCTGCCTTAGATCCTGACAGGGACACTGACTGGATTAAAAATGGCAAAATATAAATCATGTCGAGCATCTGTACAAGAATTTTGATAAATTTTATCATTTAAATACATTTGTACCTTTAAGAATGATACCATACACCTACAGTACTGTACACTGAAATATGATTCATAATTTATGATAAACATATCCTTAAAACTTTATGTTTGAGACACCATCTTGAATCTTAAAATGAACAAACCTATGACAGTTACTACCTTCACTGTGTTCACACAAACAGTCACTATTAAGCATTAAGTTAGCCAAAGCAAAACCACACTGTTAATTTGGCCTCTCGTCAAATGTCAGTAATAATCACCATTACTGTAAATAGCAACAAAATAAAGGAGTTATTGTTTTTCTGTTCATGTTCTAGTTAGTCTTTTATTTGATTTACAGGTTAATGGTCTTCAGACAGAGATTAAGTTGATCACAGACAAATATAATGTGATCACTGTTGAGAAGAACAAACTAGAGAATGAACTACAAGCTTTAAGACATGATATCACTGTGTCTAAATCCCGCCATAAAGACAGGTTTTCTGATGCTCCGGACAACAAGGTAATAATTTACATGTATATAATTATCTTGAAATCCTTCTATTGTCAGACTTTAAATGATATACTGAATAAAAAACTGACAATAGAATTCAGCTTCTTTTTCAATAATTTAAATTGATATACCTACAGTTTAGTTTACAGGAAATTTGCTTAGGTAGCATTCCAAAAAAGTAGCCATTGCGTAGACTGACAGGATAAAACTAATGCTGAAAATAGTATGAAATGAAAGTACAGTCTCATGGCTAAATGGACTAAAATTTTTTTTTCTAATGTGGCAGACATCAGTTTTTTTTATATTATTTTATTAAGGAATAACTTGTGTTTTTAACGAGCCCATTATGAAAAAGTGTGCACACCGTTTTTCATTTTATGACTCAATAAACTTGTTAAATAACACAAGTTATTACTTATAATTTAATTTTAAACACTTCAACTTAAACATAAAACAAAATGTTTTGTTTCATTTTTCTTTATTTTTTATAATTGAAATAAAATTTCTTCTGCATTTGAACTATCATCCACAAACAATTTCAGCCAGTGAAATGAGTTATATGTCACACCATTCACGTTTATATGTTGCTATGGTTGCATAGTTTATTGGAATATAACGTACAAAACGATCACAAGTTTACGTTAATTCTGTATTGCAGCATGATATAAATGAATTTAGAAATTAAATCATACTGATATATTTACATTATGTGGTTAAAGGTTGTTCAAGCTCTAAAGGAAGATCTTGAAGAGAAGTTGAGACGCATCACAAAGTTAAATGAGGCTTACAACGAAATGGAATCACATTTTCAACAAGCTAAGCAGGAACTGTACATGGAACAGGCCAGAAGTAATGATTTAGATGCTCAGGTTTGTTTACATACATATATACAGAGAGAGAGAGAGAGAGAGAGAGATGTTATAAAAGCTGATTTAATACAAACAGCAATTTCAATGTAAAAAATGTGGTAACCCTTATGAGCCTGAAAGACTTTTTCTTATTTGCAAGAAATGTCTTTGTCATAAAATAAGTTGTTTAGTCATCTTTAAAGAGAAATGGAGAAAACACTGAAAACACATATTATACATGTATGGTTATAAAAACTAAGAAATACAGATATAAACATTGCAATAGGCAAACTCTCATAATACATAATACTTTATATTTACCAAACTGCTGAACAGAGTAGAGTTTGTACATCTTGAGTAAAAATTTTTGTTTTGTATCTTGATATACATGTAAAAATAGTTCTCTCAATTTTACCTCTGAGAACAGTTACATTTTAAATTAGTAGTTCCATTAGATTATCTAACAAAATTCGTGAATCCTATAAGAATGATTTGACAGGATTATCATTAATGCTGTTTTATTCCCAATTCAAGAATCCATCACATATCATAGCGATCATTTCAAGAATAGTGAAGGAAACCACCAATCTTTGGCAAAAGAACTGACAATCTTTCTCACACTAGAATCTGCATGAGTGGGATTTGAACATAAGTGGTAATAGGTGCTGTGATCCATAAGCATGCCTTTTAGATCGCTCTACCACCGAGCCCCCCTTGTAAGTATGAACAATCTGTTATATGTGAAGATCTTGGTATTACACTGTACCGAGTGTATGGTTATCAGACTTGACACAAACTTCGACAATTACATACATCCAGTAAATACACATAATTGATTCTCATTTTGATTCAGTTTCACTTTATATTGATAGGTGGAAAGTTTAGAGCAGCAACTCCAGTACAGAAGTCAGATATTAGATACACTGACTGGCACAGAGAAAGAACAGCTAGCCCAGTTCCAGATCCTTAAAGAAACTCTTGATACAGTAAGCCAGGAACTCAATCAGAAACAAGCACAGGTATGACACACTGTCAATGATTAAGAAACCCTCGATACAGTAAGTCAGGAACTCAATCGGACACAAGCACAGGTATGACACACTGTCAATGATAAAGAAACCCTCGATACAGTAAGTCAGGAACTCAATCGGACACAAGCACAGGTATGACACACTGTCAGTGATTAAGAAACCCTCGATACAGTATGTCAGGAACTCAATCAGACACAAGCACAGGTATGACACACTGTCAATGATTAAGAAACCCTTGATACAGTTAGTCAGGAACTCAATCAGAAACAAGCACAGGTATGACACACTGTCAATGATTAAGAAACCCTTGATACAGTAAGTCAAAAACTCAATCAGAAACAAGCACAGGTATGACACACTGTCAGTGATTAAGAAACCCTTGATACAGTAAGTCAAGAACTCAATCAGAAACAAGCACAGGTATGACACACTGTCAATGATTAAGAAACCCTTGATACAGTTAGTCAGGAACTCAATCAGAAACAAGCACAGGTATGACACACTGTCAGTGATTAAGAAACCCTTGATACAGTAAGTCAAGAACTCAATCAGAAATAAGCACAGGTATGACACACTGTCAATGATTAAGAAACCCTTGATACAGTTAGTCAGGAACTCAATCAGAAACAAGCACAGGTATGACACACTGTCAGTGATTAAGAAACCCTTGATACAGTAAGTCAAGAACTCAATCAGAAACAAGCACAGGTATGACACACTGTCAATGATTAAGAAACCCTTTATACAGTAAGTCAGGAACTCAATCAGAAACAAGCACAGGTATGACTTGCTAAAAAAAAAACCCTGATACAGCTACAGTATAACCTGTGTATAAAGTCCACCTAGGGGACTGAGCAAAAGTGGACTTAATAGACAGGTGGTCTTTATATAAAGGGTCCCCTATATGTACGAGTAAACATACAGTGTTTAAAATAGTTAAAAAAGTGAAAATATGTAGCACCTATTCAAAACTTATTAATATATACATTAATAAAGTTATTTTCATTTTATTTTTTAAAAACAGATTATTCAGAAATAATAATTTAAAAAAAACCCCAAACTATTTAAATTTGATAAACTGTACATCAGAAAAGATTATTTGGTTAAACTCTACCTATTATATACACTTGACTAATTGTGTCTTTGTTGTTATAAGTAGCAGCAAAGGTGTCACAAATTAAACAATTATATATAAAACATAATAGATAACAATGTGTATTTCTACCTTTGTATTTGATGTCTTCAGTTGTTGACATGATAAGTATGACTTCATATATTTTTCTGCAAAATTTTGTGTAATATCAGTTGATACTGTAGTCTTTATTACTGTAGATTTTAAAACTATGTAATAAAAATTAGTCCCATTTGAGGTCTGACTATTTATCCTTACAAGATGGTTTCATTTTTCCACCAAATGATGTCATTTTCCACCAAGATGTCATCATTTTCCCACACCACAAGATGATGTAATTAAAAACTTATTTATTTTATTTTATTTTATTTGAATAATTACATACATGTTTGTTTTCTTGAAAATTATTTTACTATAATTTTTATTTTCAGATGAAACTTTTACAAGTAGAACTTAGTAAAGAAAAAGACAAAACAGAATATCTGACTACTCAGCTACAGGAAGAAAGGAAGGGTAAACCTGAGCAAGAGAAAAGTCTGGTGGGTGTAGAACTACAACTGAGGCAACTACAGGATGAACGAGAACAGTTAAAGTCTGATCTCATTGTGAGTACATCCCAAATGTCATTGAAAAAAGCATCGTTATTATTATATGGATGGTAAATTATGATGGCATTGTCCCATTTGATAAAATGCATATTACTTACCTTAGAAATACTTTATTTATCAATACATTTTTGTAAGTATCTGACTTTAACTTTTTTTGCTCACCTGAGCTGAAAGCTCAGATGAGCTATTGCTATCCATCTTCGTCCGTCGTGCGTCGTCCGTCGTGCTGCGTCGTGTGTCGTCCGTCGTGCGTAAACTTTTTACATTTTAATCTTCTCCTTCAAAACCACCGGGCCAAATTTAATGAAACTTGGTAACCATCATGCCAGGGTGAAGCCCTTTCAGATTTGCACAAATGAAGGAGTTATGTCCCCTTGGGGCCCCACAAGGGGGGAAATAGTGAAAAACTTTAAAAATCTTCTCCTCTGAATCTACAAGAGATATACCTTAGTAATTTCATTTATAACATCCTTAGGTCATCTTTTTTCAGATTTGCACAAATGGTAGCCATGGGGCTCAAAATGGGGAAATTGTAAGGCACTGAGTGGGGAAATTGCTGAAAATTATACATTTATCACTATATCTTGAAAACTATTAACTTTTTGTAGAGGCATGTATATCAGAATATTGTAGGTATTGACATGACGATCATTTTGATATATGGTTCAAGGTCATATGTTGAAAGGTCAAGGTCACAGCTGCAAAAGAAGACTTAATTTGCTAATTATCTTGAAAACTATTAACATTTTGTATAGGCATGTATATTAGAATATTGTAGGTATTGACATGGCAATCATTTTGATATATGGTTTAAGGTCATATGTTCAAAGGTCAAGGTCACAGCTGCAAAAAAAAAAAAGACTTAAATTGCTAATTATCTTGAAAACTATTAACTTTTTGTATAGGCATGTATATTAGAATATTGTAGGTACTGCGACAACGATCATTTTGATATATGGTACAAGGTCATATGTTCAAAGGTCAAGGTCACAGCTGCAAAAGAAGACTTAAATTGCTAATTATCTTGAAAACAATTAAATTTTTGTTTAGGCATGTATATTAGAATATTTTAGGTATTGACATGACGATCATTTTGATATATGGGTCAAGGTCATATGTTGAAAGGTCAAGGTCACAGCTGCAGAAGATGACTTAAATTGCTAATTATCTTGAAAACTATTAACATTTTGTATAGGCATGTATATTAGAAGATTGTAGGTATTGACATGGCAATCATTTTGATATATGGTTCAAGGTTATATGTTCAAAGGTCAAGGTCATATCAACATAGGAATACTAAAATTATTAATTATCTTGAAAACTATTAACTTTTTGTTTAGGCATGTATATTAGAATATTTTAGGTATTGACATGACGATCATTTTGATACATGAGTCAAGGTCATTTGTTTAAAGGTCAAGGTCACAGCAGCAGAAGATGACTTAAATTGCTAATTATCTTGAAAACTATTAACTTTTTGTATAGGCATGTATATTAGAATATTGTAGGTATTGACATGACAATCATATATGGTTTGAGGTCTTATATGTTCAAAGGTCAAGGACATAGCTGCATTAGTATACTGAAATTGATAATTGATTTGGAAATTATTCATTGCACTTCAGTTACTTCATGCATATTATATAAGCAACTTATAAATGAAATGTGAGTGGATATATTTCTGATTAAGTTTTGATGGAGTTCTTAATGTAATTTGAGAAAACTTTTCAAGTTTCTGTACTTAATATATTGTCTATTGCACTTTGCAAACAATATTGGACATGTCTTCAGGTGAGCGTTAAGGCCCATGGGCCTCTTGTTTCAAATTCATTTTGGCGGCAGACCTAAATAAACCAGATCCATTGATAACAGGATATTGTTAACAAATGCAGGCCATCCATTGTTCATAGGTTTCAATTTAGTGTTTCTGGAAGGAAATCATTATATATGTAACTTATTACTGTAGGAAGCCCACACAGACCTAACCAAAGCAGCAGAGGATTTCGCAGCGATCGAAAACGAAGTTAAGAAACTGAACCAGGAAATTGTAACAGAGAAAGCAGCTCAGTTACAGTTAGCTTCTGAGAAAGGAGAGCTAGAACAGCATCTTGAGGTAGGAATCTTTGGCAATATATCTAAGAAATTACATCTTTCTTACATTTTTTATGCAAATATGAATTACAGTAGCCAGACTATATGATTAAAGAAATTGACCATGCATAATTGACCTGTTTACTTTTTAAATGGCATATATCCGTAGCTTGTATGACAAATATATTTGCTCAAAATGTGTCATAGAAAGAGAAAAAATGGCATTTGTAAATATTTTCATTTTTTTCCTTATTTGAATGAATTAATAATGTTGATAATTTTAGGCAGAATTATTATCTGTTTTTTAATCAATTTTCAAAAAAAAATACACAATAACAAATACATGTATTAATTATTCATAAAGTTGAATTCATAAAATTGATATTAGATCTTTAAAAGTGCTATTAAAATGGAAAAAAAAGATTTTCTTAAAAGGCATGTTTTCTACAAAGTTACATTTAAACCTCTTTATATCACTGCTAATTAGAGGAAATATTTTGAAAAATACATTCAGATTTTGAAATAAACATATGTCCTCAAAGAGCAATTTTTTTGACATCACAATTTAACCACACTATATTTGTGTGTGTGTGTGTGTGTGTGTGTGTGTGTGTGTGTTCTTATAAAAAGAAGCTTGAAACCCCCTACTTTACACCATTTGTTTAGAAAAAAGTTTACTTATTGAAAGGTTTTGGCTACATTTGTTGGAACTAGTTAGAAAGACATGAAGAAAGGATGAAATGGAATCCGTTGAGAGGGTAAAATAAAGAATTTACAAGGTGAAAAGTGTGGCAGTTTTAACCATTTTTAATATCTTGATTTAAAGTGGGGCATTTGGTTTTGTATTACACAGGAAATAGCAGAAGAACATGATGCTTTGGTGCAAGAAAAATCACAGGCAGAAGAAGACATGATTAAACTTGAAAATAAGTTACAGGAAATACTTCAGAAATTTGAAATAGAGGCACAACACCAACATAATAACTTCTCCTCCAGATACCAAAATGTACCTCCTGAAGCTAGAGAGGTACATATTGTTTCAGTTAACTTAATAAAGTGTTTTTTTTCTTTGTTTTTTAAATTTTGTTTAGCAAGTAAGAAAGGCTTGTGTTTAAATTTTGAAGTTAGAAAACATGACTATAAATGGGGGTTTGATAATCTGGCCTTGTAGCCAGTGACTTCCAAGTAACCTAAGAATGGATATCATATGATTAGTAGCAGCATCAAACAATATTGTTAAAGATTTGATAATCTGATTTGACACTGTCCATATCTGGAATCAACTTGTAAGGAAAACTTTGATATGGCACAGAATTGGATAAAGCATTTATTTTTAAAAAGTTTTAAAATGTAGAATATAAAATTTTTCACTTTAAAATCGAGACCATACATTGCAATTTGTACATTTGATGTTTTTTGATTAGCATAATTTCATATCATGCTTGTTATCCCTGTTGCCAGAAATAACAAAATCTCACTGAACCAAACCATGTGGTCACTTATAATTAGAAATGACACCATTGCTTCTAGCAAGGTTGAAAAATTCTTCAAAATCATTTAAAAATAATTCTGTTTATTACTTGGATGTTAATTCTTATAAAAACAAGGCAAAGTAAATGTAATATTAAGAATTAAAGTAAAAATTTGGATAAAATTAACATAAAAGTAGTTTAAGATAATAACTGGTACTAACTTGTGTTATTTGGTTATGTTTATAGCTTGTGTCTGAAGTGGAATCGCTTAGAACCTTACTGGAAGCTAAAGCCAGAGAACATGAAGTTCTTACAGATAAACTTAGGTATGTACAGGTATTTGAGTTTAAAATCTGGAATGTGGTATTGTACTACAAGTTAGGACATCACAGTTTCTCCCAGTTGTAATTGGAATTCTGATTTATACTATGTTACTGAATCCAGTGCCGTTGATAAGCAGTACTGCTTCTGTTGACACATCTAATAGTTCATTCTTATCCGAGAACTTTTTTCTTTCCGTACCCTGAGTCTGATGGCCTTTTCCTGCAAGCCACTGGAACTGGAAGTACTAGGTTTCTCTTAGTAAAAATCAGAATTTCCAAAATTTACAAATCAGAGTTAAAATTTATACTATATTATACTTTATTATTGCTTAATCAAAATTTCTGTGATCCTAAATGTTACACATATCAATTTATCATTTAAAACTTATGGCCACTGCTTTCAGCATTTGTTAATTCAAAATGCAACAATTTTGATTGTTTTTTCAGTCGTCAACAAAGAGAAATAGAATTTTTACAGAGGAGAGTTGAGCTTCTGCACAACGAGAATCAAAGCAATAGAGATGATATAGCTCGCATGACAAATGAGCTAGCAACGAAAGTAAGTATACAATCATGCGATAAATTGACTTTCGATCTTGTGTGTTGTGGTATTAGTGGTTAAAATTTTAGCTGGCCTTTATGAGGAACATATAGAGGAACTTACCTGAGTGGTTTTTGTCGAGCCTGGCATCCCCATAAGGTGAGACTCAGGTGTTACTTATCTGGTCTTATTGGTGGTGGCGTTTCAAAATGTGAAAGTTTATGTTAAAGTAAAAAAAACTAAAAAAAACTAACCAGGCGGGACATTTAAATCTGTGGAATTCTTGTTGTAATTTTGAATTCATTAAATGAGAGGAATAGTTCAAAATTATATGAACCAGAGTCAAGTTGTCCAAAGCTTTATTAGTTAAAGTAATTGATTGGTCAAAAGTTGTTGCATGAATACTTTGAAATATTTTTTTAATTGTGTGTTAAAAAGAACAAAAGAACATAAAATTTTATCAGACTGAATTAAAAGTACCGATTTAACAATGATATGTTAAACTTAATAAATCTTTTAAATTAATGCAAATCATTGATAAAATCTATCAAGCATCGAACAGTCCAGAAAGTAAAATTTCTATTATATACTGAACAAAATAAATTTAGCAATTGCTATAGAAATATATTTAATCGAATAAATCAACTTTATATTTAAATCATATTTAATATTTCATAAGCTATAACATTTCATTGTTCTAATCTATGGGTAATTTAATCTCATTTGATAATCTTGTTACACGTAACGTCATCATTAATCTGAGACACAACAAAACCAGTTTTTCTCTATCTGGTATGACCACTGTTGCATTTATTACAGCACCACATCGTTGATGCATGCTTCTGATTAACTTTTGAATTTCCGTCAGTGGTATTTGCTGCCATTCATGCAAAAATGCTTGCGTTAATTCATTAACATTATTGACGTCATGGTTTTCCTGAATTCGATGGCCAAGCATATCCCAAACATGCCCGATCGGAGATAAATCAGGTGAACGCGCCAATTTAAAGTGTTAATATTGTGCTGTTGCAGAGTATCATGCATGTGTCTAGCCATATGCGGACGAGCGTTATCCTGCTGTAATATAATGGCATGATGCTGATTTAAGTAAGGCACCACAACAGGAACAATAATTTCATAACAATAACGTTGAGAATTTAGTCTCCCATTGACAATTATAAGCTGTGTTTTACCACGATAGGAGACACCACCCCAAACCAATACACTACCTCCTCCATAACGATCACGTTGAATGACGTTTTGTGGATCCTACTGTTCACCTCTACTTTGCCAAACTTGAGCTCGACCATCTGCAAATTCCACATTAAACAGTGATTCATCAGTAAATAACACTTTGATCCAATGTCTTTGAATCCACAGTTGGTGTAAGGTTGCTCACTGAACTCTCAGACATGGATGACGTTGTGTTAGGGGAACACCAACAACATGTTGTATACCTTTCAGTCATACTGATCAAAGGCGGTTTCTGACAGTTTGACCAAAAATCCTGACTCCTGTTGCATTTCTTAATTGTCTGGCAATCTTAGGAGCAGACAGGAAGCGATTATGTCTTGACGTTACAACAATGAATCGATCTTGTCTCTGTGAAGTTTTCTTTTGCCGACCTTAAATAGGACGATCAGACACGTTACCTGTTGCTTGGTCTCCATTTTTTAGTCGAGACAAAGTTGAGGGATGGACACCAAAATGATGCGCAACCTCAGTAACAGACATTCCGGCATCCAATATACCAACCATATGCTGATGTTCATCTCTTGGCATTGCCGGACATCTTCCCATTTGACGTTTTGAAAAGTTTTTCTCTGGGTTCAATTACACACTACTGTAAAAATCAGTGTTCATTAGTAAAGTTTACTATACAGGTGTTCAATGATATGCACCTGTGGTTTCAGCAATTAGATTTAAATCATGGGTAGCGATGTTAAATTATAACCTTTTTATGAAATAAAAAATTATCAGAGTGCCTCATTCTTTATACTAGAAATATAAGCAATTGCATATTTTTGTAATGCATTTTTAATAAATTTTAATGATTGTAAAAATATTGCTCAACTTATTTTGTTCAGTATATATTGTAATTTTAGTTAAATTGCTTTTTTACATTCTGAGAGATTATACTTATTTAATATCTTCAATTTATATGCCAAATGGAGCATTTGCATCCAGTGTTAATGAATTGTTTAATAAAAAATATTTTGTAAATAACATGTGCAGGGGTGATATGGATTATTTGTGCATGCGACATGCACTACACAGCTCTTGTTCTATACAAAAAATTTTTTTCTGAATTCAACATGATTTCAGTCAAAATGATCAGTTATATAATTTGTTTTAACAAAATTTTTATTTTTTGTAAAGAAAATATGCTACACCTGATATTTCAGTTATCAATTTTGAAATAAACACACTAAATATTTCTTTGCAGATGAAAGATAGTGTATCGACAAGGGAGGTAAATCAGTTTTTGGTTAGTGAAAGAGCAAAACTGCAGACAGAAAAGACACAGATAGAAAGAGAGTTTGTCAAGGAAAAGACTTACAATGAAAGAAGAAAAGCTGATATTGAGGATGTCATTAGAAAGGTTTGTTTAATAATTATTATGATCTAGATTAAAGTTACTATTTATAGTTCTTATGGTTATACCGAATTGACACATAAGTATCAAAGTCATAAAAATAAAAAATTCTGAAATCTTGTTGATTAATTATTTGTGTTTAAAAACTATACCAGTCCTCTGGATTTGATGTTTGCATTAAGAATCAACATGCTGATCATGAATAAATAATAATAATAATTAATAATACCCGGTAATAAACAATAAATACCTTTGGTTTTGAGTTGAGGCACTAGTATCAAATCATTAGGATTAGAAATTCTGAAAACTCCATGTGACAGAATTTTTTATGTATCAGTAACTTTTCAAAGTAATTTTATTACTTTTTTGTCCTTCTCTGAAATCTTGTCACTCAACCATCCTAGAACTGACCATCTTTCTTTAACTGAAAGAATTTTGACTCTACTCCACTTTTTAGTGCATGTGTTTGTTTATTTCATCTTTGCAAAAGATGAAAAACCAGTAATTGACCTTTGACCTTTGTATTTGTTTCAACATTACACATGCAGGATACATTGATATTTACATGTACATTTGTATTTTAATATTTTTTATCCTGCCTTGACCTTTGTACTTTATTAATGAGACTGGAGAAATACAGTTATCAATTATGTATATATCTACAGTAACATTAGTGGTTTTTGTGATATTGATTTCCAATATCATGATTTTAATGTTAGGCAGTTGGTCAGTTCGCCCTGTAGATAGTCATTAAATGTAAAAAAAAAAAAAAAATTCTGCATGGTATATATTTATCTCCATGTACTTATATGTGTGATATACATATTAGTCTACTTGGTATACACATGTGTATTTGGTCTTCAATGCAGCATTTTAGTTTCTTGTAGGTCATGTTTTAAATAACAAGGTGTGCAGTGCAGTGGAGTATTAGTGTTTTATACTTCAGTCAAGATTCTTTCACTTATATTGAGACAGTCAATTCTGGTATGGTGGAGGAAACTGGAGTGTCTGGAAAAATTACTGACCTTTGGCAAGCAAACTGACAAACTTTTTTTACACTAGGATAATAGGATAATAACAATCAGAGGGATGTTATATTTAATAATTACATGTATAATGTTTGATATTAATACTCTTTATAGTAAACTACAGTATTGTTGGAGGCTATTATCAATGGTATGTAGAAACCTTGTTAAGGCAATTTAATAACATGTCAGAAATGCTGGTTGTTTAAATTATACTTAGAATCTTTTTTGCATATACTATATTGAAGTGAAAGTTGGATGATTCAATTTAAGATGTGCAAAGACCGAACCTACAGTATATATGGATTTTATTAATGTTGACTTTACTTCTTTTTACATTTCTTTTAGATGGAACATTCAGAGAATTCCTACAAATCATCTGTAAAAGAGGTTAGTCAGAAAGATCTCATGATTGTAAATCTAGAAGCTGACATTAAAGATGCACAAAGAACAATTCAACATCTTGAAAATGATAACACACAGCTTAAAAACAAGATAGAAAGAATGAATGAAGACAAGAAGAACTTAACCGCTGTTAAAGAATCACTGGAGAAGATGATTGAAATGGAGAAAAATGTGGTATGTAAAATTATGGAAATTGATTGTTTAACTGGTCCAACTATAGTTTTGATTATTTAATTGGGCCAGCCATAGTCTTTCTGAACATCTATCTGGGCAAACTATAGTCTTTTTGAACATTCACCTGGGCAAACTCAAATCTTTTATTACATTATAGTGACTGTCCACTCCTCTTCTCCTTAATTAATTATTATAACTTTGAGTGTAAATAACAATAAAATTAATATAAGATTATTGAAAATAAAATGGCCTACTAGAATTTTCAAAACTCTCCTGTAGACCTTGAAAAAAAATCTTGGAATTTTATATTTAAAAAGCTGTGAGAACCCTGTAATTGAAAATGGAATAACCCACTAAACTAGCCTGTGACTAGGTCTTGAAAACTGTCTTACAATTAAAAAAGCCTTGGGTTTTGTGGGAACCTTGTTTAAAAATACTGTATAGATTTATGGTTTCAAAATTAAACAACATTGTTGAATTACATGAGTTATCTCTCCTTTACAGACCACAGAGGAAAAAATGGTGTCTTCACAAAGAAAAGATGAACTCTCCTCAGTAAACCACAAGTATGAAATGTTGAAACAGGAGCAGACAATTACACTGAATAAACTTAACGCTGAAAAACAGGCAGTAGAAAGTCTTAAGGTTTGTATGCATCATCATTTCCGATATCTTTTTTCTTTAAAACTCTGCTTTTTAGACCAAAAGCTGTGTTTTAGACCAAAGTGATCTACATGTATATGAGCTATAAAATGACTTGTAATTTTTTGTTTGTGTGTATACATGTTTGCCCTTTATTGGTCATTCCAGTAACTAGACATTCCTATCAAAAAGTTCATTTTTTTAAATTTCTTTCAAGAATCAAGAACCCATTAAGATTTTTAGAAATAAAATGTAAATATAATGTATGACCCATTTTGAACTTGAACCTACAACCTCCCAACACTCAAGGTACACAGTCTACAACTGAGCCACGGATGCAGTTTAATTATTGCAAGGTATTTAAACATTTTTGTATCCAAATCTTCACAGGAAAGATTACAGAGTCAAGAAGAAGAGAATGATAAACTGACACAACAAGTTCATAGTTTAACCATAGAACTGGAATCCACTCGCAGTCAGTTGTTTGTTAGTCAGGAAAATCTTAAAGATCTTAAACAGGATAAAGATAAATTGTACCAGGGTAAGTGTGACCTTGGTCAACAAGAACAATTGATTTTAATTGCATATTGTTTTTAAAAAAATATTTTAAATTATTAGTTAATGTCATGTAATTTTCATGTATGATGACTACAATTTGAACAGTTAGGTGGGTAGGTAGGTAGGTAGGTTGGTTGGTTGTTTAGTTGGATGATTGTTGTTTTACTTCACATCAGCAATTTTCAGCTATTTGGATGTGACAATTTTTTTCATTTATCTTGATTATTAATCTTAACACGAGTTTATGTGGTGTGTGAGTATGCAGTTGTTTCTGATTTGCATTGTACTTGTGCACACCTATGGTGATCTTTAGTATTAGTACACTTGTCCATATAGTCCCAGATACACATTGCAGACTGTACAGGTCATTATACTGGTACCAAGCCAACAAGTAAGGACTAACAACAAGGTAAAACCTTTCTCATTTGCCCTCAACTGGGGTTGAACCCACAGCTGTGAGACACCTTGAGTTTAAAGGCTGATGCCTTAACCCCCTGGCCATCACAGCCATTTTGTTTTAATTTTAATTGAAAATGTGTTTCTGTTGTTTCAAGTTGATTTATAAAAAATTTTATGATAAAGAATCATTTTGTTTGATGATAAAAATTATGACCAAATGCAAATTATGGTAAGTATGTTCCTTGAAATACCATTTGTAAAAATTATTTTTTAAATGATGTAAGGTTTTATAACTGTCTATCTATTTCATTTTTGATCTACAGAACATGACAGTTTGTGTCGAAGTATTACAGAAAAGGAGAAGAAAATAACAGAACTGGAAGAGAAATGTGAAGCAACAATACAGAACTTGCAACGAGAGATAGCATTCCAAAGACACAACATGGAGAAAGATAAAACATCATCTGAAAGAGAACTAGAATCTGCAAAGTTAGTATGCTTCACAATACAGCAAGATTAAAAGTTTATTAGAAATTTTTTTTATTTTTACAGATTGATTTATGTTAATTATGTTTCTATTTTTGTAATAAAACTTAACTAAGTCAACATGTGAAAATTATCTTTCTACCTCTGAAAGTCTGTGCATTGATTGGTGATCAAATCATTCTTTACTGTTCTAATAAATCTAAAATTGGGTCAGTAATTGTTATTGGGTCAAGATGTGAACATTTACAGTTGTCAATCTTGACAGTCATTATTTGTGATGACTAAATGGTCTATGTCAAATGTTCTTATGCAGGTGAATAATGAGAGTTTTTTTTCCTTTATATATACATTGTACTTTTCTCCCACTTATTCAGAGAATTTTAATTATGGACAGACAGATATGTTCATGCAATCTAATGTCAGTAAATTTTATATAGGGCCTTATTTGGTTATGCTTTAAGGGACTTGTGGGGACTTGTGGTCTCTGTGGTCGATTGGTCTGCATACTTATGAATCAGAGTGCCTCTCACAACTTAGGTTCAAATCCTACTGGAGCTAAACCCTATTGTGAGAAAGTTTGTCCATTTCTTTTCCAGTAAATGGTTTTTTCCAGATACTCTTGTTTTCTCCACCATTCCAGACTTGATCAACTTCATATAAGTTAAAGAACCTTGAGTGGGGAATAAAACACCATTATTTCATCTATTCAAATCTTGGAGAGACTTGCAATGATACTAAAATGTAAGGATTTCATTATTGATAAGAGCTAGTTATCACGGTTAATTGGTGTCAGTGGTAATTTATGTATCCTAACAAAAAAAAAAAAAAAAAAAAAAAATATAGCTGCAGGTTTTGTGAAGAATTTATATACATTATTATGTATGTTAACTACCTAAAATATTAAAAGATCAAGTCACTTTTTAAGACTTTTCATAAACATATTCATTCACCATCAATAAAAAATCTTTATGTTAATAAGGTTCATTTAAAACAAATTGGAATTAATTTTTTTATTTAATACATGTAACTTTCACTTTGAACAGAGAAGAGATTAATGCTCTTAACGAAGAAATCAAACAGAAAGAGTCCCAGTTGTCAACCTTTGGTAAAACACTAAAGGAACTAGAGGATGTCACCAGGTATGAAAAGTTTATGAATACTAACATACCTAATAACACTTTCTCTCTATCTCTTTCTCTTCTCTTAAGAAATTTATGACTTTTGACATTTTAAAATAAAAACAAGACCAAATATTTAAGCTTACCTGTGAAAAGTATAGAAGGTATTCCTATTTAAGAGGTAGAGAGAGAGATAGATAGAGAAAGAGAGTGTGTGTGAATGTGAGTGAGAGTGTGTGTATGTGAATGAGTGTGAGAGAGAGAGAGAGAGAGAGAGAGAGAGAGAGAGAGAGAGAGAGAGAGAGAGAGAGAGAGAGAGAGAGAGAGAGAGAGAGTGTGTGTGTGTGTGTGTGTGTGTGTGTGAATGTGAGTGAGAGTGTGTATGTGAGAGAGAGAGAGAGAGAGAGAGAGAGAGAGAGAGGGGGAAGTTACCAATATTTTTGCAAATATTGTGAAAATTTTAAGAGACCTCCTATTCATAGTATATACATGTAAAGGGTAAATAAAACTTGATATTTCTTTGAAATTTATAGAGAGAGATCAGAACTAGAACTTCAGTTAAAACAGATAGAAGCCTCACATGGAGATTCTCAATTGTTGTTGGAAAGTCACAGGAAAGAAATAATGTCATTGCAAAGCACTTTAAGCAGACAGCAGGTAAGGGTTTCCAATTTCAGAACCATCCAAGAAAGAAAAAACTGATGATGATTTCAATGTAAAACATTTTTATTTGGTATTATTACATAATAAAGAAAATAAAATTCTAAAAACTCTAATAACAATGATTTTGAATAGATAATCATTTTACATTTTGACACTTTGAAAACATTATACTCTGCACATTTAAAGATGCAGGATTTCCATTCACATGTTACATGAAGTCATAAAGTGAGCATCTGAAGTTATATATCAATGAACCAAGTTTTCCTAAACAAATTTACTGTAGATGATCAGTAAGCTTTGTAAATGTATTAGGGTGTAGATTTTATACAGATATTAAGGGATCAATATTTGATACCATTTGTAAAAAGTTATGTGTGTAAGATAAGGATCAAGAGAAAACTTGTAGATCAGTTTGTAGAGTGTCCTGCTCATACATTTATTGAGTAATGGTTTTGCCATTGCAGTTTCTGCTATTTATCTACAGCATGCTAACTTCCATGCATTAAAAACAAAGTCAACCTGTATACATATTTTTCAATCTGTAGACATATTTTGAAAACAAAGTTGTATATTAAACAAAAATGGCATATTTTAGGGCAGATAGGAAGCATGCAATAATTACAAAGCCATTCTTTTCCTACCAAATAGAAAACACAAATACAATTCCAGTAGCTCTGTCTAGCACATTATTGATGATATAGACTTAGATAATATTAAAGGTGTAGCAGACTGGGTAGCTCAGCACTCGCCTATATTGGGGAGGTCCCTGGGTGTGATCCCCTGGTCCAACACTGCATTTTTTTCCTTCATGATACAATTTGATGGCCAGTGTGGCCCACAGAAGTGGTGGACTGGCAATTACGGGCCATATAAAGTTGCATCTGAGGGAATTAGGGTTAGATTTCCCACTAGGACCATGAGAAACTCAAGAATAACAGGAGAAGAATGTAACAGTCTGGGTAGCTCAGTTGGTAGAGCACTTGCCTATAGTGTGGGAGGTCCTGGGTTCAATCCTCAGTCCGACCATGCAATTTTTTTCCTTCCTGTTGCAAAGGCATCTAAACATTTAAAATATTTACAATTTTTTTTGGGAATGCTTTATTTTTAGGAAGCCCTATCTAAACTTGAAATGGAGAAAACCATTGCAAATGAAAAACTGAGGGAAAATAAGGAAAATTCTGAAAGACAGGTTCAAGAATTAAACAGTTCCTTGTCACAGGTGAAAAATCAAAATGAAGGAGAAAGAATTTTCCTGAAGGACAATATTTCACAGGTATGATTTTTAATGTGTATGAAATTTTGAATTTTAAAACTTTGATTATTTGAAAATTTTGTATTTCAATTTTTTAATTTTTAAATGAAATTTTATGAATGTAATTCTAAGTTGATGAATATTATATTCTGATAGATGCAGTCACGAATTGAGTCTTTAGAATCGAGTCTTAGTTTAGCTATACAGGCCAGAGATAAACTTCAGGTCTCATCTCGTATGACTGAAAGATCATTGGATGAAACAAAAGAACAATTACAAGGGGAGACAACAGGAAGAAAAATTGCAGAACAGAGGGCAGAAGCCTTACAAACACAACTGAATGAAGCAAGGAAAGACAGAGTAAATATGTTTGATATTAATACTTATCCTGCTGTCCTTGTTTTTATTTATTTTTATTTCATTTCATTTCATTACATTTTATATCATCGTTTCGTTTTATTATTTTTATTTATTTATTTATTTATTTATTTATTTATTTATTTATTTATTTATCATTTTCTTGTTAATGTTATGATCATGTTTACATATATTTTTAGTTTGAGTATTAATTATTCCAAGGTAGTACCACAGTGGCAAATTTCTTTAAGGAAGAAATAAACATATATAGTTCTTCCCAGATGTTGCAAAATAATCAATAACTAACAATTTTATTGTATTTTCCTTAGTTTTTGACTGAAGAGAAATTGTCAGATGCGAGAACAAAGCTGGGTAAATTGGAGAAGGACCATAAGAGTGACAAGGACAAACTGAAGCGTTTGTCAGACCAGTACCAGGAACTCGAAGCTACCTCTTATAACTATGAAACAAGTGCCAAATCAAAGACTGAACAAGTTGATATATTACAGGTAATTTATTGATTTATTGATTTATTTATTGATTTATTTTTGTTTATTTATTTTTTTTGTAATTTATGTTTTTATTGGTCAAATCACACATATAATAAAGATATATTCTTCTAATACAATCAAATAATGATATAGCATATGTATATTAACTGGTTTTAAACAATTGTACTTAACACAAATTCTATGACTATTTTACATATACAGTAAAACTTTGATCGCTCAAAACGTCGTTACCTCAAATACCCCGGATAACTCTAAGTCATCTGTTGGTCCCAACCAATTTCCTATAATATCCTATGTAAATAAACCTCGATGGCTTGAACTTCGTTAACTCTAATATCCCTGCTTGCTCAAACAATAAATATTTTTCAAAAGTATAAAATTAGTGAAAATTCAACTTCTTTCCCTCTAATACAATTTTTGTAAATTGTAAACAAAACACAAGCTCAAGCCATATAACAGATTTAATCAAAAGTAACAGACAATCATTTTGATATATGGTTCAAGGTCATATGTTGAAAGGTGAAGGTCATAGCTGCATACGTGTACTGAAATTGTGAAATATCTTGAAAACTGTTAACTTTTGTATAGGCATGTATATTAGAATATTGTGTGTATTGACATGAAGATCATTTGATATATCGATCAAGATCATATGTTGAAAGGTCAAGGTAACAGCTGCAGAAGAACACTTAAATTGCTAATTATCCTGAAAACTATTAACTTTTTGTATAGCCATGTATATTAAAATATTGTAGGTATTGACATGACGATCATTTTGATATATGATTCAAGGTCATATGTTGAAAGATGAAGGTCACAGCTGCAAAAGAAGACTTTAATTGCTAATTATCTTGAAAACTATTAACTTTTTTGTATAGGAATATATTAGAATATTGTAGGTATTGTGACAACAATCATTTTGATATATGGTACAAGGTCATATGTTGAAAGGTCAAGGTCATAGCTGTAGAAGAAGACTGAAATTGTAAATTATCTTGAAAACCATTAACATTTTGTACAAGCATGTTTATTAGAATTTTGTACGTATTGATATTAAAACCGTTTTGATATAAGGTTCAAGTTCACATGTTCAAAAGTCAAAATCATTGCTGCATAACCATATGGTTAATAATTTGGAAATTATTCATTGTACTTTGGTTTAATCGTGCATATGATCTATTTATAAATGAAATGTGACGAGACATTTCTGAGAATTATTGCAGGATTTTCCAAACTTGAGGAATTTTGTAAACTTTTTGGAATTAAGTTCTTTGTAAGTTTTTGGATATTTCCTCAAGTGAGCGTTAAGGCCCATGGGCCTCTTGTTTTTTAAAGTTATTTTGATGCAGATTTCAATTTTTGTGTGTTGATTTCAATATTAAACAAAGCCAATATCACAAGCATACTTTTCATTCTAATGAATATATCCTGGATAGTTTTCAGCTTTTTTTTTTTTTACAATGGAAATGTGCTATTTTATAAAGAGGTAGGTGTGTCTTAACTCACAACCAATACTGTAAAAAATTCACAGCTTAATTTTATGTTTTTGTTTGAATAATTTTAGAAGTTTTACCTGTATTTTATGAGATGATTTTCTTTTATTATTGTTGTTATTAGGATGAGCTTAATAAACTTAAACAGATATTGGAGACACAGAAACAGCAGCTGAATGGCAAACTAAAGAAAACATCACTAGAGTACAAACAACAAGTGTAGGTTTAATGTATACATGTTGTTTAAAGTAAATAATATATTTACAATGTGTGTTTGTGTGTGTGTGTGTGTGTGTGTGTTAAATTTTACACTAACAAACCCTAGTTAAGCTACAGCAGAACCTGTCTAAACTGAATTCTTTTTTAACCAAAGATCGTGTCATTTATGACCAAATTTGAGTTACTAGTGTTTCTAGGGTTCAGTTTACACTGGTTCTTGGTTAAAACTACTTTCGATTTCACAATTTATGGTTTACCTAGGTTCATATTAGACATGTTTTTGGTTTATATTAAGTTCAGTTTAAACAGGTTTTTGGTTTGTCTGAGTTCAGTTTAAACAGGTTTTTGGTTTGTCTGAGTTCAGTTTAAACAGGTTTTTGGTTTGTTTAAGTTAAGTTTAAACAGGTTTTTGGTTTGTTTAAGTTAAGTTTAAACATGTTTTTGGTTTGTCTGAGTTCAGTTAAACAGGTTTTTGGTTTGTCTGAGTTCAGTTTAAACAGGTTTTTGGTTTGTCTGAGTTCAGTTTAAACAGTTTTTGGTTCATCTGAGTTCAGTTTAAACAGTTTTTGGTTTGTTTAAGTTAAGTTTATACAGGTTTTTGGTTTGTCTGAGTTCATTTAACACAGGATATATTGAAATAGGCTGAAATTAGTACATTGTCCTTACTTTCATAAAGTGATTTAGAGTGTTGATCCTATCAATCAACATGGTATGACTTAGGCATCTGAGACCAATGTAAAAGTTCAAGCTTAAAGTTCTTTGATGGAATAATTATGCAGGTGAGCTTCATTGTTCTTCTTCCTTTTTTCTGATAATTTTAATTTTGAATTGTATAACTTCATGTTTTGGACACTTATTTAATAGATATTTATTTTGTCTTTTTATTTTTTTATCTGTATAGAGAGACTTTGGAACAAGAAAGGTCAAAATTAACCCAACAGAATCAACAATTAGCACAAGACTTGGAACATGCCAGAGAACAGGTGGCTGCCAAAAACAAAGATAATTTAAAGGTAAACACACATACATGCACACACACATGCACACAGACACACACACACACACATCAGGCTTGTGCCTATCCTTAAGAAGGTGATATTAGTGGCCATTCAGTCATAAGGTTAATCCTCTGCACATCTGTCAGTACTTATTGAATTTTGCAGCTAGATGGACTAGAGTATTGTAATTTAAATGTCTTACTACAACATATGTCACAGTTTGGGATCAAACCCTTACTTGAGTTGAGGATACAACTCATTTGAGTGAATGATAGTGAAACTGGGGCCAGATATCTTTAACACATTTAGATGACTTACTCTAAATTAAGATATTTTCACAAAAGTTCATGAAAATTTGAAAATAATTTTTATTATTTATTTTTTTTTTTTTGCAAAATTATAACTAACATGAAAATAACATTTTTATCATGGTATATTAAAAGAAATGTAAAAGGAATTTCTTTTGTCTTTGTCAATAAAGTTACAGGAAGAAATCATGTTTTTGGAGGACCAGAATAGAGAGAATTCATCCAAACTTAGACAAGCAGAAGATACACTAAAAGCAGAAGAACATTTACAGACACAACTCTCCTCCAGGTAAGTAAACTTTGAGCTTTGATATGATTACAAGATCTGATCTTATCAATCATCAGCTAACTTAAGGTAATTTGTCTTTCATTGGAATTATAAATCAATTTAGCAATGATTTTCTGTAAAATGGTTTGTTGGTTGTAATGTTGTTTAACGTCACATCAGCAATTTTTCAGCTATTTGCATCAAGAGCAAGTTTATTCATTTCTAAGGATTAATATAAGAACAAGTCTGTGTATGCATGACATGTTTGAGTGTTAGTTTTTGTCTGCCTTGTACTAGATTGCGCTCAGAATATTTTGTTAAAGTGCTAGTTCACCAAGTTAGTATGTCATGTCCTGTTACATTATCCTGGCTCCAAGTAAAATAGTGGATACTTGATTCTCCTAATGCTAGACCCCAGATGAAAAGGCAGAATCTCATATTTTAAAGTCTTAATTATGACCAGGCTGTGGTTCTAACCTACGACCTCTCATTCTTGAGATGATTTGTATAGTAAGGTTCAGTATATCTAAATTGTGATTATTTTCACAAGAGGCAAATTTGGCGGTATGAAATCACCAAAATAAAAATTGTGAAAAAATTTGTATAATAGCAGTTGACCATGAGGGAGTTCTTTTAGATCGCCAAAATAAATGTAACTGACCTTTTGTTGTCAAAATTGCCAAAATTTTGCCCCAATAAAATAACTAACTATACGGTATCTTGAACTGGTAAAAAGAATTAAAAACTAAGAAAGTACATGTAGTTATTGTAGAAGAATTGTAAGAACAACCATAAATTTTTTTAGTAGAATATATAAATTGAAGATATCCTTTTGTTACTTTTTAGCATCAACATCAAGATTAAATTTTATTTATTTATTTATTTACTGTTTGGCTTATTAACAAGATGTACAGATGAGCTTTGTTGTGTTCTTTAAATTCATGCTTTAAATGTAAATAGAAATGATGTAATTATTGATAAATCTAAAATCTAAAATATTGCACTACATTTGTTATTTGTTTGTTTATCATTTATAGGTTTCATGCCCAAGAAGAAGAATTGAAACAATTAAAATCATTCTTTGCTAGAAAAGTAGAAGAGTCTGGAGATGCAGACAAATCTATGTGGTATGTTCGTTTGTTTTGTTTTGTTTTGTTTTTTGTTTATTTTTGTTTTTTGTTTTTGTTTTTTTTTTTTTTTGCTTCATTGATACATTGTCTAGCATGATTTTAAATCTTTAAGAGTCAAGTTGAGTTGATAATTGTGTTTTATGCCCCAATTAAGATTCTTTCACTTATATTGAGGCTGTCAGTTTAGGGATGGTGGAGGAAACTGGAGTTGCCCATAGAAAATAAACAACCTACTGCATAACTGACAAACTTTCTCACACAAGGATCTGCCAGAGTGGGATTTGAACCTTGGAATTGAGAAGTGCTGTGATCTGTAAGTGCTCTGCTTTAGAGCACTTGGACACTAATTCTTCTTAAAGAGAAATTTGAATTCTCCAAAATTTGAAACATATATATTTGAAAGTTATTTAAAGTTCCTCGCACATTGTAAAATATATCAGAAATTAAAGTAATTTTCAAGAAAATATACTGATTTAATTCTAACGTTTTCATCCTTCAAAGGATTTTTCAAGAATGATCGGTAATTATGGGTTGTTTATGATGTCATGGTTATTCCTCGTGTTGATTGTTTATGACATAATATGCAATATCTGATTTAATTTAGGCTTGAAAGTTCTCAAAAATAAAGCTTCTTTAATTTGCAAGTCTCAATTCCTTATCTTTAGATTGGCATTTGTTTATATGTACATTATATTGGACAGATTGGCAATAATCTAAATGAACATGTCTGTTTTCACAAACAACAGATTTGACACTGGGAATTACACCAAATTCCTCTAAGTGAACATTTAGATATTTGTTCAAATGGTAACTTTAAAATACTGCCATTTTACAAATGCCAATCTAACGAGCTGATCTCCGGGACATATCAACAGGTGAGCATTAAGGTCAGGCCCATGGTCCTTTTGTTATATGTGCCACTGGCCCTAGTTGTTCAAATGTCATTGTAAATTTGCTAGGGAATAAAATATTGTGAAAACATTTGTATATTTTAGGCAGGAGATGAGTCAGCTGATTCAGAACATGAGTCGTCAGATGCAGCAGCATATACAATCACAGAGTATAACAGACAAAGAGAAAAGAGAAATGGAGGCCAAACAGTTAAACAAATGTAAAAAACAGTTGAATGAGGTGGAGTCTGAACTAAACACAGAGAAAGCATTACATCAGATAACAAAGAGTTCACTACAGGCTCTAGAAGAAGACAATAAACGCCTCAGACATCAACTTCATACATTACGGAAACGTGATACATCTGGTGGAGATAAGTAAGTTGTGAAGCCCATAGATTTAAGTCTGTTAAGATTGAATTAAGTCGATGTTTGGTCGATTGAATAGAGTTATAAGTTCAAGCCAGGATTTGTTCACTTATTTTATGATATTGCCAGCAATATTGAAGTCAGAGGTATTTCTTCTTTGGTTATCTGTTTACTGTAATGAGCAGTTAGTTTTGTTTTCATGTCATACTAATTCTTATATTGGTCATCAGTTTTCAAGCTCTCAACAGAAATGTTATATATACTCTATTAGCAGAGCTCCTATAATCAAAACCACTCAATAATTCTAGATTAAGGCTATATGTGGGCTTGTAATTGTCAAATTACAAATGCTGATATTATTTCATATTTTAATGAAATACATGTAATTCTTTTTATTATCAGGAAACAAAAGTCCCGCATGGAAGCTATAAATGAAATCATTGCCAGATCTCAAAGTCAGGCTCAAGCTATGTTAGCGGCTGGTGGTTACTTTGACGACACCCTGAAAAGTATAGGCAGTCCTCGCTATGACCATTATGCATCACCTGACAATTCCTTAGCTGAGGATTTCTCATTTAGTAGCACTGCACCGGCAATGTACCAACCATCATCTCCACCGTCGAAAGTACGCAAGGGTCAGACTGGATCTCCAGGCCGCAAGTCTTCACCTTAAAAGTTTTATTTGTGACAATTCACCACCGGTTCACTTTTATATTTGTTTATCAGATATGTGATGTATTAATACATGAATCTGTGATTTGGTTCAGTATTTTGTGATATAAATTATTTATTATTATTATTTATTATGTTTTTTATGATTCCACTTTTACATATATTAATTATTTTAGATATATCATATTTTTACACATACAACATTTTTACATATTAATTTTTCTTCATTTTAGCATTCCATTTTACATTCATTCCACTTTAAATTTTTCTCAAAATATGAACTATCAAAAAAAAAAACTGAAAAAAAACTCTATTTTGGAAATAATCTTTCCTGCAGTTCAGTGTGTTTTTAAAATGATATTTTAAATAACAGTAATTTTATATAACAAAACTTCTTAAATTTCATGCTACATGAAATTCTGATTTTAAAAATTTACCACAAAATTATGATTATGTTGTTTTTCATATGACGAAATTTGACCATGGAGGTCAGGTTTAATCTTATTTGTTAATCACCAGATAAATAGCAAATACAATTTGATTGGACAAAAAAATCATACATTATATACCATTGTATTATCATCTAGAATAAAAAGGGTTGTTTTTTTTTAGATTTATATGAATTAGATTTTGTAAGTTTTATATACCGGTAATTAAAAAATCTGTGTCATTGATCGTACTGTAATTTTAACATTTACTTACAGGAGTATAGATTGAAAGAGTCATCCGATTTATATTAAATATTTTTGAAAACATTAATGTGCCATTATTAAAATAGGAACAAGAATAAGAATGAGAGTGAAAATTTCATCTGTCCAATCATCTCGAGTCATCAAGTCAGTTAGGTACAAAGTTTCATTTGAAATTTAATACATTTGAAATATAACAGTGAATTTGAACACCGCAATATCCAAGACATTTTTAACGTTGTTTTGTTTGATAATTCAATTTTCAGTCATCATGTCAACTACAAAGTTTCATTTAAATTCAATATATTCAAAGTATAGCAATTATTTTGATCATCACAATATCCAAGACAAAATTAAACACAGTTTTGTTTTATAATTTGATTTTTAAATATCGCCATTTTCATTAAGTTTTTAAACATTTTTATTAACAGTATTCCAAAACATGTATTAAATTTTTGTTGTCGTGTTAGAATTTGCAATAATCTGTTTTTGTAACTGCTGTGTTTAAGAAGACTAATTACTCATTCTACCTGTTTTCGCAGAATTGTACTATAATCTTTGACAATTCACAAGACTGAAACCCATTTCAGAGTAAACATATTCCGTCCAGTTTGAATTTGAGTTTACAAGGGTTTCTGTATGTGATGAATTAAATATGCTATTTGAATTTTAAATTTGGCAATATCAAATTGACCTTGGTTTTCATTGTTCATTTCTTCTTTATTCACGTTTTTATCTATCTATCTATCCCAAACTTAGATACATACATATTAACAAATGACCTAGTCCATAAAATGAAAAACTATTAATCTGCAGTTTCATTCATTAACCTGTATAAATTGTCTCAATTTTTATGATATTATTAGCCAATTATTTTGTCTATAAAATAAAAATATATCCCTATGAAATTTATTACTTTAGCAATAACATCAACAACATTAGAAAAAAGAAATCAAAATTGTTCAAAAAGTATCAAAGCTAATCTTAGTTTCTTACACCCCACTTTTTTTTTTCTTTCTTTTTTTTTTTAACCTTTTGCATTATAGTTTCGTTTAAAAGTCATATAAATTCAATAAAAACTTTGATTTATTTTGACAAATCTCACCGTGGACCATATTATCAATCATCTACATGTATTTAACCAGTAAAATTTTTAAATCAGTCTGTCAAATTTCAAGCAATAAATTTAAAAGTTACAACTTATAATCATAATAAATGTTCTAGAAAATGACATAAAATATTGATACTTTATTTCCTAATCAAGTTTTGAAGGGTCTCGGGAAATTTTAAATGTGTTTACAATCTGGAGATTTTCAGTAACACTTTTCTTTTCAGTTTTAAAGGACAGTCAAATACATTTCAAATTCAGAGAATTTTTGTATTCATTTCAATTCTTTTTCTATGTTTATGGTACTATGAATTTTCTTCCTAGGCATAATAGAGATGGAAAATAATCCCAAATAAGAAATTTCTGGTATAAAAGTATAATTTCTTTATTAGTATTTAATCATTATTTTTAGATTTTTTTAAAAAAAAGTCTCATATGTTTGGTTGTTAACTCGTCAATTCTTTGTGTGAATTCTCACATGTTTGGTTGTTAACTCGTCAATTTTTTGTGCGAATTCTTATGTGCAATACTTATTCTATCGAGTAAAGGAACATTTGTGGTTGTTCAACATATTTGCCTTTTCATCCAGTAAATGTATTAGCCGTTTTTGATTTGACAAAAATGATGAAGATGGCACAATTTTTAATGGTGAAACAATGTTCATTGTTTCCATTTTTAAAATAGTTCCGCTTCTTCTTTTTTTTTGTGTGTGAATTATGGACTTTTATGTCAGTTTATCTTATTAGTAACTTTTTAAAAAAATTTAATCAAATTCATAACTTCGTATAAAGTTTTGAAACCATCACCTTTGTCACTCTTCAAGGTTAGGATAAATCAATACTTGCCAATCAGTTATTGGGTCAGTAATTTAGGATATTTCTATAATCAAAATATAATTTTCACGTGAAAAATAAAATAGCATCCACCCGCTGTATTTCTGTTTGATAGTGCCATCACTTAAAGTGTTAGTTCACTGAAATAAACGACACAGATATTAAATCTATATCCGTTACATATCACTGTAGTAAAATATGGGGCGTGTTCAACAGTGTGTATGTACACTTTCCCTTTGGCAAGCATACTGTTAAATGGTGAATGTTCATGGAAGCGTAAGAGCAACCACTGTCACTATTGTAAGATTGTTTGCCTTTTATTCAAGATGGTGCACCGAAGACAAAGTTTATAAGAGATGTATTAAAACATTCTGAAACCAATATGCATTTTTATGTGTGTTCAAGTTCAAGTGTATGGTGTCTTTTTAAAAAGTTTTGCACATATTTAGTGTGTTTCAGTTCAAGTGTATGGTGTCTTTTTAAAAAGTCTTGCACATGTTTAATTTATATTTTGGCATTTGTTCTGCAGTCAGTGTTCATGTTTGGAATTATGAGAGATTACTGATAAAGCATCTGGATGATTATCATGACATAGATTCAAATTACATGTATTTTTTCTTATATTCAATAAACACACAAATTGTTTGCAAGAGCACTTTGGAAAATGCACACATTGTTGAACATGTCTCTGATTTAAGCCTTTTAAAGTTAAATTATGGTCGGTAGTATCACATGTAGGATTTCTCCACAGTGGCCAAAATGCAATATTTTTTTGTTAAATTGGTTTAAGAATGAGATTTACAGATTTGATATTATTAAAAGCCAAAATTGTAGCTTTAATTCATTTTTCTTCCATTGTTAATTTTTACGCGATCATTTCTTTGTTTTGATTGAAGATTATCATGATTATCATCAGGATTTAGTACTAGTCATTTCATTTTCAGAGTTATTTCTTTTCAATTACATGTATATCTTTCTCTTATTCATATCTGACATAGTAATAGAAACCTTTTTAAAAATGACCAAAAAATATTCAGTCCGAGTTCATCCAAAATTAAAACAAGTTAATATACATGGTCAGAATTGCATTCATGACCAGAAATATTTATTCATTCTGACTTCATCTAAAATTAAAATAAGTCTCTGAAAATTTTATCTACATGGTCAAATTTTAATAATCTTACTTGGCACAGCTCAATTTTTTTTCAAGTTTCACTTTTGATTTTCATATACATGTACATGTATATGACCCGGTACTATAACCTAAATTATTAAAATCTGTATACAGTAACTCTTGGTTAAATGCCCCTCAATAACTTTACAACCTCACTTGCCATAGTTATAGAAGTCCTGGTGTGTGTTCCTTTATAGATCTTCCTCAGTTTATTACCACACCCTTTTATTATTTATGCCAAAACAGTTAAAGTCAATGAATCAAGTTTTTTTAAGCAATGAATTTTTTATCAATTGATAAACTAATATTTCCATAATGATTGCACATAATAACACAGAACTTTGCAGGGTTATTGTACAACATTGTGCAGGTTATTGGTATCGATGTGTTCCACTATATTTGATATATTTTCAACACCATATTCACCATCTCGGTATTTGGTATAATTGCCTACACAGTTCTTTTACACCAGATTCGCATTTTCGCTATTTGGTATATCTGTCTACACAATATTCGTATTCTCACTATTTGATGTCGTTGTTTTTACAATTTTCTTGTTCTTGCAATTTTTTAAAAATGTCTACACTATATTCCCATTTTTGCTGTTTGGTATCATTGTTTCTATAGTAATCTTGTTTTAGGTATTTAGTACAACTATCCTCAAAATACTGGTGTTTTCATATTCAATAATTTGTGTGTACACAGTATTTGGTACATTATCTGGTACTCCACACCAATTTAATGCAATAAAATTAAAGTTTAATAGTTACACATGAATGTACATCAAGTATATTTATATTTACATGTAAATCATATACACTATTTAATTATATTTTACACATTATGTTATTATATCTATATACATTATATAATATGAAATAAATTGGTATTGGAATAAACAATTATCTTTGCTTTTTTAGTTGATCTATTTTAGTTTTGCACGCTGTTCTGCTGGGTCCTCTGGCCAGGTGGTCTACAGCACATGCTTAGAGATCAGTGTCTCTTAATGCCTAGAATACACCTAGTGTGAGGAAGATTGTAACTTACCTTGCCAAAGGTTACTGGTTTTTCAGGTACTCGAGTTTCCTCCACAGTAGCATAAAGTAAGAAAAGCAAAACGCACAGTGAACACATTGTTGTATGTGGTTGACTGGTCAAAGACTAGTCGTAAGTGTGCAGTCTGGATAAAAAAAACCCTCTCACTGATGATGTTTAAATTTTATCCTAGTGTGAGAAAGTTTGTCAGTTAACTTGCTGAAGGTAAGTGGTTCCCTTGAGGTACTCCTTTACCATTCCAGAAATGACTGCTTCTATATATAAATGAAAGAATCGTGACTGTGGTAAAACACTGTTATTCCTTTTTTAAGATGGATTTTTAAAAAAAAATATATAGAGGATCTTGCATTCATGTTTATGTAATATTGAATTTATTAAACGAGTTGAATAATTTTTTATGCAATGAGCCTTGGCGAGTTGCATAAAACATTATTCAACGAGTTTAATAAATTCAATATTACATAAACATGAATGCAAGATTCTATTTATTATATAATCCCATAAAAACGGCTTTTTCACAGATTTAAAACTTGTCTGCTCATTATAAGAAAACAGCTGATTGACAGAAACACAACAAGTTCACGTAACCGTGTACATGCACCAAAAGTAATTCTGCTGAAATGTTAAAAGTAAACAATAGTCTGTCCGCAGGATACAAAAACAAAACAAACATTTTCAATTTAAATGCAATATATCTCCTTTTTAGAAAAAAAGTACAAAAGTATCAGCTTAAATTATGAATCAACAAACAGTGTGTCACTGTGAACTAGGTGAATTATGTGACGTCATAGCGCGCACACTCTGGAATGTCAACAACATGACATGTGTTACTCGGAATCGCAGTCAATGATTATTCTGGCCCGTTTTTTAGGAACTGGTGATTTGTTTTGATAAATATGGATTTGAATGTTTCTTCCGGTGACTGTTCCTACAAAAATGCTTTGGAATCCGCCGTGTAAATACTTGTGCGTAGTGCGTAAGGATATAACCTAATTCACATGCTTCTATGACGTCACACTCATTCAATACGATTTTTATTGTATGACCGTATTACATGGATTATTGAGTAGATTATATAATAAATATATATATAAGTTCCCTAACCATATTTTACCTATATTGAAAATTTTTAACTAAAGGTGAAGTCGAATGAATAAAATTTACTACGTTATGTACTACAAGCAATGAGCAGAAAGTGGTTCTTCATTGTGCTACCATACATACATGTACATTGAAATGGGAATTCTTTTCATTACCTATTTCTAACTCATAGTTGGACCTATTCGGTAGGAAAAAAACATATTAATGAACCTACAAGGAAAAAGGGGAGCATCCATCAAAACTGGAGAGTGAGCATCCATCAAAACTGGAGAGTGAGAGATACAACAGGGGAAACAAATGAGAGAAGTTAAAAATACAAGTCTAGAATGTGAGAAAATGCTAACTTTTGATTATATACACTTGTAGTGGATAACTGGATTTAAGTCAGAAGGAAACACGGAAATAAGAAAATATCACTAAAACATGGTCAATTATAATAAATTGTTCCACACATGACTGAAAATATTAATAATTTATTGACTGTTTGTTTGTAAATGTATCATAATATACAAGGAATTAAGTTAAAATAATTGTTTGTTTAGTATCATAACATTAGGAATCAACTTAACATAATTGGTTTGTAAGTATCATAACGTAAGGAATCAACTTAACATAATTGGTTTGTAAGTGTCATAACATTAGGAATCAACTTAACATAATTGGTTTGTAAGTGTCATAACAATAGGAATCAACTTAACATAATTGGTTTGTAAGTATCATAACATTTGGAATTAACTTAACATAATTGGTTTGTAAGTGTCATAACATTAGGAATCAACTTAACATAATTGGTTTGTAAGTATCATAACGTAAGGAATCAACTTAACATAATTGGTTTGTAAGTATCATAACATTAGGAATCAACTTAACATAATTGGTTTGTAAGTATCACAACATTAGGAATCAAATTAACATAATTGGTTTGTAAGTATCATAACATTAGGAATTAACTTAACATAATTGGTTTGTAAGTGTCATAACATTAGGAATCAACTTAACATAATTGGTTTGTTAAGTATCATAACATAAGGAATCAACTTAACATAATTGGTTTGTAAGTATCACTACATAAGGAATCAACTTAACATAATTGGTTTGTAAGTATCATAACATTAGGAATCAACTTAACATAATTGGTTTGTAAGTATCATAACATTAGGAATCAACTTAACATAACTGGTTTGTAAGTATCATAACATTAGGAATCAACTTAACATAATTGGTTTGTAAGTATCATAACGTAAGGAATCAACTTAACATAATTGGTTTGTAAGTATCATAACATTAGGAATTAACATAATTGGTTTGTTAAGTATCATATAATAATGAATTAACATAATTGGTTTGTAAGTATCATAACATAAGGAATTAACATAATTGGTTTATTTAGTATTATATATCATGAATTAAGTTAACATAATTGGTTGTTAGTATTATAATATAATTTATCCAGTTATCATTATTAGATAACAATAGAAAAAGATAAAGAAAATATTGAATTATTTATTAAAATTAACATTGAAATCTGAGTCATTAAACCTAATTATCGGGTACAAAAAACAAAATAATTACACATACATAAATACAGGTAATAAACCAGCATCAAATAAAATCTAAGGTCCTGTATTCACAAAGCCATTTTACTACCTATGCAATGTTTTGTAAGGGACTCTGGTTTGGTTTTATTTATGAGAGTAAGACTATACAATCTATCATCCCTGTTATATATAATACAAAGATCTAAACCAGGAAGTCTAATAAGATTTTCATGTGTTGACATTTCAAGAAATATGTATTACTCGTCTCACAGGAATGTGTGGATGTGTCTCTCCTGTAGCAAATAATATGATAATATCTTGGAGTTTGAGAGAATCTTTCCTTACATTATGCCAATATTCAAAATTGGCTTTGTGAATTTTAGACCAACTATTTAAAAAATAAAATATAAAATTGATAAGCGATATATAAACAAACATTAATAAAAATATGAAAATAGCTGTATTTCAATTAGAATGTATACTTAAAAGGTATCCTCTTCATTTCATAATCTATTTTTCAAAGTAGAATTAGTTTAAAAATTGGTTTAAAAATCTAAGTACTAAGTAGTATGGCTATAGATAATACTAACTTAATATTTTAAAAAAAAATCTAAAAATATAATATAAACTTGTATATAAAGTTGGTCAAGTCTTAGTGTATTAAAAGAAAGAAAGAAAATAAATAAATAAATAAATAATACATATTCTACAATTAATAATAATAATTAAATACAAGTATGTACATGTTCTTACAAATATTTAAAAATCTAAAAACAGTGACTAATTCCTAAATAAAATTGTTCTATATGACTAATAACATATAACATTTGTGTATGAAATGTTTTAGAAAACTCACTTTCAAAGTCATGACATAACATGAGGTATGATGATGAGCTATACCATCTCTGGTTTGATTGGAGATGTTTATCTAATCTGTTATTATGAAGTTTTATATATAATACATGTACATATATTCACCATAAGTCTCCTAGCACAATGTAGTAAAAAGTAATTAAAAACAAATAAATATGTAAAAAAAATATAAGAATAAATATGTCAGAATTTCTAAATGAGTATATATATATATATATATATATATATATATATATATATATATATATATATATATATAAAACAGCAATAAATAAATTTCACATAATTCATAAACATTAAAATTTGATTATTAATTACTTTGAATAAGATAAATCTAAAAATCTTCTATAATTTAAAGAACTTCAAAAATATCACAGACAATTATCGCTGAGTTATACAGCAAGAAATTTAAAGTAATAATCACAGATTTATAATATAAAACATTCAAAAAATTCTTGTACAACTCTTTAGTTAAATTATGCAGTATTGTGAGTGAATAAAATTAAACATAATTATAAATGTTTTCTGAACTATGCACTTCTGTAAAATAAACATGAATGATTTACTATAAATACTAGGTAAGACCAAAGTGCTTCAAGGGCAAATATTTACAATTGGAATTGACTTTTTCACATAAACCCATTTGTTTTTGCAGGATTGGGAGGTTTGAGATAATTACAAGAAACTACAACCCAAGAGCCGCCCAATGCTTTCCTGGCCATTTTCATACTGTAATGAATTTAAAAAAAAACTTACAAATTTCACCTTTCTCTAATAATGACAACATGATCAAATCTAAACCTTAATGTTTAACTTGAATTAAGTTGTACGTACAGTAGCCAGCCGTGACAAATTTTTCAATGAGACACAAAAAATTTATAAAATTTATGTTTTGAAAAAAATCAAAACACAGAGATTCATACCTTTATTTACCATACAAAAACAACTTAAGACTTAAAACGTAACAGCATATACTAGTTAATTAATTAATTAAGAAGAAAAATAAAGTAAATAAGGTTTACTAAATACTTTTGACACATAGCTGCTCAAAAAAAGTACTGTAAGTCTATGTGATGTATGCATATTCAAAAATTCAAGCCTGGCATCAGTTCAATCAAATCTGGGAGAAAGAATGAATTAATGAATGAATAAATAAATAAATGAATTAATCAATTTACACAGATAGTTAGTAAATGCACATTAATATTAAGTCCCTACATTGTTGTAGAATCTTTTATTTAAGATTCTAAAGTCAAATGTAAATAAATCCTAGTTGATATAAGCAGTTTATGTGAATAGGTCAACTATGGCCATTATTCCCACAATACAGTTTACTCAAAGAACATGATACATGGCAAATTTGGAAATAAAGGGGATTGATTAGTACTTTAATTTGACCTTTTTTTTTTTTTTTTTTTTTCACGGAGTACCTTTCCCATCATCATCTGTCTGGTACTGATGTTACACTATGTTGTATTTCAAGGTCCAATGGTTTTAAAAATTACATCACAATACATGCCTTACTTTTCTGTCTGGTTTTTAGACTGTTTTGGTGTAATGCTCTAAGTTGCGTTGTGGTTCTATGTTCTTCTGTTATCTGCCCTACAGATGCCTCCGAAGGTTTGATATCATCTGGGTCAGAGCATGAATGTGTGTACTCTTAAACCTTCCTTCTCTTCAGATCTGTTTGGAACAGGTGATGACATTGGTCTCTCTTGTAGGTTACCAGCAACATGCTTCATATGTTGATTCTGATTGGTGGCTGCTGTTTCATTTTCAACACCACTGTCTTTTTCAGAATTTTCATTGGCTGAGATCTCACCAATCATTTTCTCCGATTTGTTTGCTGTTTGATCAGACATGTACATTACTTTCCTGCTAGTCTTTCTTTCTACATGTTTCAGCGTTTGTTTTTTATTGACAATATTCTTTTGAAGACTAGAAGCACCCTTGTACTGACCACCAAATCTTTTGGAAAGGTCTCTATTCTTAACTTTACTATGTCCTTTAAAATTTACCATTCCTTGGTTTGATGTATTTGTTAGACATAAATTATCAGTCATAAAGTCCAGGAAACTTGATTCTAATATAAACTCAGCCCTTTTTGTCTTAAAATCATCCAAACCTCCTTGTTCTTCAGGAGAAACCAACTTATAAGTTTTCAATGTCTTCTTTTTAACTCCTTTAACTACAAACAGATTGATAAAGAAATATACATGTATTTCTGTGCTATTTAAGTTACTATATTTAAGTGTAACTAGTAAAAAATTCTCTTAATATATTTAGTTGGTCAAAAAAAAGAGGTCCATGGGCCTTAATTCTCACCTAAGGATGTGAGCCAAATCATTTGCAAAGTACAATAGACATTAGCAGTAATTACAAAACTATCCAAGTTTTCCCCAGTTTGGACCCCACTGTCACAATACTCTATTAATCAGAAACATCTAGTCAAAGTTCATTTATAAATAATTAAAATGCATGTTTAAGTGAAGTAAAATAGATAATTTTCTGGATGATTAACCATTTCAGTATACTAGTGCAGCTATGACCTTGACCTTTGCACCTAAGACCTAGTTTTCAAGATAATTAACAATTTCAGTCTTCTTATGCAGCTATGACCTTGACCTTTGAACCTATGACCTTGAATCATATATGAAAATTATTGTCACATCAAGAACTACAATATTCTAATATACATGTCTATACAAAAAGTTAATATTTAAGATTTATTGTCAAATATATAATGTTGAGCAATTTCCCCACTCAAGTGCCTTGCCATTTCCAAATTTTAAGCCCCATGGCTACCATTTGTGCAAATCTAAAACTAGATGACCTTAGAACGTTATAAATGAAATAATTGAGGTATACCTCTTGCACATTCAGAGGAGAAGATTTTAAAAGTTTTTCACTAATTCCCCCTTATGGGGCCCCAGGGGGACATAACTCCTTCATTTGTGCAAATCTGAAAGGGTTTAACCCAGGCATGATTATCACTAAGTTTTATCAATTTTGGACCATTTGTTTCAGAGGAGAAGATTAAAATGTTAAAAGTTAATGCACAACAAATGACCCATGACAGATGCTGGATGGTGAACAGTTGCAATAGCTCAGGTGAGCTAAAAATTCCATGAAATTAGATTCCTTATAAGCATCAACTATAGTTTTAAACTGATCTTAAATGTTCAATTTTAACATGATGCATGATCCACACCTCCATGTCAATGCAAACACTGCCAACCATGCAAGACAGAAAAAAAAACTTAAACTGAATGTCATCATTGGATTCTAGCAATTAAGTTGATGCCCTATGATCAATTGAGTTCAAATGATTTAATGAACAATATTATACCTCTAAATTTGTTTTTTCTAATAAATGCATTTATTTTTTTCCAGGTGATATTTTGCAATACAGACTGGGAGGCTCTGGTCAGTAGTATGTTTGCTTTCGTCACACGATAATTCTTGTTGACATAATATTACACTCACAAAAAGTACACCTTAAACTGAGTATTTTAATCAGTGGATTAACACAAATACAAAGTTACAGTCAGGAATGGCAACTAAAATACATAAACAATCATTGTCTTAAAGGAATTTTTATTTCCAGAAAAATGCTGGCATCTATTTTAAGATGATATCCATTGGGTATAATATAACAATTACCTTTTCTCTTGGACTTGTTAGCAGAGTCAAATGTTAACTCTGATTGATGGAGATTCTGGAACCTAGAAGAATACAATGTCTCGATCATAGAATCTGCCTCTTCTAGAGTTCTACTAGTCTGATGATCAGTGACAATATCTTCATTACTGAGAACTGTTACTTTCATTTTAGAAATATGCTCATTACATAACCAGATAATTTTTCCACTTGGTAATCTGCACCTAGTTAAAAAATAAAAGAGAAGGTTCATAGAGCAAGTAAATATATATTCAGTTTAAAATTGAGAAAATCAGATCACTTGTAGCTCACCAGGTTGCAAAAAATATCTGATCACTTGTAGCTTACCATGTACCAAAGAAAATTTGATCAATTGTAGCTTACCAAATAGCAAAGAAAATCTTATCCCTTGTAGCTTACCAGGTAGTAAATAAAGTGTGATCACTTGTAGCTTTCCAGGTAGTAAAGAAAGTCTGATCACTTGTAGCTTATCAGGTAGCAAAGAAAGTTTGATTACTTGTAGCTAACCAGGTAGCAAAGAAAATATTATCCCTTGTAGCTTACAAGATGGCAAAGAAAATATCACTTGTAGCTTACAAGGTAGCAAGGAAAATATTACCACTTGTAAGTTACCAGGTAGTAAAGAAAGTCTGATCACTTGTAGCTTATCAGGTAGCAAAGAAAGTTTGATTACTTGTAGCTAACCAGGTAGCAAAGAAAATATTATCCCTTGTAGCTTACAAGATGGCAAAGAAAATATCACTTGTAGCTTACAAGGTAGCAAGGAAAATATTACCACTTGTAAGTTACCAGGTAGTAAAGAAAGTCTGATCACTTGTAGCTTATCAGGTAGCACAGAAAGTTTGATCATTTGTAGCTTACCAGGTAGCAAAGAAGATATTATCCCTTGTAGCCTACAAGATAGCAAAGATATTATCACTTGTAGCTTAGAAGATAGCAAAGAAAATATTATCAATTGTAGCAGTTAGCAAAGAAAATCGTTGCCTTAGCTTGCATTACCTGCCTGTAGTGAATACTGGCCTGGTCCAGCAACTGACCAGTATAGACAGGTTTGACTGTATAGTTACCTTGAAAGATTCCCCATAGTACGCTGTAGGTCTTTGTTTAGGATCATTTGTCTCAGCTTGTAATATCCTTCTTTAAAATCCGGTAACACCGAGTCCGATGTCTGAAATTAACAATTAAATAAAGGAATGGAATACTGCAGCTACTGTTTGTGTCATTGTGTTTGTGACAGTAAATTGTGTGTAATTTTCATAGAAAATGCAATTAACTTAAATTAAAGATGGTATTTTCAACTTACTTGAGTCTAGTTGTAACTTAAAATCATATGAGCATCCATGATTGCCATAAAAGAATTATGTAGAAAGGAATCTGCTGCTATGAGGATTTAACATGTTGGAAAACAAGGCAAATGGTGGATTTTTGTTGTGTATACAAAGTAAAGCATCACCAAACACATCACTTCCGGTAAAAAAAAAAAATCAACATTTTTACATGTAAAATCCCCAAAGCAGCAACAGTTTTCTTTCTATGGACAATGTGACTTCCTGTTATGACTAGACTCAAATAAGTGAAAGATACTAAACTTAATTCACATTAATTGCATTTTCTATGAAAATTTTGCATAATTAACTGTCACAAACAGTAGTTAAAATGTACTAGGCAACAGCAAAAGCAAGCCATGAAAAAACATTCACAAAACAGTATAAAAGAAGGACAACAAGCAAGAAAACAATGTAAGCCATGCATACCAGGCAAGGCCAATAACATGTCCTGACTATCAACTCATATAATTACTAGATATGTTTCTTTGAAACAGATGTGTCGCCTGACACTGCATAAAAATCAATCAAAGGGAAATAATTCAAAAACGGAACAAGATAGAGTTGTGGTTCTTGTGCAATGCACTTCGAGTCATTGCCAGAAACATGTACACCAAGTTTGGAGTCATTTGAACATACTACACCAAAGTTATGCTCCGGAGAAGAAATGCTCTATAAAAATCAATCAAAGGGAAATAATTCATAAACGGAACAAGATAGAGTTGTGGTTCTTGTGCACTGCACTTCGAGTCATTGCCAGAAACATGCACACCAAGTTTGGAGTCATTTGAACATACTACACCAAAGTTATGCTCCAGACAAAAAATGCTCTATAAAAATCAATCAAAGGGAAATAATTCAAAAACGGAAAAAGATAGAGTTGCGGTTCTTGTGCACTGCACTTCGAGTCATTGCCAGAAACATGCACACTAAGTTTGGAGTCATTTGAATGTACAACACCAATCTTATGCTCCGGACAAGGAAATCCGGACGCCGCAGACGCCGACGACGACGTCGCCGCCGACGAGAGTAATACCTATATGTCGCCTAGTCAGGTGACACAATAAAACTGTATCAACTAGGTAAGGTGAACAATCAACTGCTTATAATGAAACATATACACTTTAGTTAAACAAGTATTTTGTTGTAAACCTGATAAATACTATCATAAGTATTAATAGTGTATTTTTTGTCTTTGAAGTGTTCCATGCCAAGATGGCAGTAAAATATACCCTCAGTCTCAAGCAGTTTCATGAAAAATGGTTATGCATAACAATGTGTTTAAGTCCTTATTCGATTAAATTAAATTGCAATTTCAAATAAAAATATGGTAGTCAAAAATGAAAAAAAGATAGTGTACTATATATAAGATTAGATGCGATTTGATTTTTTTATGGTCAATTAGGATGAAAATTTTCCAATTCAAACTTTATTCCATCATGTCCAAAAATAGAAACTAGAGACTTACCTCATCAAGCCATTTTGTATACAACTGTCCATCTGGGTCAGTAAGACAATTTAGTACAAGATTTTTACTATGTTTCATTATGGCTGTGACACGAGACAGATAAGGTGCAAATTCTTTCCACATATCATCATTTATTTTCCTTAATAACACTGGCTCTGCCACACTGTGCCATCCCTATAATAAAATATATAAACATATTTTAAAGAAATGTCATTATATCAGTTTTATTGGAGAAATTCATCTTGCTGGTCACTATTAAAGTTTTATTGGAGATGTTCATCTTACTGGTCAACATTTAATGCCAATAAACAGCTAGTACACTGACCAACAATGTCCAAGAAAGTCTAGGAAGACCTGGATTGCTGAGTGGTCTTATGTTCACACATACAGATCAAATTGCCTCTTACTGTTTAGCTTTGACTCCCACTAAAGCACATCTTAGAGTAAAAAAAAGCTTTAAGTTTGCTTGCTGAAGGTCAGTGGTTTTCTTCTGGCACTTTTTCCTCCATCATTCCTGGCGACTACCTAATAATAGGTGAAAAAATCTTGACTGGGACATAAAACTCTATTAAATCAATCAATCAATCATTCCTGGTGACTACCTAAATACAAGTAAAATAACCCTGACTTGGGATGTAAAACATCATTACTTATATCTACTCTAGATAGTCTATAACCATGGAAAAACTTTTCTGAGATTTGAATTACTGGATCATATAGTTCACATTAGAAAAAAACCCTAGGTAAAAGGCTAACTTCTTCATTCCTTTGTCACTACCACTTATACAATTGCTGCAATTAAAATTTGAAACCAGTCTTTTTTTCTGATAACCATTTCAATAAAAATGTAAGATACCTCTTCACATTCACACAGTGTATAAGCAGAGTATTGTCGAGATTTAAACCCAGAATCTGTTATAAACAAAGGAGTGACAATCACATTTTTGTTCTTTTCTTCTGCATTTGCTGTAACAGAACAAAAAACAATATTTAATTTATATCTTAATGCAAGACATGTTTCATTTGCTGTATAAAGATACAATCAGAAGATGAAGGAAGAAAGAAGGAAGGAAGGAAGGATATATGTATGAATGGACTGATGAATGGATGGATGGATGGATTAATGGTGCAGCTCTTAATATGAACAGCCATATGGAAAATAGTCAGTTGACACCACTTTATAAGGAATACCCATTGTGTAGAACATTTGTTGGGAATGTTTCTAAAGTGTGGTCAGGCTTTGTGTTTTATTTTGAGAAATGGTGTTTCACACCTAAGAAAAAATTCTTTCACATATATCAAGATAGTCAGTTCAGGGATGGTGGAGGAAACCAGAGTGTTTGGAGAAAACTATTAATCTCTTTGAAAGCCACTGACAAACTTTCTCACACTAGGGTCTACCCGAGTGTGATTCAAACAATGGCAATGATTGAGAGGCATGATTAATTATTTAAGCAATCAGTTTAAAAAAACATGCAAGCAAACTGATTAGCATGCATTATAATTGGTTTGCTGTGCAAAGCACATTATTGTTCTTATTAAACAGTTTACCAGTTTAAGTCAAAACTGTATGTCATAGTAAATTTTTTTAATTACATTTTGAACTTTTAATAACCTTGCATACAAAGATCTTAGTGGAATTAGAATGTATACCTTACCAATATCTAACACAAACAGTCTAGGATATGATCCAATATCCTGTTTACTTGCATAGTCCACAATTTGTCGTAAAAATTTCCTCTGTGCCAACTCATACAGTTCCTAGAATTCATGCATAAAAGTACAATATGACATTCCTAACAAGAATACTCTTATATATAAGAAAATGTAACATAGAGTCCAAATAATCTTTTCATCCTGCTTATAATGCTAGATTCGTACATTCATGATTGGAGAAAAAGTTGCATATATATATATATATAATTTACATTGAGCCAAAAGCAAGATACACATATGCCTCAGGAGGCACAATTCCTTCACTTATATCAAGGCAGTCAGTAGTTCTTGTACAGTAGGGGAAACTAGAGAAAACCACTGACCTTTAGCAAGCAAACTGACAAACTTTCTTACAATAGAATATAACAAAGCCAGATTAAAGCCTAGGCCTTGAGAGGTATTGTGATACATATAAAGTAGACTTTAGACTAAGCAGCCACTGGATATAAGAGATATAATCTAGTTTGAGGTTATAACATTCCATTACTCAATCTACTAACACATCACTTCAGTAGCTCAGTTGGTAGAGTGCTTGCTTCATATGTGGGAGGTCAAGGGTTCAATCCCTGGCCAGGTCTGACCAAGACTTGAAAATTGGTACCGACTGTTTTTTCGCCAAGCACTCAGCATTTAGAAATTGGTGTCACTGGGTCATTTGGATGAGACCTTAAAAACTGATGACCCATGTCTCAGCAGGCCAGCCTATACCTGGTGACGCCTCAATATAAGTGAAATATTTTTGATTGGGATGTAAAACCCCAATCATTCAATCAATCAATCAAATATCAAACAGATTAGAAAATATGCTGTACTTACATTAAATGGGAGTGTATTTGACTGATTATCTGGTGTTGTGATATTAGTCTCTATCTCCTCCGAACAATCTGTCACATCTGTTGTAGGAGGAAGATTCTCTTTGACTAACTCTAATAACTGTGTGTAGGCATTCTCACTCTCTAAATGGAAGTTTACCATAGGATAATCTGAGGATGAATATCCAATCTGAAAACCAAAATAAACCACACAAGTTGATTATTAAAATTCACACCAAATACTGTTAGAAATTTACAGAAAGATTGCAATGGATTAGATTATGGTGTATTACATCCCAGTCAAGTTCCTTTCACTTATATCAAGGCAGTCATTTTAGTAATGGTGGAGGAAACTGGAGTGCCCAGAGAAAACCACTGATCTTTAGCAAATGAACTAGCAAACTTTCTTACACTAGTTTCTACTTGAGTTGGATTACAGCTCATGAAGTAAGAGACACTGTGATCCATAATTGTGCTCTTTTGATCACACCACTCAACAAATGAGCCCCCATCCCCCCCACCCAGAAAGATAACTAACAAGTAAAATGAGGAACATATATAAGTGTTGAAGAGTAATTTTCAAATTTCAAAACCACCAATAAGTTCTGGTCTTGAACTGAGATGAAGAGTGGAGTGAAGTAATGGTGTTTAAGGCCCCAGTCAAGAATCTTTCACTTATTTCGAGGCGGTCAGTTCTGGAATGGTGGAGGAAACCGGAGTGCTTTGAGAAAACCACCGACCTTCGGCAAGCGAACTGACAAACTTTCTCACACTAGGATCTGTCCCGAGTGGGATTTGAACCTAGACTGTGAGAGAAACTGTAATCCCTAAGTGTGTGCTTTAGACCACTCAGCCACGGAGGCCCCCTTGAACTGAGATGACAAAAATACACCATTGAACATGATATACACCCCTCAAAATTTGTTCATTGCAATACACTAACCTCACTTCGAATCCATTTATTTCCAGTTCCAACAACAGCAATGATTACTGGAAGTTCTAGATCATTTACAGCATAATGGAATTCTTTCTGACAGTTTTCGGAGGCAACATATTCATCAGACACACAAGCTATTACCAACTTAGCATTGATCAAACCTCTAGCCAGATCGGTAAAGAGTCTACCCTGTAAATAGCAGACAGTACAACATAAACACACTAAATAAAGTACAACCTGTATAAGAGCTAAATTGCGTAATGGTGTTTAACAGTCCCAGTCAAGAATATTTCACTTATATTGAGACTTTGCCAGCTATAGGCGAAAGTGCAGAAATTTTGCCTGTGCATTGCACTGACTGGCATTATACAGCATCGTTCTTTATTGTGCCAGACCTATCGTGACACAGGATCTCATTTACTTTAAGTTGCCATCTGAAAGAACCATGACATTCACTTTGTAATGCCTGAGTGCTTGGCAAAAGAACAGTCACTACCCACTTTCAAGTCTTGGGTCAGACCAGGTCAAACCCATGGGTTTGAACCCACTACCTCCCACCTATGGAGCGAGCATTTTATAACCAAATGAGCTACCGCAGTGGTGTACAACCTATATTGGAATCAACTTTAATAAATAAGCTTACGGTCAATAGTGCAAGCAATGCATGTCCTCATCTTGTGACATTGGGAAATTCTAATAATAAATTGCTAATATTTTTAAACCTACAATTCTGTTCATGTTGCGATGCTAGAAAGTGTGTAGTAAGGTGCAGTATTGTGCCACAATGAAGATTACTATGACAAACTAGATGAACATCAGCAAAAATATGGTTGTAAGGTCAGGGTGTAAAAATGAGGAAAATGTTGGAAAAGTTCACCAACCAAGTTTAAAAGGAAACAAGCACATCTTCAATGTGTATACTTCAAATGTGCCAAGATTCAGAAAGATCAATGGAAAACTGTAGTAGGAGTTGAAGTCCAGACAACTGCTAACAGACAGACACACAGAGGGATGGACAGAAGGACAGATGGACAGACAAGGTGATTATTAAAGGCCCCCGCATCAGTTGATGCAGGGTCCTTAATATGCCTTTAAAGTGATAAAAGTGAACTTAAATGTTGCAAGCCTGGTCCTTATTTTAAAATCAGAACATTGATGTAAACCTTTACCTTTCCAACTCTTTCAGTATCAATCCAACATTTAACTCCATTTTCATCCAGGAAATCCTTCATCTTCCTCGGATCACCATAACCAACAGATTGTTTTGTACCCCTAACAAAAAACACAGTAAAAATTCCAAATAAGACAGGAAAAAACTGTAAATCATTAAAATTAAAACAAAATACATGTTTTATCATGACCTGGAGTGAACAAATGACAATATTATACCTCACAGAAAATTCTTAAACTATTAATGGTCAATTTCTAATCATCTGGTATGAAACAATTAATAATGTTTGAAGCACTGGTCAACATTGCCATGGGATACTGCAATGTTTACCACTAGGTACAGAAACTTACGACTGTCCATCACAGAAACTACTGAGTACTTCTACGTAAGTTATAGACCAGAAACTTCTACAGTTCTTTATCAGATGCAATTTTACGAATTTCAGACACCCTTTGTCCAAATAAAAGGTAAAAGAAATCGCTTTTTGTTCAGTATATTAAAGTAAATAGTGTCCTTGGTTGAGGGAAATATGGAACATTGTCTAACCTTGGGAACTTTATCTCCTCGCCTGTCGGCTCAGACAATCCTCCATATTTCCTTCAACAAAAGGCACTATTTATATAATATTGTACATCCTAGTTTAAGATAACCTGACTTATCTCTAGGTGCCACCTGGAAAAAATCTTTGTTGTAATAATCATACTGCAGAAGATTCTTCAAGGCGCATGTCTAACCTTTACTAGCCTTGACAAAGAACATATCATGTTTTTAAAGACTCACTCATTTCCATTGCTAAATGCCAAATACATGTACTTTAATTTAAAAATAAATAAACATTTTTTATGTGTAAGGTATGCTTCACCTGGGGATCAAATCCCAACCTCCCATTTACATAATCATTCTACCAACTCGACCACTGACCAATAACTAGGTTTGACATAAGAATGCTTACTTTGTTCCCTGATTAACTGCAACTTTTGAATTTGCCCAGCAATAACTGATAAATACCGGAGGATTTTCTACAATGGTGTCATCTCCCATCTTCATTTTCTCCTGGATCATCCTCAACAGTTCTTTGACCTTACTTTCATACTGACCTTTCATCTTTTTTGTCATATTAACATACAACTGCAAAAAAGTATAACAAGGTGAAGGTTGTTACCATGTGTAATAAATATCACAACATGTCTACAATTGGAGATACAATTCCTTGGATTGGATAGCATTGAATTAATGGTGTTTTAAGCCCCAGTCCTAGATTCCTTCATGTGTATCAAGATGGTAGCTTGTTCATCAGAGTGAGTGCTTTTCATTGCACTCGCACGGACCATCTTGAATCTAAGATGAACAACCTAACGATAGTGTTTCAATAGCAGTAGCTCGCTTGTTTAAGCATGAACAATCACTGTTGTACAAACCTTCACCAACGCCGATTTTTGGCAAAAAATGCTGATTCAAACTTTAAAAAGCCAATTGAAAAATATCGGAATCAGGCTTTTTTCCCCATAATGATAAGACAAAATCTGATTAAAAATTCTTTAATGCCGGCTTGTTACACATTAAAAGTACCCAGGACAGTGTCATTGATTCACTGAACATCCGTATATACAGGTAATTACACAATATCTTACAAGTTAATTGATAGCTAGTAGCTTCACCTCTTCACATAGTTTCTACTAGAAATACATTTCACAGTCATACATGTGCCCGATTGTAGTTAATAAACTCCCCTGATCTCTATATACAAGAGCTGACTAGATTGATTACGACCATTTTTCAGGTTACCAACAACAACATGATCACGACATTACACGTGGTTTTTGTATCGGGATCATTTGTTGTTTCTGTTACATGTCCATATATTTTAAGTTTCCAATGATGGGATTTTTGCAAGATATTAATAAGCGGTACTTATGAACATTTATCTATATGCTACATTGTCACACATCATCTTAAAATTTATTATCAAAACAACAGATATCCCGACTTATAATTTATAATTAAAACAACAGATATCCTGATGTACCAACAGAATTCCAATAACTGTTTAATTGACGTTTTGTTACATTGCCAATGACTGGAAAGATGAAAAGCAGTACATTAACACCATATTTTCAAATAAGAACTCTAATGTTTATTTCTTTACCATATCAGTTAGTAACAGTCCTAATCCAGTCTGTTTCTTCCATTCTGAACTTTCACCAACTAATACTATAACAATAGGTTTCTTCTTATCATAGGCACACTTAAAAATGTCATAACACTCCTGATCATTAGCGTAGTTACTGGAAACAAAAGCCAGAAATACACAGGAATCCATCACCGTCCTTACTAACTCACTGTTGGAGAAATGCTGAGTTTTGTCGGTGAACCAGCTGAAACAAATATCCAATCAGATATAAGCATATGACTAAGTAGAACTCTCAAACATTAAATTTTTAAAGTTCTCAGTTTTTTGAAGAACATGTGTAGAAAAAATGTCAAAAATTAATTCTTAGTAGATATTGAAGTAGGGGAGGGGGGGTTTGGTGAAACTAGTGGTCTAAAGTAAAAGAAAAGAAAGTGTACCTTTACAGTGCCTATATCACTACCAATGTCCGTATCCCTCAGGCAGATCCTACCGTGAGAAAGTTTGTCAGTATGCTTTCCAAAGGTTGGTGGTTTTATCTGAGCACACCACCATCCCTGAACTGAATTTAACCTCTATATAAATATAAGAATCTTAATGGAGGCATCAAACACTATATTATTCCACTATTTGGTAGATATGGCAAAAAGAACCCTCACTGCTTGGATTGATAATGACAGTACAAAGATATACATGTCTTTTTTATACCTATAGATACTGACAACTAAATTGATATAAAAACTGATTCAATGATTCATTCAACCATGCAATAATAGAGTTAAATCTCAATTAAAACTGACAAAAAGTCACCTAATAATCTACACATAATGATGATTAAATTTGATATAATGCCAAAAGGTGATATTCAAAATGTGAAGTATGGTAAGTTGTTTAATTTGTTGAATATTGAACCCTTTCTTGTTTTGGTTAACAATGGTCAAACCAACAGCTGTAAATCTCTTTCAGTTTGGGGTCTCGGTGGCCAAGTGGTCTAAAGCACATGCTTACGGATCACAGTGCCTCTCACCACCTGAGTTCAAATCCCACTAAGGACACACACCATTCTAGTGCGAAAAAGTTTGTCAGTTCACTTGCTGAAGGTTGATGGTTTTCAATGGGAACTCTGGTTTCCTCCACCATCCCAGAACTGACAGCCTCGAAATAAGTGAAAGAAACTTGACTGGGGTTTAAAACATCATTACTCCACTCCACTTTTTTGGTTTGATGACCATCACCTTAACCCTTTAGCCAATTTGTAGTAAGGAAAAGAAAAAATATATTCAATGAATACGTACCATGAATAACCCTCTTTTTTTAAATCTTGATAAACTCTTTCTATATATGTTTTATCTGACTTGTCATCATTTGGTACATCAGCAGGACAGTAGGAGATAAATATGTCTGAAATTATATATATATATATATATATATATATATATATATATATACTTATAAAAATTTACGTATATAGATATAACGATATAACATAATGACAGAAACAGTCCAAAAATTATACTGTAATGTACATTTGTACTTATTTTCGAGCAATCAAATTTTAGTGCAAATGCCATGTCGGCGCTAATTCGCACAAACATAAATTAGCTCACTCACAGTTGGAAGAAATCGATTTTACAAATGGACTTTAAGTTTTATTGATCTTAATGTCACCGGTGGATACAATTCAATTTTCAAAATGGACTATAATAACATATCGTAATTAGATAACTATTACGTGTATGAGTGAATACTAGTACTTTAATTGGGTGATTTATATTAGGTTTGTAAATAAGTACTCACAATAATAAAGGTTTTTATATAAAACACATGTCTGTTTTTATTGCACTTCAAAATGTGAAAAAGTGGTTGTTTAAATCAGCAGGAAGCCACCCCAAGTTTGTCCAAATTTTGTGATCTGATCCTCAGAAGTAAGAGTGAGACTGTTGGTCAACGAGAACTATTTCAACAGGTAAGGGTATAATTATATTACTGCATCATAAACATTTATTTGCGGTAATCATAAATTAGTTTGTCTAGCGTGAAAATCGCTAAAATAAGATTACTTCTAAATAAAGTACATTTACAGTTTTTCCCTAGTTCTTTTATATCTTCTGTAGCAATCTTTAGGCAATCATGAAATATTTGCTATAATGGTAACATTACTATGATGTCATAATTTATATAAGGAACATAATCAATAAAATAATTAAAGGGATTTACGTAATCATATATGCTGTCTGTTCAGACGTGGCTAAAGTGTGTTAATAAAGCACTATTCTTTTGAAAATTGAATTGTTGCATTGTTTTTTTTTTATGCATCTGTAAAATGAAAATATTTTGAAATGTTAATTTCTTAAGGTATCCACTGCCTGAGTCACGTCTGCCATAGCACTAGTATTTCAAGGTTTTAGAAGAGTAATAAAAATTTTTTTTATCATGACACATACCATTTTCATGTATGCATTTTTGTCATAATTAACTGATACTGAAATATATGTCATCTTAGCTGGAGTATAAAATGCATGATTCAAACTTTCTTGATATCTCTTCTAAAACCTTGAAAAACTAGTGCTACAGCAGACGTGAGTCAGACAGTAAATGTGTGCTCAATGACAGCTATCTTGTTCTTTCATCTCTTATCTGTTGCTTGTGTATTTGTATACACAATACACAATATGTATACAATAGCAATCTTGCTGGTTATCAAATAAGGATTAAAAGACATACCTAACATCATATTTCTGTGTAAACTTTCAAGGCCACTTATGGCATTTACAAGATGTATATTATAGTCACTGCTGGAGTCTGGTGGCATCAAAGCTACAAAATATAAAATCTAATAAATATTCATTTTTTTAAAAATAAACTAGAGCTGTCTTTAGACCAGTGCAGCTTGCTTTCTCGTCTTATCCATAAAGCACTGAACCATTATGTCATTAATATCTGAATATGACACATATTATTAAAAAAAATTATATAGAGAATCTTCCATGAGTATTTATGTAATATTGAATTTATTGAACAAGTTGAATAAATTTAAAGCAACAAGCCTTAGGCGAGTTTGGAAGGTCAGTGGGTTTGAACCCTTGCCTGGGTCTGACCCAAGACTTGAAACTGGGTAGTGATTGTTCTTTTGCCAAGCAATCAGGCATTACGAAAATGAAAGTCACGGTTCTTTAGGATGGGAACTTAAATTAAACGAGGTCCCGTGTCATGGCAGGCATAGCACGATAAAGAACCCTGCTGTATAATGCCATCAGGCACAACGCACAGGCAAATTTCTGCACTTTTGCCTATAGCTGGCAGACAGTCTGATATAAGTGAAATATTCTTGACTGGGACGTTAAACACCATTACTCAACTCAACTCAACTTGGCGAGTTGCAAAAATTATTCAACGAGTTTAATAAAGTTAATTTTACATAACTATATATGTAAGATTCCATTATTATATAATCCAGAAAAACATGTGTTCTTCATGTAGGAAAAGAGTAGACTAACTGAAATACAGATGAATCATGTAAATGTTTCAAAGTCAAAGCATGCACTCATTGGAATGTCAACAAGGAAAAGCTTGCACTGGTTTCCATGTTTGTGCAAACCCTATTTCATGTGTGTATCATGATTTTTATTAAACGCCTTTATTGTATGGACTACTTAAGAGATTATGAAATAAAACGACTTATCTTAACTTACCTTGTAGGTCTGTAACTGAAACTGTATGGAAGTATTTGAGACATTGTAAAAATGGAGCTTTTAACTCAACAGCTCTGTGAACTGATGAATCTGAAAACATATGTGGGTCTCTGATATTCTGCAAAAAAAATATTCAAAAAACTTTAAATAAATAAATAAATAAATAAATAAATAAATATGGTTTGGAAAATATTAATAAAGAGATGTTTACATTAAACTAAACTGATTAAAACTTCAAACAAACATGTTCAGCTAACTGTTGGTTTCCCTGCATTATTCATTTTTTATGATCATCTCCACATTAATGAAAACCCATTCTTTGTTTTGATTTTATTATGTTAAATCAAAAGCAAAGGTATTCAAATTCATTCATTTGATTTGTTACTACAGAAGGAACTAAATTTGTTAGTAAAGGAAGCTACAAATCAGAGAATACTGTTCACCCCCACCCAAAAAATTTTTGAAATATAAATCATAAGCTTGTTTTCTCGTAAAACTTACTGAATTCCAATTTTGACAGATTATAGTATAAGAATATTTGTCTGTTTGTTCCTGCCATGTATTGACATTTTTAAAATGCTTATTAAAGCTGAAACACCAATCTCAGTAACTAAGCATCTGACAAATTGATGGACCAATCATAATAACTACCTGTTTAACACAGTCAGTACATGGTACTAAGTAATCATAAGTAACACCACGAAATGATTCAACTTTCAAACCTTCGATGACTTCATGGACTAAAAACAATATATTTTCTGGACATGGACCTTGTGCCTTTACTGTCAGATCACTGTCTCTATAATCAGTAAAAAAAATGAAAGGTTAATTCTTCTAAAATACCTTCTGACACTGACTTGACACATTTTTTACGATGATTTTTTACTCTTAAATGACTTCACGGTTTCTGTAATTCATTAATTCCTGTTCTTTACATAAACAAACGGTTATCCAGCTTTATCCGGTTTAATCTTTCAAGCTGAACATGATTTGTGATAGATAAAAACCATACTGATTACTTAAACAAGCTCACAAATTAAAATGTGACAGTGATTGTGGTATCCATAACCTAGTCCATATAACTACAAGAGTGGAGTGGAGTGGAATAATGGTGTTTTACACCCCGGTCAAGATTCACTTATTTCAAGGCGGTCAGTTCTGGAATGGTGGAGGAAACTGGAATACCCAGAGAAAACCACCGACCTTTGGCAAGTAAACTGACAATCTTTCTCACACTAGGATCTGTCCCGAGTGGGACTCGAACCCAGGCAGTGAGAGGCACTGTGATGTGGGTAAGCGTGCGCTTTAGACCACTCAGCCACCGAGGCTACAAGAGAAGAATTGTTTGTTTGTCTACAAAATACAAGTACTGAAGAAAGTTGTGAAAATTGCCAAGTAAAGTTAATCATGAGCATTGAATTGATAACAAAGTAACTTGTGGTCTGCAAAAACATTTGACAAAAAGAGTTTAAATCTGCCCCCCCCTCCCCCTCTTCCCCCAAAATAAAAGAAATCCATTTTTATTGCTGTTAACAATCTGCTAATCTCGAGCTTTGGATTACTAAGTCAAAACTATTTTAATTTCCTCATGGAGTTTGAGATAAAAAGATTAAACTGAAATAAAAATTAATTATATTATTTATTAGGAATTTGAACATATTTCGATATTACCCATGTTGTTCCAGTACTGCTATATGTTCATTCTTTTTCAGTAACGAACCTCTCTTCCAAATATAACCATCATCAGAATATTCATGGAGTCTTACCTACAAAGTATAATAACAATTTTAAACAAGAATTCAACGGATTTAAACGACTTGCCTGGTTAGTTTTTGATAGAGTAAAAAAAATTACTTTTAAAAAAAATTTTCAACATTTTGAACATTGCCGCGACACTGGAAAAGTAACACCTAAGTCTGGCATTGCCATAAGAAAAAAAAAGTCAAACAATAGTTGTCAAAGTGAAAAATAATGTCAAGACTGCTCTAACAAATATAATAGACTAGTATAGATTCACTGCAGACTGATTAAAATACATTAACAAGATTCACTGCAGACTGATAAAAATACATTTAACAAAACTTTAGGTAGTTCCCGTAACCTGAGGCCAAAAAAAAAAAAGGAAAAGAAGAAGTCAGCACTTACCTTAATATCTGACAATCTTGTTACATTTACTTAAACCTTTAACAAGAGGCCTTAACGCTGAGTGGTTTAAAGCCTGCACTTACAGATCACAGCACCTCTCAACGCCTGGGTTCAAATCCCACTTGGGACAGATCCTAGTGAAAGTTTGTATGTTCGCTTGCCAAAGGTCGAGGTGTTTTCAGGCACTCCGGTTTACTCCACCATCCCAGAACTGATCGCCTGGAAATGAGTGAAAGAATCTTGACTGGGGCATAAAACAAAATTGCTCCACTCCTACTCCTAAAACTTTTAACAATGGACATTTACCAACACTAATGTTTACATTGTTGCTAAGCTACCTACAATGTCACTGATGCATATTTATTTATACATGAAGCAGATCTGTAAACTCTAAAAAGAAACTAGAATTGGTCATTATTTCATGTCACATGGCTAGTATACTAGCCTTAAATTCCGTAACCTTTCTCATTTTTCCCAGTGATAGGCCTAAATTGGAAAACTCAAACACCTGACTAAAATTGATGAGTGAGTCAAATGAACTCTTAAGCGAATGGAAATTCACTATATATCTTATATTAACTTACTTGTGCTCTGTTAAACAAGCCAGCAGGAAGATAATGGAACTTGTATAGCACTTTAATTTCTTTTTTGTCGGAGTTTCTATCAATTTCTGGCCAATCAAATTCCTAAAACAAAAAATAAAAATTGTTTTCATAATACTAAATTCTTAAGGTTTATGTTATTCATAAAGTAAACACAAACAAACATTAGAAAGGTTTGTAATTATCTAATTTAAAATGGCTGTTATTGCTGGAAAATATCACTTAATATTTCATTAGACTACAATTACGTAATAGCAAATTTTATACACTGTGTGGCATATTACAGGTCCAAGCGGAAAGTTTGGAAATCGGTCCACTTAAGTGTAGCAAATAAAATCTACACATCAATTTGTCAACAAGAGGGATAGTAGGTATGTAAACATAACACAAGGAATATATTTACAGTTTATCCATTATCGAAAAAATTTCTTTTCTCTCAAAATATTTTTTTATCAATATAAATTACAATCTGTGTGATTCTTTTTCTCAAGTTTATATTTTTGCCCCATAGTAAATAAAAACCCTAAAAAAGGTTGGGGCAACTTGATAATATGAAAATAATCAGCTTGGAGCATGCATGGAAGTCCTACATGTAAGAAAACAGTAGCGTCAACAAAGGAAATGTGTTTGTGCAAAAATGACAACAGATTCTGCCAAGAAAAGAACAAGGGCCAACTGGGACAAAATTAATCCAAGGATTCGACAAAGTGGCCACATTGCTCCTAAACACATGGTAGGTCATCGATATGATAAGCCACCTCACAAAAGGCGTTTTCAGGCAAAACATAAAGTTATTGATGAAAATATTGAGAAAACACGTTCTTATTTTATATGACTTAACATATTGAAAATCTAATATCGATTGATGAAAAACCAAATATTTTGTGTAGTAGCATGCTTTTTTGCAGTTTATGTCTGGTTTTTGAGGTCAAAAAAGAACTTAGAAAGTGACATCGAGTCATTTAGGCATTATCTGTCTAATGTTGACACCAGGCCAAGCAGCACTTCCTCGAGTTTTAAAGCTTTATGTATAACCTGGCCCGTGTTCAAACCTCTCATTCTTCTACTGATCCATAACGGATATTTAAAATTACTTAATTAAAACTGGTATATATCCATGTATAAAGATAATAAATTTAACTTAACAGAAAAAGATTTTCTTGCAAATCTTACCTCTGGTTTTTCATCTGGTAAAAGACATGGAACAATGCTGACATTCTGACCTGCAAGGGCAAAGGTCAAATCATACTCCTCTGTCAGTCTCAGCAGCCATTTATGAAGGTCTTCTGGGTAGCCTTTCCATATTTCTGCTATATCTTTGTGATGAAGTTTCCCATCCTGAAATTGAAAAAACAATACTAAATCAGATATTTGTATATTCATTTGGTTCATCTGGCATGACTTGCAATATATACAAATCCATTGCCATAACTGAAGTTAAATTTAATTTCTTATTTTATTATTATCATTTTCTTAATCTCTTCAAAATCAAAATAAAACTCAAAATCTTTCTAGCTAAACTTGCTACCTTATCTGATCTTGTCATGTTGAACATTTTTCTTGGTATTGTTATCATTTATTTCTAGTGTTCAAGTAAATGGCCTAAAACTGAAAAATTTATTTAAAAATGTACCATATTCTGGGGCAATTACACCAAAAGCAAATTTCTGACTTTTTAAAAAATATCTGATAATTTAATCTTTCTATGGTAATCATTTTCATAACAAAATAAGCACAAAATGTCTTAAAAACATCTTATTTGGTATGCAAAACTCATAAGCTAAAAGACAGGTTGTGACCTTGACCTTCGATCTTGACCTCATTTTCAAGGACTTTTCAAGTCAACATCAAAACTGAATACCACATGTTATTATCTTTGTAAATAATCAAGATATAGCCTTTTCCAGACAATTTCAAAATTTTGAAAATTTTAACACAAAAAAGTGTAATTTGTTTTTTAATATAATTTATACTAAAAAGGGAAAATTGTAGCAGACTAGGAGATAATTAATTGTTGAACAAACCTAATATGAAACTTTAGAAAGTTTTGATTTACCTTGATAACAGTTTGTTTGACAGATACCACACAGGCCATAACATCCACTATCCACTGTGGATTTATTACTACTTTGGACTTCAGAAATTCATTTGAAAAATGCTGCAATGCCCCAAGATCATGAAGAAACTTCACTGACTGTTTTAACTGCATGAGAAAAAATAAAACATTAACAATCCATAATGCTGTATAATGAAAGTACAAACACGTATTTCTGATTTCAATAATAAAATTAACTGTGTCTGAAATTGAAAGCACAAATAAACATAAAGAGAGAGAGACAGAGAGAGAGAGAGAGAGAGAGAGAGAGAGAGAGAGAGAGAGAGAGAGATGAAAAGAAAAAAAATAATTATCAGACTGTTTCAATATCAAACAATAAGCATTTTTTTAAAGTCTTCTCTAAAAATGGCCATTTCATTACGTAAATATTACCTCAGATTTATCCAAAATACCAGCAATTCTTCCAATTCTTTCAATCTCTGAATAGTCTAAAATATTAACTGACTTTTTTGTCTTTTCTCTGAAAAAGATATTTATATGAAATCAATATTTATTTAAATTCCTATAAAAACACATTAAATATACGTAAACAAAAACGAGAGGTCCAATTGGTCTGATACCCTCACCTGACAAATTTTTGATAGCTAAATGCTTATTTCCAAAATGTTATTGCAATTTTGTATTTTGCTGATCACATAAAAACAAAATCATAAATAAATTAGAAACTGTATCAAAATATTTTTCATTGAAAAAATTATTCAGTGAGAAAAAGGGTACTACTTAAATGTTAAAAAATATCATCTTTAAGATATTGAATTGGAAAAGACAGCAAAAATTAAAATCTGGTCTGAAATGTATTCATAAAGGGCCAAAATAAAAAAAGGCAAACTTTGAAGCTCACTTCCTGAAAACACCAAAACTTAAAAAATGCCCTAAGTGCACTACAATGGTAAAAATTTCTGTCACTTCAGCTATAGCTGGGGACGTCTCAATATAAGAGGGGGTTTAAAAGGATGCATGGGAAATCATGATAATATTTATTTTCAATATACATAAAATACTGTTAGATACAAATGTAAAGTTGTTAAATGAAGCATCAGTAATGTTTTAGCTATTGACAACGAAAGCAGATTTATCAATAAACAAGGACAAGTCTAAAAACAAGTTCATGTATGTTTGATGTGCAAGTGTATAATATTACGGTCTGCTTTGCTTAAGCAGACACTCAAGGTGACTTTTTGTTGAAGTAAAAGCTCACTGAGTGAGCAGACAAGCATACCACTACCCCAATCACATAAATCTAGCGCAAGACAATATTCTTTTCACCTAATCAAAGCACCAGGTGAGTGAGCAATATCTCAAATGTAAAAGTCTTTCGATGACTACAAGGGTTTGAACCCATGTCCCCCTGGTTTAACAAGTTCAATTGTTGTAATTTATTTTTAAAAAAATTAAGTGAAAAACTTATTCTTACATAAAACTGCTTCAGTACAGTGATTATGGAATGATTGACAGACAGGCATTAAGGTATACAATATATCCCCAGGTAGAATTATATAATACTGAATAAGTATTTATATTATATGACTTCTGATTTTACTCAGTTTTGATTGATTGTTATGTTCACTTCTGCTCTCGAGGTCCCTAAAAATAGACAATGGTGATTTCCCACTGCCTAAGAATAGAACCAATTAAAGCTGTTGTAAGCTTTTGAAAAGCCAATCAGAACTGACCTACTTTTAAAGTGTTGGATCCAATCCAATTGTGACGGACAAAAACAGAAGCTGTTACGAATAGTTTCTCAAGACGCCTGTCTGTCAGTCATAAAACAAAACAATTACTGACTTTTGATTTTAGTTAATACAAGGATTTATGACCCCAAAAGAAATGTTATACAAGGTCATAAATCCTTGTATTAACTAAAATCAAAAGTCAATAATTGTATAATATAAGCATGTATTATATTTGGTGTTCCTGAAGGGTCTCAAACATATATTGGCACTGTCATTCTTTCCCCTTAGACAGGTGAGATAAAATTAATGTTGAAGTGTATTAATATTGGCGGAAATTAATTTAACACCAAAATGTGCCAATATTATTACACAACCAAAATTAATACCTATACAATACCTGTTAATGAAGTCCTCCATTTCAAGCAAAGCTTCAGGTATACTTTCTCCCATGTATTCCTGTTTTAATGTGGTTCTAACTAAATGATCTTTTAATTCTTTAACACCCTAAAATAAATAAAAAAATAAATAAATAAATAAATAAATAAATAATGTAACATAAACACGTCCTTGTGGAGGTTAACCCTTTTATAATTACAAATAAGATACTGAGAAATTGTTAATCGCCTGTGTCCTGTGTGTATAAAAAACTTACCTTAAATAAATCTGAGTGTACACTCAATTTAAATTAGGGAATATTTCATTGTCAATTTCTAAGACATAACACAGTTAAAACTAAATATCTAATGTTATATTTAAATTGCTTAGTGTAGGTTTGTTAAAAAAAACATTGTCTCATAAAACTTAAAATTGTTAAAATATTGATGAGAGAAAAATGGGAATATTTGAGTTGAGTGTACACTTAATGGAATTAATGATTGTAAAACTGGGCCTGGCACTTAGCATTAAGAAGACAGAGTATCGACTGGTTCATCTGATGCCAGGATAATAGAATGGAAGAGTGGTATGCTTGTCTTGGGCATACTGACTCAATGAGCCAGCAACTTTACAAAACATAGCCCCAAGTGGCAGACTAAAATACACGTGGGCACATCTTATGCATACACGAACTTGTTCTTAGATTAATCCATAGAGATAAATAATCTTGCTCTCTAGGAATAGCTAAATAATTTTTGATGTGACATCAAGCAACATTAACGCTAACAAATCATTTATTCAGTAAGTTTTGTTATCAAAATTACCTGTCCTGTGTATGAACTAACAAAGAAAAAATCCTCTATCTGCTTATATCTCTCCTTTAATTCTGACATCGGAAGACCAATTTTTGAAACCTGAAAAGATACAATACTTTTAACTTATATCTCAATTTATTTGTATATACAGAAAAACCTGAATATGATGACCACCTTCTGGACCCAAGGAATATAGACTTTACACAGATGGTTTTGATATGGAGGTGTTTTTTTGGTAAGAATATCAGGCAAAGAAACCTTAAATCATTGGTCTCAATGGACAGGTGCTTTATATAGAGAGTTTTTGTTTGAAGTCTTTTAACATCAATGCAGTATTTGAGACAGATTCTATTGCATAATTCAATGCAGTATAATAGGGCAAATGAAGTGATGTGTCACCGTTAAAAAATTGGAACAGTCAATTTTAAAAGGTAATACATGTAATAGTTATAGTAATTCTTTTTTGAAAGTGTTATATTTAAGTTATATTTTGCAGTCATTTAAAAAAAATTAAAAAGAATTGTAAATATCAGGAATGACATTAATTTTGTCTTTACTTCATGCAGTTATGCAATAGAATGGATTGCCTCAATCAATATTACCTTTGGCTTTTATGTAATTTGAGACAGTCCATTCTACTGCATAACTGCATGAAGTACAGTGAAAGTGAATGTCATTCCTTAATAAATACTGTCTGGTCAAAATGAGAGAGAGAGAGAGAGAGAGAGAGAGAGAGAGAGAGAGAGAGAGAGAGAGAGAGAGAGAGAGATAAAACTTACCTGGTCAACATGATGTTCCAACAACAAAGATTGGAGCTTTTTTTGCATGTACTGAGATAGAACTCAGCCAAAAATTCAAGCCAGCATGTTCATGTCCTAATCGCACATTCCAGAGTAATAAATATACAGCCCGATTTGACAGGAAAAACTAAAAACACCAAAAAGACTAATATTAAAACTGATGCTACTAGTCTTTTATTCTTTTTTCTTTTTTTCCTCTTTTTTTTCTCTCTTTTTTTTCTCCCTTCCCCAAACTCCTTTTTAATTCCAACATTTTGACAACAGAAAATTACAACAACTCAGGACTTGAGTAGAGTGAAGTATATTTGTTTTACACCCAAGTCCAGATTTTTTTCACTTATATTGAGTCTTGTTAGTTCTAAAATGGTAAAGGAAACCTAGAGAAAATCATCAAATTTTGGCAAGTGAACTAATAAACTTTCTTAAACTAGGTTCTGACTGAGTGGGATTTGAACCTAATAAAGGTAGTGAGACACTGTGGTCCATTAACACCAGCTTTACAACACCTAGTTACCAAGTCCCAAAACGAAGATTTGACTGTAATTAACAAGCATAATTATCTAAGATAGGATGACATGTGGACAACAGACAGATGGGGACACAGAGTATTATGACAGTATTCCGTAATACACTATATATATATATATATATATATATATATATATGACAAACAATGAAAATAATTATTAATTTATCTTTTTTAAGATTTTTTAATTAAAATTAAAAATTCTAACAGAGGGTATAAAATAAAGTCTTTCCAAATCATTACCTGATGAGTGTTGTAATAAACAGTTTGTCCAGCAAAATCCCAAACACTGTATGTAAGTGCTTCACCATCTTCTAACTCCACATCCCAGTTACATATATCTATACCTATAACACAAAGAATACACAACCTTACATAGTATAACTTATATTGGACATAGTACTTATCATATACAGAGAGATATAGACTTGTAGTTAAAGCTTCAGAGTCCTTATACAGAGGACAAAATCGGACAACATCCACAGAAATGCGACATTCTTCTTGTTGTTTTTGAAAATCCCACTTGGACTTACCATTGCAGCAATACAAAATCTCAGAGAACTTCTGTACGTTCACGAGTTGTGTTCCTTGTCAGGGTTCTCCAGTTCTGAGATTTTAGAATACAGCAATGGTTAGTCCAAGTGGGATTAACAAAAACAACAAGAAGAACGTTGCATTTCACTGGAAATTGTCCGATTTTGAGTTTGGTGGAAAAATAATTAGTTGTGTATAAAAAAAAATATAAAAAGCCTTTTACATCTCTATGTGGATTGACAAATGGACAGTTGTACAAAAAAAACGATATGAAAAGCCCTCTTACATCCCTATCTGTTTAGTGGTAGGGCCTAATAAGATATATAAAACTTTTTACCATCAGTTATAGCTTCTGCTCCGGTCAGCTGTGCTTTATTTTTTCCAGCCATTAATGTTCTTATAAGGCTGAAAATAAAATTATCAAAATTTAATTTTATAAATACAAATACTCAGATATAGACCTATAGAATTCTGCATAGGTTTCCAAAAATTAAAGTCATTGATGAATTTTTTAACAACATGGTCTGTTGGAAAAAAAATCTAGATTTTTTAGTGAGTGTGGTGTTTTTGTTACACATAAAATATTATCCCTATTTTATGCTACAACAAATTGGATAATGTTTGGAGAATAAAATGAAATTAAAATACATTTTTTGAACAATTTAGAAAGAAAGAAATTCTTTTACCTTGTTTTGCCGGCTCCTCCAAGTCCGACCAGTATAAGTTTTGTTCTTTTACATTCTACTGAACCACCCATCAATCGCCTTAAGTAGGCTAGTGTTGCTAAAAAACCGTGTTCTCGTATTTCTTTTGGAGGAGTTTTCAATAATGGACAATTATTAAGCTCCATTTCTAAATTTAAAAAAAGAATTCATCAGTTAAAGATTTAAAAAGACAATACATTTAGTTAATTTCGGAAACTTTGTTGTAGCTACTTCCAAAATCTTTGTCAAGGTATTTTCACCATTTAAAGATGCATTTACCACATATACTATGGTGCCTTTCAAAAAGCTGCATAAATTATCAGTTTGAACCTACTAGTATTCATCAAAACAATTTATTATTATAATTATTATTATTATTATTACTGTTATTTACAATTATTATTTTGAGTGTCATAATCTTTTTGAACATGACATAATGCCAACTTTTCCAGTCTCTAAATTTAGAACCCAATAAATAAAAAAAGAATTTAAAAAAAACCAAAACTGTTTAATTTAAAAGGTACTTACTTTCAAGTTGAATATATGCCATCTCTGCTGCTACTGTTAATAAGTTAGGATTGTCAGACAGAATGATTGATTTCAGATTCACCAGATTGGCTATACTCTCGGGGACATGTACTATTGCTTGGTACTTCAAAGATAAACTCTCCAAGTTTTTCAACATTGTAATTTCCTCTGGAAATCCAGATGGTGTTTCATCATCTTTAAAAAAAAATAAATAAATATAGCAGACCCTAGTGAGAAAAGTTTGTCTGATCACATGTGTATTTTTTCTCAAGAACTTCGGTTGCTCAACCATACTAGAACTGACCACATACTGTAAATCACTTTAATTTTGTGGCACTTTTTTTTTCATGAATCCATACCAAAACCTATTTCAAGATATGAAATTTACATAATTTCCCCAATGGTAACCCCTCATAAAAAATATTTTTATTTGTATATGACGTTCCATACGCGAAAAAGGGCCCTAGAAAAATCCAATCGTAATGCAGAAAACGTCAGTAGAATTTGCAAATTATAATATTATATATATTATGTCACGGTCAGTTTCTATTTAAACTAACTTTAATTTCACGACACTTTAATTTTCACAAATTGTTACTGTGTTGTGAATATCGCAAAAAAAAGTGCTCACAAAAATTAACATTACAGTAACACAAGTGAAAGAATCTTGACAGGGCCAAAAGTACTGACACTCCATTCTCAATTCATACCACAGTAATAAAATTACTTCAACTCACTTGGTGAAATTTTTCCTTTATATCCAAATCTTGGAAATATGTTGAATATAGTAGCATTTAATTCACCAATCTCATCAGAGTTCAACATGGGAGTTCCTTCCCCTTTCTTCTCCTTACCACCATCACTGTTGCCACTAGAATCACTACTAAACAGATGGAAAAGTTGATCCTTCATCTGAAAAATTAACAGATACTGTGTCATCAAGAGCTGTTAAAATAAACTGTACACTAAAATCTTCTATTTAAAATGAAAAGTTTAAAAGAGAAAATTGGAATGGGATTAAGGGAAGAAAAAGTGAAAAAGAAAAAAATGAGGAAAAAGAGAAAAAAGGAAAATGGAATAAGGCTTTAAGACATGCAAAAGGAAGGGAGAGCAAAAAAGTGGGTAGAGAAAAGAGAAGGAAAATTTGGGAAAAAAGGGAATACAGAAGTAGGAAAAACGAGAAAGAGGGGAGTAAGGCAAAGCAAAATTGGAATAAGAGAAAGAGGAGTTAAGGTGGAAAAAGGTGGAAAGTGGGACAACATGTGCATATTAAATATCTTTTGTATAAAAGATAAATTAATTATTTCTAATGTCTAGCTCTTAAAAACTGTTCACAGAAATTTCTTAAATAAATCATAAGGTCCTTGCTATAGTGCTCCTCCCAATTTAAGTCAAACAATATTTATTAAAATTTAAAAAACTAACTACCCTAATGATGCAAGGTGTGAGAGTCTCAAGATGTAATCTAATAAATATTATTAATATTTTTTTCTGCCCTGTGTGAGGAACCCAAGAAGACTTGTGCCAATTTAAAAGGTGCCCCCCCCCCCCATTTAACCAACATTTCAAAATTTCTTATTCCCACCTAACCAACATTGTTAAATAAACAATTAAGATCTCACCTGGAAAGTTTTCGCTATCATCTTTTTCAGGATAACTCTTTGATAATATGGTAAATCATTTATAAGAGGTTTTTTACATGGTTTATTCCCACTTAGCCAACATTTAAAACCTTATTACCTATAGGTCCAAAATTTCAAAATGTTGGCTAAGGGAGAACGAACCATCTCAAAACCTTATTTAGACAAGATGATTTACACAACAGGGACTTGGTAGCTGAGGAGTCTATTGTGCCAACTAAGGCCAAATCACAAAGGCTTCTCATTGAATAATTTTGAGAAAAAATAGTGCTCTAGCCAAGGAAATAAATTGGTTCTTCTTAATAATTATACAAAATTTTAACTAGATATTCTGATTGTTTATCATTTAATTAAATTGATCATATATGTATTTTATGCAAAACTAAAAATGCTTATGTTCATTTCAACTAACTCAGAAACTTTGTACTATAAAATCTTACTTGTTTGTGTGAATCAAGCCACTGATTTATTCCTTTTGAAGCAAGAAATTTGTCAAACTTTTCTCTAGATAGTAGGTTTGAACTGTCTTGAAACCATGCAACACCATCTATGGATAAGTGCTTTAGGCTATATAAATACACAAAACTATCAGGCAAATCTGTCAAACAGTTTCCATTTATGTATAAAACTTCTAAGTCTGACAAATCGCCTATATTTTCATCTAAACCTGTCATCAATAAATCATTAGCCACAAGTTTCTTCAGGCTGGTTAATCTTTGAAATCACAGGATCCATGGTAACCATCAAACATCTGCTTATATGCAGGTTATGTAAATGTTTGCATTCAGTTAATGATTCAGGTAGACTTTTCAAGTTGTTATCTGACACAGACAATGTGGTCAACATTTTACAACTCCTGATTTCTTCCTGGAATTTTCTCAAGGAGATTTTTGTCAAGTATCAGACTTTGTAAGTTAGGCAGAACTGAAAACATCTCTCCAGGAATTTCTGAGATGAAATTTTCTGTCAAATCAATGGTTGTAATCAAGTGGGAGTAATCTGCAAAAATTTCTGATGGTACATCTTGTAATATTTTTTTTCCTGTGTAAAGCAGCATGATGACCTGGACATAGCTGAAATTCTTGACCATCAAATGATTTGATTGGATATCCCTGAAACTATATAAAAATAATGTTATTTGAACCTGTATTTTACAGATCACCTACAATAATAGTTACCTTTAATTAGCTTAGTAGAGATGTTTAAAAAAAACTGTACCGATTCTTTAACATATAATAACTTGTGTTTATAAATGTTGTTCAAAATCTATAATAATGCTTGCTCCTGACAAGGCAGAATGATGTGCAGTGAACCCGGTCTGTAGTTAATCTACAGATTAACTGTGAATCTCAATGGAGAAGCCAGTAAGTATAGATGGTCAATCAGTTATCATATGTTAAAGAATCATACCATTTTCCAAACATCTCTAGTAAATGTCTTAAAGTTTGGTTTTGCAATACATGTATTTTCAAAAACATATTGTGAAAGAACTTACAGTACGAGAACTGCAAGTTGTACAAAATGTTATTTTATTCAGTGTATATCCATTTTTATAATCAGTTGTTTATAGCATGTTTCATGTTTATTTATTTTTAGCTGTTCTGTTGAAGAGACAGTTCTGAGTCACTTTGGCCACTGCAAAGAAAAAATTATTATTGCAAAGTAAACTTGACTGGTGATCAAAAGGATAACTAATACCCCCGCCATCCTCTCAGGAAACCGCCCACAGATATATACATGTATTTACATAAATTGTTAGAATAAGAATTAGCTTTTTTCTGTTATTCTGAAGTTTTACCCATTTACAGTCAATAACACAAATTTCTTTGGTAAAAGGAACCTTCTTACTCGACCATAAGCATTGTGTATAAATATGAAGTCAATTTGCAGACTGGGTAAGACTTCAAAACAGAAAAAGGGGAATAACTCAAGAACAATAAACGGGAAATATAAAAAAATTGTAGGGAACCTTCATTTAATGACCATAAGATTTCTATATCAATATGAAATCAACTAACAGACTGGTTCTGGAGTAATCGTCCGGAAATGGGTAAAATTTCAGAAAAACTGAAAAAGGGCCAAAACGCTTGAATGATAAATTAGAAATCTTATGAAACTGAAAAGAATCTTTCTTTCTTGACCATAAGCTTTGCATATAAATATGAAATCAATTGGCACACTGGTTCAAGATTTATCATCCGGAAATGAGTAAAACTTCAAAATAACAGAAAAAGGGGCATAACTCTTGAAAAATAAATGAGAAATTTTCCAAAATTGAAAGGAACCTTCATTTTCTAACTTTAAGCACTGCATATAACAATAAACCATTTGCTTGAAGACTTTTGAGTTATCATCCGGAAACCAAATATTTCAGACAGACAGAATGATGGACAGAATGAGGAACAGACGGAAGGAAGGACAGACATCAGGATCACTATATATCCCCCCCCCCCCTTTGTAGCGGGGGTATAAAAATTGTTATTTCAAAGTAAAAATTGTTATAGCAAAATAAAATTGTTATTGCAAAGTAAAAATTATTAAGCTGCTCACTTTAAATTTATAGTAAGTTCTAATAATGTGAATAAGGAAATAAAAATATCTTACAATGAAATCAAGATCCGGAAAAAAAATTTTTAAAATGTATGATCCCATCAGGAAATTAGTAGGCATTCAATTCAGCAACAATTTTTATAGCTTATTTATACCTTATTTTGTGCACCAGGCTGTAACAGATCATTGAAGAAATTCTGTACTTCATTTACAGGTTTATCTTTATTTTTGACTGTCCCCTCCCAGTCATTTAAGATTCTCAGCTTTTCTTGGGCAGCCACAAATATCTTTACAGCCTGCCTGTTAATCATCTCGTGTATTCCTTGTCCAATCTAAAATTAAAACCAACACTTAACGATAAAAATAACCTGAGCATGATTGGGCATATTGATAATGACAATAAATAACAACAATAACACTCAAATTTCAATTTTCAAATTAATTTATATTACAGAAACATACCTGTACCCTTGACGTACCCTTTGCCTACTGCCGATTGACCTTACGGGCATTTGTGGATCCCTGGTCATAATAGTATATAACATGATACAAACCTTATTGATTTCTCTTCTAAAACCTTGAAAAACTAGTGCTACAACAGATCTGAATCAGATGTTGGATGATTATAACCTTACAAATACACAAGTGCTTTAGTACAAGTGCACTAAAGCTTTGTTTTCGGCATCAAGAAAGCCACAACCATAAAGAATATATCTTTGGGAGCAGAGGCAATTTAACAGATTTTATGCACATATTTGATCAGTGGTTTTGTTTGCCTTAAATAACTACTAAATAAAAGTAGTTTTGACCACTAAAATTTCCCAAAAGCCAACAGTGACACACAATCAAATAGTTTAAGTAAAATACAGTTGTTCAAAACTGTCCTGGCCAACAAAAAATGTCAGATATTTTCACAAGATAAAATCTTTAGAATGAAATTTTTTAAAAAATGATCCAGATTTTCCCAATCTGAATGTTACAAGGTAGTTTTCAACATCCATGGCAAAATCACTGTTAATTAAAACTTATTACTTTTTGCAGACAAAAGTTATCAAAATTTAACCTTAAATAAAACAAAACTCAGTTTCACAATCATTTCTAAACAAAGATTTTCCTGAACTTAATTCTGACAATTGTTAGATATACAGATACATTTAAGGTGTCATTTTGAAGATCCAACAGGTTTATTACATAAATATTTAGTTTAGTCAACAATATGTAATCATTGTTGACAAAAAAAAAGCTTGCCGAAATTGTGAAACTGGGGCTCGTTCAAAAGAAGTTTTATTTTACTCAGTGTTTAAATTCTAACTGATTCCACGGCTTTTTAAAGAACAAAAATCACTTACCTGTCTTGCACTTAATTTCATATCTGAGTTAGCTAACTGTGGGAAAAGTTTATCATAAAAAGGAATGTTAATCTGAAAATACGAGGAAAAAAATTGTAAAACTTCAAAAATTATAATTATACTTTCAGGAGCAAGATCAACGTTTCTTTTACCTTTCAACCTTGTGTCAAGTGTCAAGCTGGACAACACAGTGTGGAGGTATTGTGCCAAAAGTCTCCATCAGTTTAAAATTTTATTAAGTTATACATTATATCAGTTACAACTTTTTTTTCAAAACATCCTTTTGATAAAGTGTTAACTCTAACATTCAGAATTGAAAAAAATAATTAACAAACAATTTCAAACATTAAAAACTGTGCGTCTATTTTCTTTTCTTATTTTTTTTATTATTTTCTTTCTTTTCTTTTTTTTTTTCTTTCTTTCTTTTTTAATTTAAAATAAAACATTAAACAAAGAATACAATGAAAGAATTCTGTACAACCAAACTTTTGGTATAATACATTATTATTATTATCATTATTATTTTATTTTTATTATTATTATTTTTTTTTTTTTTTTGACATTCAATAAATACATGTAAATAAATAAATAATTTTTTCTATATTTTTTAAAGTTTACTGGAATAATTACATTGTGTATGATTACCATTTTGTATCCTGATCTTCTTTGACATTAAAAAAAACTCATTTTTTTTGGGTGTATGTATTTTATTCCATGGTATATTTTATATTTTAGGAACAATATAAATGCAAATAGCCTGAACAAAATGAGCATCTTACCACAGGGTAATGCGACATAATATTATGCCATCCAAATAAATACACTGCTTCATCTGCTTTCTCTAAAAGGTTGCTTTTAAACACAACTCCATCACAGTTAACTAAGTGTAGCATATCCCACTTCTCAGCTTTTTTATGAAAATCTGAAAGTATTTGTCAAAAAAAAAAGTTTTCATACATAATTTCATAGTAACATGCATGTAATTTTTGTAACCGACAAACACCCACATAGTTATACTTCAAGTCTTGTTTCTTCACTTTTCATTCAGTTCATTCTTCATTTACTTATCTATTTATTTATTTGCTCACTTATTTATGTATTTGCTGGCTTGCTTGGTTAATACTTATTTACTGTGCGAGCTATTTATTATACAGTATATTTGTAACTCTATGTATATGTATTTTTTGTCATGTTACATATTATCCAGGGAGACTGGTTTATATAAGAGTTTTACTCTTGTTTCAGAAACCCTTATTATACCATTTGTTATTTATTCAAATAAATACTGTTTAAACTAACAAAGTATAACATGGATACATTGTTTATAGTTGTTATAGTAACAGAGACAATCTTCCATTTCAAAATATGATTCTGATGAAACCAAAGAAAATAAGATGCATTCAGATAGTGTATTATAAATAACTGCTTTATGCAATCAAATAATATTATGAGATTGACTTATAAATGTCAAAAACAAAATACTAAAATAATAGTTTTGAAAGGTTTCAGATTTTAAGCTAGTTAAAATGTAAAGTCTGTGCAGAGCTGGGATGCAGAATGGGGCAAAACCTGGTTGTAATGGGTGAAGTAGATCAGAGGCCCATTCAAGATTGTGTATATACGCTTTCGCATTGACTTCAAACCATTCAGGAATGGTTGTTTGCGCAAGCGCACACGAGCAACTGCTATACATTTGTAAGGTTGTTTGCCATAGATTCAAAATGGCATCGCAGAGTCTAACATTAAAGGAAATTATCTTAGTGAATTCTGAAAACAACATGCAGTATTGTTTTTATGTCAGTGAAAGTGTGTTAAATCAGTTCAAATCGAAGTATTAACGTTTGAATTATTTCAGACATTTGTGTAGATGCGTGATATGAGTGTATTTATAAGTTTTTCTGGGAGATTTTATCGGTGTCTGACCATGGGTACATCAGAACCAAAAATTAAATGACCATTTTTTGATAAAAACGATGGAACTATTTAACATACTCTATATTATCAATAAAAAATGATACGACTTGTTTTTCATCGTCTAAATATGATGTGGAAGTCAAGAATAAATCAGTACTTGGCTGGTCAATCACAATTTATTTTACAACATTAGTCTCTTCTTCACTGATGGTCGCCATTTTGAATGCAATGTGATTGCTCACTTCCGTTCAAGAGACATAAAAATTGTATGCGCGAGCGTAGTGGAAAGCAACCAGTAACTTGAACATGCCTCAGGGTACTAGGCACCTTCCCTGTTATATTCACTCACCTTTGGACAAACACAATGGATGAATTTTTTCTCCAGCAGCTGTTGGTTTTGAGCCTGGACACAAAATGGTGGCCTCTCGTACATTATCATATAACAAAATATTTGGTGTTGTTCCTGAAATACAAATAAAATTCAAATTTTTTATGCTGAAAATAAAGTTTACATCATATGGTGGTTAAAGTTTTTCTAGGAAAAAAATTAAATTAATTAATGATATTCCTTATGAACAATGTTAAATTTGGTCCAATAAAAGCTCAAATAAATACAGAAATAACAGTAATTTCCCAGCAAGATTTAGCATGTGGGATCTAATTTTAGAACATGCTTACATCATAAAAAAAAACCCGGATCATTTGAACACAACTTACAAAACAGTGAAATACAATAAATTAAACAGAAAACTTCATTGAATTTGTCATTTGTGACTTAGTACGGGGAACTCATTACAGGGACTCCCTTTGGTAATTCCTTTTCTATTAAGTGACATAGATGCAATATTTGATTACAAAGGAATACAATGGCTGTCATTTTATAATTTTTTTTAATCCAATATAAACAAATTTCAACTTGATATTGTGAGCAGATAAGATTCTTTTTATGTGATTAATTACAACTCTAGATCTGGGCAAAACTGCCGCCCACCTTCCTAAAATAATTACGAGAATTCTGATTTATCGCAATTTTGCAGTCTAGATGCAACCCTGCTGAATATCAATGATTTTGTGTGTGTGTGTGTGTGTGTGTGGGGGGGGGGGGGGTGGGTGGGAGAAGGGCATTCCAATTTTCTCCATCATCCTGAAACTGGTTACCTTGATATATGTGAAAAAAATTTATATTAAATAAGATAAACAAAAACATTTTTCAACCTACCATCCACCCATTGGATAAGTGTCAAAAGGGCTTAAAGCAATTCCAGGTATTGAAATTATGATAATTATTTAATAGACAACTGAAAGGGGGAGTGAATGCTACACTGGATTTTTTAGCATAAACTCAAGAGAATAAGAGGGAACAAAAGAATAAGAGAGGTATAACATGAGCTACTTAGCACTACTCAGTTGACTGGGATGATGGTAAGTTGATCCAATATGGCTACAATTAGTTGCATTATGAAAATATAGACAAATGTATTATTAAACCCATACCAAATACTTTCTTCTCTAAATACAACTTCTGTGTATGTCTAAGCATCATTGTCATCTTCTTTTCTAAAACTGTAAAAAAAAAAATAATAAAAAAATAACAATAATAATAATAATAAAAATTTGTTTGATTTATTTGTTTATTTATTTTTTAATATTTATTTTTATTTTATTTTATTTTATTATTTATTTATTTATTTATTTTTTGTTATAATTGGGTGTCATAAATAAGTTTAACTTTTAGTCTTTTTGCTGAAGTATATTGCAAAAATAAAGATCGTATGAAAAAAAAAAATTATGTACCTGTGATTTAAACTCACCCCCCCCCCCCCCCACACACACACACCATTTAAACCAAATGGGTTGCATGAGGAATTCTAAATGTTTTTTTTATATTAAAATACATTAAATGTTAACAAGTTCTGATTTAAACCACATTTATTTCCTAATATCAATTGTATGCATTTATAATTATTTAACAGAAATTTTCGAAATGTTGCTTTATTACACAAAATACAATTTTCACAAACCTGTTTTTACAGACGATAACTTGAACAACAGAATCTAAAAGTAATTACATATATTTATTTACTAGTGCTGATAATAACATGTAAAATTCATTTCAGATTAAGTGTATCCATGACAGAATTTTTAATTTAAAACATTTCACCTAGGTGATAATAGGTACCGGTAATAAGTGAAAGATCTGCTAATTTTTTTTCATTGAAATATTGATTAGCAATTTAGAAATTTAGTCCTAAAGACTGTACACATTACACAGATGTGCACGTAACTAGGGTTTTTATGGTATTCACTTTTCCAGTAATTAACTTTTTCAAGGTAACCGTTACAACTTTTGACAATGAATAAACTAACATGTTGGTATCATCCCACAACAAGCCCAGGGTGAAGGCCTCAGCAGTGATGGTTCATGGTCATCTTCCATATCCTTAGACAGTGGTACTGTATGATCTTCTTCCTCCATTTTCTTAGAAATAGAAATAAAAAAATTTAGTTGCTAATAAAATATGTTTGTTCCTGTAATGTTTGAGTGTGCAATGGTTTCTGAATCTGCATTGCACTATTGCACACTTGTGGCACCCTTTAGAATGCTAGTACACTTGCCTGCAATGTGACAGATAAACATCACAGACCATTTAGTCAATATATATTGGTACTGAGCCAAATGGTAAATGCCTAAAACAAGGAAATAACTTTCTTACTTGCAGTCAACCAAAGTCAAACTCACGATGGGGGAATCCCCTTGAGTATGAAGGGTTACACCTCCCAAAAAGAGGTAAAAAAATTGCATTTAATCATTTAATGTTTACTGAAGTTAAAACATTAATATCTATTATTTTATTATCATTTTATGGTGGTAATTTTTGACGCACCCAATCAGGTTTCTGGTAAAAATCTTTCCCAACTGTGTGCCCTAATAATGTCTAAGATTTTCAATTTAAATTCATTATTATTTTGTACGAGTTTCTGATTTTCATTTTAAATGATAACATGTATGATATTATACATGTAATTAAAAAATTTATGTAAGAAGAAAAATGTACCACAAACTTGTCCATTTTAAACAGGCATTTCATGGTATTTTTGTCAGAATCAATCTCTACTTTGATATAGTTGCTTTTGCGCTCCATTTGGAATATAACTTCTGAGTTGTACTTAATCTGGAAAACTGGTATTTTACTGAAATCAGACTAAAATTAAAAAAAGGAAAAATACAAGTGCAAAAAAAAAATAAATAAGTGGTTGAACATTGAACATAATTTTTCAATCGCTAATAAAAAATCTGTATACATGTACACATTCTATTAAAAATAAAACAGTATGTGCTACTGGACTATTGATCTACACATGCATTTGTATGTAAAGAAATACTGTATATTATACAGGGACTTCTTTGTTGTATTTGTTAAAGAAACAAACCTGATTTTTCCGAGAAATTTTAAATCTCTTCATTTGTCCCTCTCTCTCTCTTCTCTCTCTCTCTCTCTCTCTCTCTCTCTCTCTCTCTCTCTCTCACTCACACACACACACACACACACACACACACACACACACACACACACACACACACACACACACACACACACAGTTTAGACTAAATTACCTGTTTCAGAACTTTAGCCTGAGATGCTTTCAATTCTTCAAATTTATAATACTCTGAAAAAAAAACCCACAATCATATAAATATCAAATAATAACTTGATTTTGCAAGAATTTTCTTCAAGACAATATTTCACTAACACTCATTGACACTCAAAACATCAAGATAAAACATGGCATTTTCACCAATTAAGTATAAAAAATGACAATTATAACTTTAACAATGCCACCTTTTATCTGAAACATACCATGTCATGCAAAAGTTATTAAAGGAAAAACTGTTTTGGTAGTGGGGTCCTCGATAGCCAAAGTTCTTAAGTAAGCACTCATGGATCACAGTGTCCTCTTACTCCCTAGGTTCAAATCCCAATCAGGCAGATCCTAGTATAAGAAAGTTTGTAAGTTCATTGCAGAAGGTTGATAGTTTTCTCTGGGAAATCCAGATTCCTCCACCATCCAAGAATTGACTTCCTAGATATCTGAAATATTCTTGACTGGTGGATAAAACATCATTAATCTAATCCAATCCAATCCAATCCAATCCAATCCATTTTGGCAGTCTAAGTAAAAAAATTTCTTTAACCAAGCACTTCGTATTTATAAACTCACTTAGAAATGAAGGTCATGGGATCCTTTAAAGGAGACCTTAAAAACTGATGCCCTGTCATGGCAGGCATGGAATGCTAAAGAACTCTACCTGCACATTGCCCTAAGCACACTGCTAAGGTAAAAACTTCTGCCACTTCACATATAGCTGGTGACATCTCAAACTAAGTGAAAAGTTCGGAACTGGGGTGTAAAACCCCATTCAATCAAACATTTACAGTTCACATACATTAGCTACAACTTATCTCAATATTTTGCTGACTGGTGACACTTGATTCTCTGTATAAGTTTTATAAAGTATACATTTACTGTAAAAAGTTCAAGCATACCTCCAGATGCCAGAGTAGACAAAACTTCTTGTTCTGTTTCTTCAAAAATCTAAAAAAAAACTTCATTCATTCATTCATTCATTTCTTTATTGATTTATAATTTATTTATTATTTTTTCAATATTTATGTATTTATATAATTATATTTTATGTATTTATATAATTATTTATGTATGTATTTATTTATTTCATTTATTATTACATGTATTTATATTTTTTTTATTTATTTAATTTTTTTATTTAAATGGTTTATAAAATTCTCAAATCAATCCTAAGATTTGTGTGGACTTCTTGTTCCCTGAAATGATTATGAAAAAATTCAAAATAATTAACTTTTTATGGGAAAATGTCAAACAACTTGATAGCATACCACTGTGAATATTAGGTCCTCTTTTATACCAAAACGTATACATGTATCAGAGGGCACAAAGGGTGTATTCAATTTTGAAAGTAGATGGAAAGACAAAACCTAAAAACATTGAAGTCAATATAAAATTTTAACTTAACTGATTTGGACAAGGGTTGAGTTGATTAATGGTGTTTAACATCCCAGTCAAGAATATTTCACTTATATCGAGACATCACCAGCTATAGGCAAAAGTGCAGAACTTTTGCCCGTGCATTGCGCTGTTGGCATAATACAGCAGGGTTCTTTATCGCGCCACACCTGCCATGACATGCAACCTCATTTATTTTAAGTTCCCATCTGAAAGAACTGTGGCTTCCATTTTGTAATGCCAAGTGCTTGGCAAAAGAACAGTCACTACCCACTTTCAAGTCTTGGGTCAAACCATACCAAGGTTCAAACCCACCACCTTTCACTTACAGAGTGGGCACTCTACAACTGAGCTACCACAGTGGTTGATTTGGACAAGGACTGGTATGTTTGTTTTATTATATAATAAAAAATAAGTTCATTTAATTAAGATATTGCAGTTTTTTATATTTTATTATTATTTTAATTAATTAATTTATTTATTCATTTTCTAATTTTCACATCTTGCAATGTAGCTCATTATTTAAAATAAGTTGTTTCTTGGAACAAAATTAACTACCTGTGCTATCCGTTGGTCATGCAGAAGAATCTTGATAGTTTTAAGAGAATGCTTCCCATCTAAGAGGTCAAAGTTGATAAAACTGTTGTACATCCACTGAGCCACTTGGTCAGCTGCATATCCCAGCATTCCTGTTCCCAAGGTAATAAATGCTATTGTTTTATATCCAGATTTATCAGCTGTCACTAAACAATTTTGTACAAAATTCCACAGTACCTGAAAAAAATATATGTAATTTTAAAACAGTATGTTATAATGTAAATCAGGAAATTAATGCGAGCAAGAAATTAATGCGAAAAATGCGAGGCCCGTTTTAGCGCGTTAATTTTCTTGTCGCATTTATTTTCCGATATTTATTTTCGATTTCTGTATATTTATTGTAAATTGAGTTACCTCCCTTAACCTGAAGTTGCTATCATAACTGATTAATTAGAGCACATTTCATTTAGCGGTAATTTTTTGCTGTTTCTTTCCTACTGGGAATTTAGCTAAGAGTGAAATCGTGACTGATACATCATTTTGAACCTAGACTGAAACCTCAAATTGAAAGTACTGTGATTATAAGTAATCTAATATTCTTAACTTGTGAGTTGAAGACGAAGATCAGTTGTACACATGCCGACATGGACATCCTAATTTTGAATGCTTTATTTTAATAAAAACTTCAAGCGTTATATTTGAGTATGTTTGTTTGTTTTTTTTTTTAACCATGCGTTTCTTTGTTCTGATAATCCTTTACCACCCTGGTTAATTTAAAACAATGGGTCATCGGCGCATAAAAATTTACCCTCGGCACACCTAGCTGTTTATTTTAATAATGTCTACGTAAAGTTTGTTTATAACGTGTTTATAAATAACGAAAGACGTAAAATATTAATTTCTGAGTCCATAATTTAATGTTTATAATTGTAAGATAAAAGATAGGCAAAAATTTTAAAAATTGAAATTTAAAAAATCGCATTAATTTCAATATGCATTTTACTTCACAATTGGCAATTCGCATTAATTTCATGACACATTAATTTCCTGATTTACAGTATTTCCAAACTGTCAGGGGAAACCCTTAGTTTTGTTTTGTCTCACTGTGGCAAAACTATTTTTGTTATAATGGAGAACAAATTATTTGTGTAGGATCATTATGGTTTTCTACAAAATATCTATTAGAATTTAATTTATAGTCAGTAAATAAACTCTAAAAATGAAAATGCTAATTAAAAGCTTTTGGTATAATGTTATGTATGATATAATTTCAAAGTATCAAAAATAAATGAGGTTCATTTCTTGAACTTTCATAAGTATGTCTAAGTTCAAGGTCACTTCAGGGGCACCAAACATATTACATATATTGTTAAATAAGAGGAAACCATAAGTCTTTATTCACAAAACTACAATAAAAGTTTTTACAAATGCAGGCTTAAGATGAAGGTCATAAGGCAATGATACAGATAGAAGGAGTGAATTAATGATGGAAATAGCTCTGAGATACCCAATGTCCAACTTCAAATGGTTAAAACAGCATGTATATAAAAAGATCAAAAGTCAAAGAAATAAAGCAAGGGATTTAGATGTGAATGAAAAAGAGTTGACTCTAGAATCGTACATTAAATGTAAAATAAGAAACCCCTTTATTTACTGGTTACTATGATCAATATCAATAAATAGGTCAAAGGTCAGGGTCATTTCATTTGAAAGAATATTACAACAAACATATCTAAGTAATTAATTAAAGGCTATAGCAAAAGTCAAGGATTTATTATCCATCTTGATTTGAATACTGGATATAATCCTCTTCAAAATATTAACTCCAAATAGTTCTGAATAAGTTCCCTATCTTTACTAAAAAATTTCCCCTAAGGTCAAAATTTTGATATGGTTAAAAAGCTCTTATCAAAAGAAACTCCAGTAAAACCTAGAAGTTTAGTTTTTAAGTATATATTACCGGTAGTTCTAGAACAGAAGCACCTTTGGCTTTATAGGCATGACGAGAGATCTCAAGATCAATTAAATGGCTTTAATATACCTTCTGTGGATTTCCATGAGCTCTAAAGTGTGGTAGTACACCAAAATAAAGCTGCTGGAATTTCAAATTTCCTCCACCTACAATAGCTATATCCTCAGATGAATTTAGACCAAGTGGATATTTTCTTTTTAATTCCTCCTGTATGGAATCTCCACCATGGTATCTAATGTTTTCTGTTGCATTTCCTCTTGTAAGGTCAAGATCTGATTGTATACCAGCAACCAACACATCACCCTTTGAAAGGAAGAAATACATGAGGTTTAAATATAAATAAAGAACAATGAAATATGATACAAAATAAGAACAAACATGTTTAAATGTCTAGTTCATCCCTACAATAATACTTTGTTTAAATGCACCTCAGTAACTTGGTCACCTAATTTATTCCTACAATACTACCTTGTTAATGCCACTGTTAAAGTCCAAAGTCAATTCCTCCTATGTTTTTCTTTATAAATCTCCTATGTTTGTTGCAATATTTCTTTATAGTGCCAAAATCTGACGGAATAAGGGGGGGGGGGCATGATCAAAGGTTTAACTGCTAATATTGTACCATTTTAGTTATGATCAAATGAAAAATATATTGAAGGGCAATTTTAGCTTTATTTTCAGCAATTTAAAGGTTCATACAAGAATCATAGAAAACATAATAAATAAAGGGAGTTGTTCAAGCTGAGTAATGGTGTTTTATGCCCAAGTCAAGAGTTTTTCACTTATATCAAAGTGGTCGGTTCTGGGATGGTTGATGAAACCAGAGTGCCTGTAGAAAACCAAAGACCTTTGGCAAGCAAACCTTCTCACACTAGGGTCCATCTGAGTGGGATTAAAACCTAGATGGTGAGAGGCACTGTGATCTGTGATATTTGCGAGTGTTTGGAGATTTTTCAACACAGTGAAAAAACAGACATTCACAGATAATTGTGAATAACAATTTTCGTAGTAGTGTTTATAATAGATATTATATATATGTGTGTGTGTGTGTGTGTGTGTGTGTGTGTGTGTGTCTTTTAAAAGATGTACCTTTTCCTCTTCCAATCTTGCTTTGACCAATGAAATGATTGTACCATTCTTACATCTAACAGGTCCTAGCTGTGACAGTTTAGGTTCTTTATTACTTGTCTGTTTATCTCCTGGAATAAATTTCAATTTATGAACATAGTACAGTGGAGTGGAGTAATGGTGTTTGACGACCCAGCCAAGATTTTATCACTTACACCAAGGCAGACAGTTCTGGGATTATGTAGGAAACTTAAGTACCCGCATAAAACAATGGATCTTTGGCAAGCAAAATGACAAACTTTCTCACACTAGGATCTGCCTCAGCTGGATTTGAACATCTTGGACACTCACGCTTCAGAATTCGGGGTATCATAAAATATAATCACCATCTTAATGACATGGATGTACATGTGCAGGTAAATAAAAATTATTTGCATTCATAAAAATGAAAAAAATTAAGAAATACTTTTTATGTATTAATATTGGTGCTTTTGACGTTAAAATAATTTGCGTCAATATTAATTTTAGCTCACTTGTCTAAGGGGTAAATAATGACATTGCCAATATTAATACATGCTAAATGTCTGAGAACCTCGGAAGCACCCAATATAATACACGCCAATATAAATACTTATACAGTATATTACAGGCACTCAAAAGTGTAAATTTTTGACAATTAAACAGCATATCCTTAAAGATTCAATATCAATTCAAAAAAATTTGATTCATGATAATTATGGCTTATATAATCCACAATATTGAAGTAAATTCTATAATTACAATCTTATCTATATGAACAATGTAGTACATGAATATGAAATCTATCTGAAAAAAGAACAGTCGTTAACTTTTGGTTTTTTTAAAACCATGACCATTTTCAGTTTAATTGAAGATATTCATTAAGTTCTTATTGTAAAATTTTACAATCAATGTTACTTCTGCTCATGCCTCAATACCTGAAACATCACAAACCATACAGAGGATCACTGCATTTTATAAAGTTAAAATTGTAAGAAAAACGAAATTAGATCTAAACATGCTTTCCAAATTACCCTATACCTCACTCATTTGTATTTTACAATAGTCTGAATTCCTTCTGAACGTAACACACCTTATACCTGGTTGCTGTGTGTAGGGTCAGAACATTTTCTATATCAAAAACCCATGTTTTTAATACAGAAATTATTCTGATCCTACACATAGCAGCCAGGTATAAAGTGTGTTAGAGTCAGGAAATTCAGATTAATTTTACAAAAAAAGTGCTCAAGGCATGAATACACTTCCTAAAACAATACTCTCAGGTTTGAGAAGTAACTCTCATCAGTTATGTGACATTTTAGTGGGAACATCATAGCATATGTTCAATTTATTCTAAATCTAAATCCGTAAGGATGAGCATAATTCTTTCATTCATGAAATCCAAAGTTATTTTATTTTAAGTCAGATGACAAATAATCTGATAAATGATATAAGCATAACTTGTAGCTATATTCATTGATGTTTTATTCTCCATGCAGCAAAAAATTCCATCAAAGGGAAGTTGAAAAGTTCTCGAAACAAAACAGCAAGAGAGCTGTCAACCAACCAACAAGTTACCTGTTTTATCTGAAGGTGACTCAGATGTAGATGATGAGTCTACTTTTACTTCTATTTTTGAACTATGTGTTATACCAAACTGAAACAGCAGCTTGTGTTCTGGTTGTAACTTTGTTCCATTATGCTATAATTTAAAAAAAAAAAAAAAAAAAAAAAAAAAAATTTCAATTAAAGCTGCATTAAGTTTTTCAATTTTCTGAATTTTTTTTGATCTTCTAAAAATATATATTTTTTAAAAACAGATATCTTTTAACCACAATCCGTGACATTCATTTTCTAAAATTTCATTTCTTTTGGCTGTAAATAAATGGAATCCTCTGACAGGTTGGTCAGTGTTTTATGATGGTAATTCTGAGCTTGGAGCATGCACGGAAAAACCCTAGGATTGAAGGTGAAACATGACAAATTGCATTAATTGTCCTTCATTAATATCCAGATGTATTTGAAATGGTGTTATGTATCCCTTACTAAGTCACAAATGACAAATTCAACGAAGTTCTGTGTATTTATCGTATTTCACTGTTTTGAAAGTTGTGTTTAAATGACCTGGGATTGATGACGTAACCATGTTCTAATATTAGATCCCAAATGCTGCAGGTAAATACTTTAATTTCTGTTTTACCGTTGAACCAAATGTAACATTGTTCATTAGGAACATCATTAGTTAGTTTAGCACCGTTTTAATTTTTTCTTTGGAAAACTTAATGCAGCTTTAATACAGTCAAAAAAAATTATCTTTAAATCATTTAGATGAAAAAGATGCCCAAAAGGATGTATTTTGTTTGACTGGCACCTTAACAGCATTTTCCTGAAAATGAGAGGAACTGAAGATTTCACTGTTTTTGTTATTTACAGTAATAGTAGCCATTCAGAATTTCAGCCAAAAATGTTAGTTTTAAATCTACACCAACCAAGAAATCCTTACATGAATTGGCTAAGGGATTTTCTAGCAAGAGACCCTTCCACTGAACAATATTTTCGCACTTCAATTTTTTACCAATCACATCAAAGAAAACACTTTTAAGTTTGTTATCTGACTAGATTAAATATTCTCAATGTGTTCTTTGTGTACAAGTCTTTTGAGAAGTGGCAACCTGCTGAAAACTGTACTAGTCAAATGACAAATGAAAAATTATATCCTGTTATCTGATTGGTTACAAATAAAAGTGGGAAATAATCAGTTAATGGAAGAGCTTCTTGCTCAATAGATAACAACCAATCAAATACAGCTATTGTAAATGTAAAAGCCCAGATATAACAACCTGGAAGACAGTATGGCTGGAAAATGAACAGACTTCCCAATAAGTTATATGATCTCATAGTATCTACTTTCATTGATTGATTGATTGAATGGGGTTTTATGTCCCTGTCAAAAATAGTTCACTTATATCAAGACATCACCAGCTATAGGTGAAGTGGCAGAAATTTTTACCAGTGTGCTCAGGGCAATGTGCAGGGAGGGTTCTTTGGCATGCCATGTCTACAGTGACATAGGGCATCAGTTGTTTTTTAAGGTCACCTCTGAATCACATTGACTTTTAAATACTGAGTGTTTGACAAAAGAACAGTCACTACCTATTTTCAAGTCTTGGTTAAAACCCGACAACTCTCAAACCCCTACCTTCCACGCACAAAGTAAGAACTTTACCAACTGAGCTAATGTTATGGTCTATTTACCTCCAAATAAAATCCCTGAGTTTGTTCAACCCCTTTTTAACCTCGGGAAGTTGTTTCAGCATGGTAATACTGTACACACTATTTACATGAAGTGTCTTCAGCACTTTATTTAAAGTATATACATATATAGGAAATTCCATCACAGTCTGTAAAAAAAAAAATAAATTGTGTCATAAAATAACAAGAATTAACACTAATTATATGTCTCATCCTTTCAATCTTTATTAACTTTACAGAATGGAATTAAGATTTAGACAAAAGGATTTGAGTTGAGTTGAGAAATGGTGTTTAACATCCCAGTCACGAATATTTCACTTATATCGAGACGTCGCCAGCTATAGGCGAAAGTGCAGAAATTTTGCCTGTGCGTTGCACTGATGGCATTATACAGCAGGGTTCTTTATCGTGCCATGCCTGCCATGACACGGGACCTCGTTTATTTTAAGTTCCCATCCAAAAGAACTGTGACTTTCATTTTGTTATGCCGAGTGCTTGGCGAAAGAACAGTCACTACCCACTTTCAAGTCTTGGGTCAGACCTGGCCGGGGTTCAAACCCATGACCTTCCACTTATGGAGCGAGCACTCTACCAACTGAGCTACTGCAGTGGCTAGACAAAAAGGCCATATTTTTGACAGGAATCTTAATCAGTTAAAGACAAATGACAAGAATTAAGGTAATATGCATAATTAATTATCTGTTGTTAATGGATTTGACTGGAGTGGAGGAATGGTACATGTATTTAATGACCCAGTCAAGATTCTTTCACTTTACATGGAGGCTGTCAGTTCCCAGAGAAAAGCCAGTTCCAAGCTTCAGCAAGCAAACTGACAAACTTTCTAAGATTAGAATCTACCTGAGTGGAAGTTATAGCCTAGGTGGTTAGAGGCATTGTGGTCCATAAATGTGAGCTTAGACCACCCAGCCACTGAGACCCCTAGGAAAACCATGCTTAAGATAATATAAATTGTTGAAAAACAAGAATCATTGCGGATACAGTTGTGTACTATTTTAGATGTTTAAAAAATGCTTATTCTAAAATGTACATATAAACTTTCATAATTCAAATATTATTTTTACATTTAAAGTTTAAAGAGTTGTCAGATGACAATGTAAGGGGAACCTCCCCCCATATAATACAAATAGTTCTTTCAAAATAGACAAATAATTCAAAAAAGTACATATCAGAAAAGATGGACCGCCTGGCAAACAGCAATTGATCTCCATACTGTTTTTCCCATATGTGTCTTGAAAATAAAACAAGAGGCCCATGTGCCTTAACGCTCACCTGAAGATATGTCCAATATTGTTTGCAAAGAGCAATAGACAATATATTGAGTACAAAAACTTGAAAAGTTTTCTGAAGTTAAGAACTCCCACAAAATTTAATCAGAAATATATCCTCTCACATTTCATTTATTAATAGCTTATATAATATGTATGAAGTAACTGTAGTGCAATGAATAATTTCCAAATCATTAATCAATTTTAGTATACTTATGAAGCTATGTCCTTGACCTTTGAACGTATATGACCTCGAACCAGAAATGATTGTCATGTCAATACCTACAATATTCTAATATACATGCCTATGCATAAAATTAATAGCTTTCAAGATAATTAATAATTTTAGTATTCCTATGTTGATATGACCTTGACCTTTGAACATATAACCTTGAATCATATTTCAAAATGATCGCCATGTTAATACCTACAATATTCTAATATACATGCCTATAAAAAAGTTAATAGTTAAGCAATTTAAGCCTCCTTTTGCCGCTGTGACCTTGACCTTTCAACATATAACCTTGAACCATATATCAAAATGATTGTCATGTCAATACCTACTATATTCTAATATACATGTTTATACAAAAAGTTAATAGTTTTCCAAATATATCAGCAATTTAAGTCTTCTTCTGCAGCTGTGACCTTGACCTTTCAACAATATGACCTTGAACCATATATCAAAATGATTGTCATGTCAATACCTACAATATTCTAATATACATGCCTATACAAAAAGTTAATAGTTTTCAAGATAATTAGCAATTTAAGTCTTCTTCTGCAGCTGTGACCTTGACCTTTCAACATATGACCTTGAACCATATATCAAAATGATTGTCATGTCAATACCTACTATATTCTAATATACATGTTTATACAAAAAGTTAATAGTTTTCCAAATATATCAGCAATTTAAGTCTTCTTCTGCAGCTGTGACCTTGACCTTTCAACAATATGACCTTGAACCATATATCAAAATGATTGTCATGTCAATACCTACAATATTCTAATATACATGCCTATACAAAAAGTTAATAGTTTTCAAGATAATTAGCAATTTAAGTCTTCTTCTGCAGCTGTGACCTTGACCTTTCAACATATGACCTTGAACCATATATCAAAATGATCGTCATCTCAATACCTACAATATTCTAATATACATGTCTGTACAAAAAGTTGATAGTTTTCAAGATATAGTGACAAATATATAATTTTTAGCAATTTCCCCACTCATTGCCTTACAATTTCCCCATTTTGAGCCTCATGGCTACCCTTTGTGCAATCTAAAAATAGATGACCTAAGCTCAGGTGAGCTAAAAAAATATATCTATAACTTTGTTTTTATATAAATAAATAGAGTACTTACTGGGTGGGTAGCTAAGCATAAACTAAGTCTGGTACCAGGTCTTGCAATATATTGACTTTTTGTACTCTTCGGAACAACCATTCCAGTGGCTGTATTGTAGCTGACAATATTCTCCTCTCCCTCTCCACTTAAATATAAAATAATATCTATGAACGATAGGAATTGGCTTATAAATAAGGATAATATTTTCTCTTTTAAATTATTCCAGTAAAATGATTTATCTGCCTAAAAGTTTTACCTAATGACAGCATGCAAATTTAAAAGGGATCTGACTGGATTGGAGTATTGGTGTTTTATGTCCCAGTCAAGATACTTTCACTTTTATCTAGGTTGTTTCTTCTAGGATAGTTGAGGAAACCAGAGTACCCAGAAAAACCTCTGACCTTCAACAAGTACACTGACAAATTTACAGGGAACCCAATGGGTCAAGACCATTAGATTTTTAAATGAGTCATGAAATCTACTAGCTTTTATAGACTGCTTTGGTTATCTGACTTTCTTGTGATGCAAACTGTTTCATAAATGACTTCCATGCATGGTGTAATATAAATAATACAGAAACAGTGTTACTATCTACTGGGTGATCTAGTACTCATAAATGCAAACTTACACATAAGCTGTTATTGTGATGTTCTCTAACGAAACAATCTCCAAGCTACCAAATGTATCAGTGTTCATGTGATCTGTAAAGGTATACTTTCTATCAAATATAGTGAACATGCTGCCACTTTTATCAAATTGTGGTTGAACTGTTGTAAAGGCATCCTAAAAGATGTAAAGTAACAAATTTTAAAAAAATGGATGTATAATCATGATTATGATAAAGGTAAACATTGCTTCATTATCATTATTTGTTCAGCCAAGATTTCTGTTGCAATTTTTACATATGCCACAATAAGTACATCTGTTGTATGTTTACAGCTGAAAACTTACCACAAAATGACTGATGCAATTTTTACATATGCCACAATAAGTACACATGTCTCTTGTGTGTTTACAGCTGAAAACTTACCACAAGATGACTGATGCAATTTTTACATATGCCACAATAAGTACACATATCTGTTGTGTGTTTACAGCTGAAAACTTACCACAAGATGACTGATACAATTTTTACATATGCCACAATAAGTACACATATCTGTTGTGTGTTTACAGCTGCAGTGTCTGAAATTTAAATAAAAAACATCTTAGTTGAGTATCGGTTGTACAAATGATATCTCGAAATGTTAGCAATCATTAGGTTTCCATGATTTTAATTGTTGTTTTCTATCATTGGTTTTTCAAAATTATTCTTTTATACAAGACTTAAATATTAGGAAAAAAAAATGCCCAAAAAACAGAGACAGACAAACACGAAAAACACTATAGTCCCTGCCAGTCAAGACCCCCCCTCCCACCCCACCCATCCCTGTCTCTAGATAATTAAAGAGAGATATTTCTGAAGTTAATATTTTTTACCTTGATGATCAAAATTAGGTAAGCAACATTGTTTTCCAATAATATTAACTTATATATAATGTTAATGTCACTCTGTCATCCTGTACTTTAAAATGATATGGGTTAGATTTAATCGGACTATTGGTGTTTTACACCCCAGTCAAGATTCTTTCACTTATATTGAGGTTGTCAGCTCAAGGATGGTGGAGAAAACCAGAGTACCTGGAAAAAAACCACTTACTTTTGTGCAATCACAACAAAACTTTTCTCACACTAGGACCTGCCCAGGTGGGATTCGAATGTTAGCAGTCTCTTTAAACCAATCAGCCACCAAGGCCCCTTATAAGTTAAAGAGCAGACACAGATACCATTATGAAAACATTATACATGTACTTTCAATCTTTTTTTATCTCTTAACTTGAAGTTGACTTTGATGACCCAAATATAGTTCACATTATCTCCAAACCTTATTATTTTAGTGCTTATACTACTTCCTAATCAAAAGGGAAGGTATTAGGCACATAATTAACAGCAGTTTCATGTGACTTACTTTTTAGTTTTACCATTAAACATATTCGATGGACAATCCATACCCTGTACTGCGCAGTTCTGACACAGATAACAACGGATCCCCTCATCAAACTGCAACAATGGTTCTCTCAATGTGTCTTTGATTTGTCTGTAAGTATTGCATAATGCTTGCTAATATCCTAAACACAATTCTGATATATTTTGTATAAGTTCCAATTATTGAAGTATCAAAATAAGTTTAACTTTAGCGTATACTTAAGACTGTATAAATCCCAATTTGATGCATTTTATGTGAAATAACTAAAAAGTAGAAAGAAACAAAAAGAAAAAAGTCAAAACCTTAATGCCATTTTAAAGGGAATTATATTTTAAAGAAAACTTCGAAGCTGGAATTAAAATTCTTTAACACTGAATTTTAAAGGTTATACCCTTTACCCTGGACCAAAATTGTCCAGGTACTTACAAAAAAAGCTATCAGTGAACAATGTAGTTTGCATCTTTCTTTAAACTAAAACAAAAGGTATCAATATTGCTGGCATGCTGATGCTAATAAAAAAACAGGCACTGTTAAACGAATGACATGAGATCAAACCTGTTGAAACAGGACATTCCTAAATCAACCTGTTTATAATGAATACCTGTCAAACAAATCTTCAGTGAACATGGAGAAAGTTTTTATTTGAAAGGTTTTCTCAATAATTTGCAAATACCTGAATTTTATATCTTTTGTTTTCAGAGCTGAAGCCTGTAAAGTTTTCAAAGCTTTAATATCATTCTTCTCAACTGCTTGGGAAAACTCAGCCAATTTTTCTATGAAAAAAATATATTGAATAATAATAAACTAACACAAGAATTAAGGTAATTCTGGAACAATGCTACCAAAGACATCATATCTTTAGAGAGAATCTAGAGTGGAGTGGAGTAATGGTATTTTACACCCCAGTCAAGAATCTTTCACTCAGTTCTGGGATGGTGGAGGAAACCGGAGTGCCCAGGAAAAACCACAGACCTTCGGCAAGCAAACTGACAAACTTTCACACTAGGATCCATCCTGAGTGGGATTCAAACCCAGGCAGAGGCACTGTGATCTTGATCTGTAAGTGAGCGCTTTAGACCACTCGGCCACCGTGGCCTCCTAGAGAGTATCTAGAGCAAGTAGTGAAAATTTGGTTGTTTTTATGTTTATAAGATTAAAATACAGACATGTTATATATGCATTTATGAATTTGCATTAAAATTTGTGAATTATCAACTTTTTTTAATTATTGTATGATAATAAATTGAGAACTTCATTTGACAACCAAAAAATTTGACCTGGGCTAATCAATTTTGGCCTTGTAAAAAGGCTAGTAAAATTTAAACATGGCAGCCAAGAGGTTTAGGCTTGTGAAACTCATATCCTTCTTATAGCTCTGCCATACAAGGACTGACAATGACCTGCTTACAGGTACCTTGATGCAGGTAAACTGATTCTGATTGGCACATAAAAAATTTATTTTATCCAATGAACTTACACATACAATTATTTCAATTCATCTTTGGTTATAGTTACTGTAACAAATAACTTATACTTACTGTCATCAGACTTTAACACATGAACAACTTTATTAATCTTTGCATGGTTTGGTATAAAATCTCTTAAAGATACATCACCTCAAAAAAAAAAAAAAAATAAGAAAAAACAACCTAGTATAATAACAAGAATTCCACAGATTTAAATGTCTCTTCCTGATTAGTTTTTGATCAAGTAGAAAATATATTACTTAAACATAAACTTTCACATTTTGACACACCGTCGCCACCACTGCCGCCGCCAACACCAACACCGGGAAAGTAACACCTACGTCTCACCTTATGGCCAAAGATTACATTAGACTACATGTATATGTATTTTTACATCACCTTAAATCGGTTTTCTCAAAGTTCATTTATACAGGTTTTGAGTTTACTCAGTTTTTGTTTAAGACAGGTTTTCAGTTAAATCAGGGTTAAATTTTGATAGGATTTCAGTTTACTCAAGGTTTGGTTAAAACAGGTGTCCAGTTAAATCAATGTTAATTTTAAAAAGGTATTCAGTTTTCTCAAGGTTTGGTTGAAAAGGTGTTCCGTTAAATCCAGGTTAATTTTGGATAGGATTTCACTTTACTTAAAGTTAGGTTTAGACAGGTGTTCAGTTAAATCAGGTTTAATTTTTGATAGGATTTCAGTTTACTTAAAATTTGGTTTAGACAGGTGATCAGTTAAATCAGGGATAATTTAAGACAGATTTTTAGCTAAACCAAGGTTGATTTTAGATAGGATTTCAGTTACTCGGAATTGGATTTTGAGATGTGGGTTTTAGATTACTAAGGGTTTTTGATAGACAAATTCCCTTTAAAATTTTTTATCCTTGCCTTTCCTTAACCTGGAGGCAATTTAAAAAAAAAAAAAAATTTTTAAAAATGAATATTTTCAGAAAAATACAAAAAGACTGATAGATACCGAGTACAACAAAAGATAAGCAATACTTATGTCATGCCACTATAAAATTTTTTATAGTGGTGAAATGAAATGTAAATATGTATTAATTTTAGCATAAAAATATTTAAAAACAAATGAGCCTCGAGTGAAGAAGTGCACTTGTTAGTTAACTGACAAAAATTCTTTCTTTCTATTTTGCTGTGCAAGATTTGCTGAGAAGTTTAAAATTAAAAGCCATTTCACTACATTTTTAAAACAAAAGCACAAAAATAAAGTCTGATTTTCAAAGACTAGTTTAAAAAAAAACTTACTTGGACCAAATAACATGCTTTTTGGGATACCCTTTGTAAGTTCTTTCTTGCATCGTACTGTTTCTACCTCCATACTTTTAGAATAGATTTCTGTAAAATGATAACACAGTTTTGGATTCAGCATAACTCTCCTGTTCCCCATCTGACTGGAATCAACACAGTTTGGACATGGTATACATTTCTACAAAGCACAAAAAAATTGATATCAAGCAATAGGTCTAATAATTGATATTGAAATTTATGTCTGATTTGTCTAAGGAACTCTAAACTCCTGCTTAAAATAGAAACCCAAAGTCTACCTGGGAAACTTGTTTACTGGGTGTCTGATGATGTCATGTAATTAACTTTTTTTTTTTTAGCAGAAAGTTTATTTTAGCAAGCTCAATATTCTAATGTTCTTCTTCTAGAAAATGTTATTTCTATTACATTACTTTAGCCTGTAAACGTTACTGAAGCCTATCTTTTTTAAATAAAGCCTGTCTGTGTTGCTGAAGCTTGTATTTCTAACAAGCCTGTCTGTATTGCTGAAGCTTGTATTTCTAACTGAAGCCTGTTTACATTACTGAAGCTTGTCTTTCTAACTGAAGCCTTTCTTTTTAAATAAAGCCTGTCTGCATTGCTGAAGCTCGTCTATATTACTGAAGCCTGCCTATATTATTGAAGCCTGTCTATATTACTGAAGCCTGTTTATATAACAGAATACTGTCTATATTATAGAAGGCCATCTATATTACTGAAGCCTGTCTATATTACTGAAGCTTGTCTTTATTACTGAATCCTGTCTATATTACTGAAGCCTGTCTATATTACTGAAGCCTGTTTATATTACAAAAGCCTGTATATACAATGTATTACTGAAGCCTGTCTATATTACTGAAGCCTGTCTATATTACAGAAAACTGTCTATATTACTGAAGCCTGTCTACATTACTGAAGCCTGTCTATATTACAGAAGACTGTCTATATTACTGAAGCCTGTCTATATTACAGAAGACTGTCTATATTTCAGAAAACTGTCTATATTACTGAAGCCTGTCTATATTACTGAAGACTGCTTATCGAAGTCTGTCTACATCATTGAAGTCAGTGCTTTATTTTAATGAAGTATGTCAATATTACTGAAGGCTGTCTAGTCTAACTGAAACATTTTCTAGTATTTTATATTACATGCCTTTACAAATGCTTTTTCCTTTTGCACAACACTATCGACTAAAGTCAGAACCATATTAAAACTTGTCATCAGCAACTTTTCCCAATCACCCCATTCTTCACAATGATACACGGCATCAAATCTTGCTGTTATGAAAATCACAGGAACACCTATAGTAAAAAACAAAAAAATTTAATTTCAAAAACGATACTAAATAAAGTCTATATTGTAAATTTTGTCCAATTTCACTAAATTTTAGATCAATATTACGTTTTGTTACAGTTGATGTGAAACCATAGAAGCCTTGATGCAATATTGTTTCTCACTAATCTTTCCTCACCTGGAGATAGTTACTATAAGTCCAAAATCTATTCCATTGCTGTCTTTGTATCTTCATTATAGATTTAACCTGAGCCGGGTCTGATCAAGACTTTAAAATCGGTCGTGACTCTTCTTTCGCCAAACACTCAGCATTTAGAAATAAAAGTCATGGGGTCCTTCGGGGGATACCTTAATAACTTATGCTTGTGTCACAGCAGGCATGACATGCTAAAGAACCCTCTCTACACAATGCCCTAAGTGCACTACAAAGGTCCAAATTTCTGCCACTTCATCTATAGCTGGTGATGTCTCGATATAAGTGAAACATTATTGACTGTAATGTAAAATCCCATTACTGGTAAATCAAATCAAATCTTCTAGATTTAATGACACAACTAAACAGAGCACATGTGCAGATTAATCAAACCTGGATTTGATTTTTCGATAGAAGAGAAAACTGTCAACCTTCTACATATTATTTAAAAAAAAATCTAAAATACCCACCAGTCTCTTCAATGTGTGTTTTCTCTACAAAGCAAGCAATGGGACCAACATGAAAAATGAAACCAGATTTCCACAACAAGGTAAATCTGTATACCTGAGAAAAAACTCTAAATAAAACAATTAAATCATATATATAATAATAATTTGAAGACAAGAATATGAAAGACTAACAGTTTAATGCAATTTTTTTTTCAAACTTTTTTAATAACCCAATATACTGGTATTTCATTCAGAGTATCATCTTTAATCATGAATTCTAATTTGTCAATCGTAAAGTTAAAATTGTTAAGGTTGAAATCCCATTCATGGGGATGCAAGTGTGAGAAAATTTCTCAGTTTTCTTTCTGAAAGTCAGCTGTAATTTTCTAAGTGCTTCAGTTTCTACTACTGTGCCAAATGTGACCTCCTTATCCAAGTGAAAGAATCTTGACTAGGGCATAATACAACAATACTCAAGTCCTTTCTACTCAAATTAGCTAGTTATGAAAATATAACAGATTCATGTAAGAGCAAAGCTGTTTATATTTAATTCAGATATTAGTACATCACATGATAATTTGCACAATACTGATTGGTCATCTACATGAGTTCTATTTCTTATAGTTTCTGGCATTTCTTGACAACAACAATAGTGTCCTTGACAGCATGGTACATGTACTACTGTTTTTCCAGACACATACAATATTCCAGTATGTGCCACCTTAGAAATGGTAATTGCCTCCTCAAAGAGTCCGTCATTTGTAAACAGCATGACATCTTGTTTTGTAGATAAGAATATATAGATATGATAGAGCAAGATATGAATTTTGATTTCCATGGGAATAATTCGTCTTTTTATTTGTCAAATATGGCTACCTGTACTATATTCTATAATTTCATGTGATGTACTAAAGACATTATGAGTATGAGTGCAGCTCAGGCACTATACCCCCAAGACAATTACTTTAGTTAGCACAAGTCCCGAGGGAAAACATAATCATGTATAAATATTACCTGATCACTTTAAAGAAGAATGAGTTGTTCAAACTTGATATAAACTCATATATTTTGCTTGTTTGTTGACTTGGAGACACTTCACTCCAAACTGAACACTAAAAAAAAAAAAAAAAAAAAAAAAAAAAAAAAAAAAAAAAAAACCATTATTACTACTAACTTTTTAACACAATACCCAAACCCAATGAAAGTTCATCCTGCAGTTTGAACCAAACTCCTTCTGGATAGATCAAAACTGTTCAGATTGAACAGTCTTTCAGTTTCACATTAGTTATTCATCGTTTATGTCTCACCTAGCAAAACATTTGAAAAATTGGTAGTCTCACCTAGCATACATTTGAAAAATACCAGGTATCACCTGGCTATAGTCCATTTCCTAAATGATGGATTTTATTTATGTAAAAGTAACATAATAGTTTTGTAGGAATATTAAAGCTGCATTAAGTTTTTCAATTTTCTGCTTTTTTTTTTTTGATTTTCTAAAAATATATTTTTTTTAAAAATAGATATCTTCTAACCACAATCCGTGACATTCATTTTCTAAAATATCATTTCTTTTAGCTGTAAATAAACGGAATCCTCTGACTGGTTGGTCAGTGTTTTATGATGGTAATTATGAGCCTGGAGCATATGCACGGATATACGGAAAACCCTAGAATCAAAGGTGAAACATGACAGATTGCATTTATTGTCCTTCAATAATATCCAGATGTATTTGAAATGGTGTTATGTATCCCTTACTAAGTCACAAATGACAAATTCAATGAAGTTCTGTGTTTAATTTATCGTATTTCACCGTTTTGAAAGTTGTGTTTAAATGACCCGGGTTTTGATGACGTAACCATGTTCTAATATTAGATCCCAAATGCTGCATCTCACTGGGTAATTACTGTAATTTCTGTATTTATTTGAGCTTTTATCGCTGAACCAAATGTAACATTGTTCATTAGGAACTTCATTAATTAGATTAGCACTGTTTTTATTTTTTCTTTGGAAAACTAAATGCAGCTTTAATATACAGGATCAAATTTAAAAATATAATTAAAGAAAGAAAAACAAAACACATTGCAATACTTGATATTAACTTATTTTGTTCAAAAAAATGAAATTTATTAATTTAAAGAATATTTTGTGTTTAAAAACTGATATTGTTGGTGTAATTAAGTAAACAAAATGATATCCAACTTCCCTGTTTGTAAAATTTATGTTAACATCTTAATAATAATTTTACAATTTTGACCATTATGAAAAAATCTTGACAGACATACATGTAATAAATTCATCAGAGGGTAATATTTGTGTTAACATCTTCATAATAATTTTACCATTATGTAAAATCTTGACCGATAAAATAAAATCAAAATATTTTAAGTTTAGTTCTGACATATTTTTTAAGGTCTGATTTTGATTTAATGGTGTTTAACGTCCCAGTAAAGAATATTTCACTTATATCTAGATGTCACCAGCTATAGGGTGAAACTGCAGAAATTTGTACATTTGCAGTGTGATTAGGACAATGTGCAGGGAGGGTTCTGACAGAAAGCATCGGTTTCTAAGGTCTTCTCCAAAGGAGACTGAGCTCTAACTGAGCTGCCATAGTGTAAAATATATATATATAAACCTTATTATTCAAAGATTGAAGCACTGTATATAATAACAGTCATCTAAAAAATGTAGCTTCGCCAGACCCCATATTTGAGAATAATAACTGTTGTGCAGGATAAGCTCTCAAGTTTTTTATGTGGGAGTTAAAAAAATACCTACCACAGGAACCATCGGTTCAGCTGGTATATCTTTATTAAGCACATAAACAAAAGAATCTCTAAAATCATCTCCAATCATATCACAAGGAAACTTGAAAATACAGCCAGCTTCTTCCAGTATACTCACAAACAATGTAAACTGTAAAAATATTTATAATGGAATAAACTCTTAATACATTGGTTCAGGCAGGAGTTCTGCAAATATGGTGATAATCTGTTGGGAAACCATTAAGCTTATTTTAAAACTAATTTTGTTCCATCCAGTACATACCTTGGACCGAAACAAAAATTGAAGTGCTAATTTCAGAACAACTTCAAGTCTGTACCCATCCTTTTTTTCAAAAGAAAAAGGGTGAAAAAAAGGGTTTAAAAAATAAGGGGAAAGGGGGGGGGGGAGGGGGGGGGGGGTAAAAGGGAATTTCAGTATCTAAGTTTCTGTTTATAATTATTAATTATTATAACAGGTAATCATAATAGCAGAACTAAGCAAATTCAAATACATGTAATGTAGAATCATTAATACACAGTGAGTTAAAAAATGTGGTTTAGCAATATAAAAAAAAAATTTGGAAGAAAATTTTGTGAAATTGAGTTTCCTAAGAACAAATCTCATTTTGGGGCCTTGGTAATTAAGTTTTCATTAACAATAAATTTTGGGTTGTTTTTTTTTACCTACAAAAACTGTGAAGTTAATCCACATTAAACAATTGTGATATGACAGTACCAGCTTGAGGCTTGTGATTTTTTTTATCAAGTAACCATCATATATATTCAATGTGACTAATGTTTTTTTAAGTTCAAACTTCAGAGTAATGAATTAAAAATCATGAACTTCAAACATTTTGGTTTGAGTTTTTAATCATTGTACCTACATTGAAGTAGGACAGAAGCCAATCAGCATCCACTAGTACTTTCTTCATGTCTTCCAATGTCCAACACGGGACTTTTAATCCAATTGCTTTAATATAATTCTGTCTGGGTGCTGGATTTGCAAAGATATTGTTTATGCACTGTTCAAACTTTCCTAAATCTGTTAATGCTGGCTTGTCTTCAATGTTACCATAGAAACAAGCAAATCCCTGTAAAATAAATTTTATTAGCGTGATTTCAACTTAAAACTTGTTAATCATATTATGTTTATTTGATTATCTAATTTTCATTTATGAGAGAGAGAGAGAGAGAGAGAGAGAGAGAGAGAGAGAGAGAGAGAGAGAGAGAGAGAGAGAGAGAGAGAGAGCGAGGAGAGAGAGAGAGGGGGGGGTTAAAACTGTGAAAACTGCATCCTATGTAAACCAAATTTCTGTCTAAACTGATTTTTTCTTTCCTGGACATACCATTAAATATAATGTTCATAAATCATGTCTGAAAGGAACAGAACAAAGGATACAGTCTCAAGGTTGTCCTGTATAGATTGGATTGAATTGGAATTAAGGAGTTTTATGCCCCAGGCAAAATTCTTTCACTTTTATGAATGCAGTCAGTTCAGGGATGGTGGAGGAAACCAGAGTGCCAAGCAAAAAACACTGACCTTCAGCAAGAACAATGACAAACTTTCTCACAACTAGGATCAAGCCAAGAGGGATTAGTTGGCAAAAGACAATGTGATCTCTAAGGACACACTTTAGACCACTCAGCCACTGACAGCTACCCCCCCCCCCCCCCATCCCATGTTTGCAGGTTCCAATTTATAAGTTTTAATACTATTAAAGAATGGCATGTATATCTAGGCTGGCTTATTCAACTTACTCTAGTATGCATCAATTCTAGTATTTTTTCCATTTCTGCATAGCATGTGACTGGATTCAGTACGTTTCTAACAGTATCTGGTAATTCATCAATCACTGTCATCAATGGACACACTGGAAAGCCTTTATTTACAATATCTTTCAAAAAACCCAAGATGAGGGGATAATACTGTATACCATGCCAGGGATATGTTTTAATCAAACCCTCAACAGCTTTTGTTGTTGCTAACTTCATAGCGTCACTATCTACCTGAAAAAAAAAAAAAACAAATACATGTATAAAATTTAAATACTGTTTGTGGGATAAAATGTAAAATTGAAATATAGCTTGTTCCCACTTTTGGGACTTGATAAAATGAAGCTAGATTCTTACAAATAATTGATGAATCAGGGATATTGCAAGCCTAGGCTTATCAAGGCCCTCAAAAAAGGTTTTGGTAATCATGACAATATTGTTGATAAGCATGATGTTGCTTAAACAAAAGTGCAAGTGTTCACTATGGTTGAGTAGAATTAAAATTTATAAAATATGTGCTACAGAAGATTTCAAACACTACAATAATAGTACAATAATAAAATCACTTAAAACTTTTAACCAAAAATTCTGCATTGGACGCTGATGCTCTTGGAATGACAGACGGACAAGGGTAAACCTATATAATGCCCCTAGCATCTCTCTCCAAGGTAAGATATTAGCTCACCGAGTATGAATGCTGCAAAACAAGGATACCACTCCCCAAGTTCCCATTTTCTTGGCATCCTGTGAACCAGTCAATACTCTGTCCTCCAAAAGCCGAGTACCAGATAAGGAAGTATTATCTAAAATATACAGTCTTATGTATGACAAGGCCCAGGTTTGAACCTCCCGCTCTTGAGGCTGACACTCTACCACTGAGCCACTGAGGCAGTCAATCACACCAGGTATCACAACAGGTTCTTCAGCATTTTGTAAAAGAAAGCCAGCTGAATGTTACAATGATACTTACTATGTCACATTCAACCAATAAATCTTCACTATTCTCTAAAAATTTGGACAAATGTTCATAACACCATTTTCCGATCGTAAAAACTTGTTGATCATGAAAATTATATGCTGACAGGTTAGAATCTCCATCATTCCCATCTAGAAATTCTCTGTAAAAAAGAAAATTTATTATATCAATGCATGGAGTAAAAATTAATTTCAAGTATCAAAATAAAATAAAGATATTGACTGCTTGTGCATTTGTTCACAAATATGTAAAGAGATTTTAAAAAATTAACCAAAAAGGTTATTACAAACATACTGACCTTTGTTGAGTGTATTATGGTAGATAATCACCCCCGGAAAAAAATTAACACCCGAGACCAAGTCAAGATCATTAATTTTTTTGCTAAGGATAATAATCCACCATAACACATTCAACAAAGGTCAGTATTTTTTTTATAATACTGTAATATGATATTATATGTCTTTTCTAGCTATTATTTTTTTCAATAAGAACTTTAAAAAATCTGAAACAACAGAATTAAATCATTGTTTGTGACATCCACAAATGCCATTGTTTACCACTGACAGCATGAGGAAACGTAAAGTATTTGGTTGGTATCTAATTCTCGGAATTGATTGGTGACATGAATGTGATAATTTTCAGTGTTCAGCATTGTTCGGGCTAAGAGTGTGATAGTGAAAATGAATGACACATAATTCTATGGATTAACTCCCATCGGCAAGATGGATGTGATTTAAGAATGTGTTATGAAGCTATTGATGAATCAAATATCTAGATTTTTACATGAAGTAAAATAATAATTTTTAACAAATTTACAAGAAATTATTTCATAAAATGATAAATGTAGTTTTATGCATTTAAAATTGATCTACTGTTAGTCAAAATATGGATTTTTCCTAAAATTGGGCTGAAATATTACCATACAATTTTGATGGCTCAAAGTTCAAGTTTCTGAACCCAGGTTCTGGTTTAATTTCTTCAAGGAATTTTTTTCTGAATAATAAATTTGTACTCAATGTTCAGATTAAGATGTTTACCCATGTTTCAATTCTGAAGAAAGTTTAGCCATCCATGTTTGTGACAATGTTTGTAAAACATCCTTCTTGACTCCAGTTTCTTTCTCAGATTTATTTAAATCTATCTGACAAAGCATGAAGACTGTTTCTGGGTACTGAAAAATAACATTAAACAAATGAAATATAAAACATTTAAAGGTCAAATTAATAAATATTAGATATAAACCATATTGTGTTGGAATCAAAATCAGAATCCGAAGAAGAAGAATCAGAATCAGAAGAAGAAGAATCAGAATCCGAAGAAGAAGAATCAGAATCCGAAGAAGAAAAATCAGAATCAGAATCCGAAGAAGAAAAATCAGAATCAGAAGACAAAAAAGAGCTAGAAGAAGAAGAAGAAGAAGAAGAAGAAGAATAAGAAGGAGGAGGACGGGGATGAGTAATGGTGTTTTATGCCCCAGTCAAGATACTTTCACTTATTTCGAGGCGGTCAGTTTTGGGATGGTGGAGGAAACTGGAGTGCCCGGAGAAAATCACCGACTTTCAGCAAGCGAACTGACAAACTTTCTCACACTTGGATCTGTCCCGAGTGAGATTCGAACCGAGGCGGTGAGAGACACTGTGATCCGTAAGCATGCACCTTAGACCACTCAGCCACCGAGGCCCCAGGAGGAGGGGGAGAAGATGAAGAAGAAGGAGAAGGAGGAGAAGAAAAAAAAAAGTTATAAACCTATAATCTGACACTGATTGATTTATTTAGATAGGTGTCAAACAAATCAGTGCATAAAGTGTTTAACCAGACAACCTTTTGTGGCTCAGTTGTAGAGCATCTGACTCAAGTGGGAGGTTGTGGGTTTAAATACTGGCTGGTCATACATAATTTTTTTTAAAATTTGAGATACTAATTCCTCACTTGGTACTCAGTTTTTGAAGGACAGAATATCATCTGGTTCGCCTAGTGCCAAGATAATGAACCAGAGGAGTTGTGTGCTTGTCTGTAGCATACTGAGTTGGTGAACTAGCACCTAAACAAAACAATGCCCTGAGTGAGCACGAATACATGACCGACCATAATGTGCACTTGCACATCTCATTGTTCTTGTTGTGAATAGCTGAAAAATTGCTGATGTGACATAAAACAGCATTACAACAACTCTACAACTAGTGATTCTAAGATGTGTATTAACACTGCATTGCTTTCAGATATGAAAATAGCATTTATATCACATCAAAACATGTGAAAATGAAAAACATTAACTGTTAGGATTATTCGCTCATTTTTTTAAACAAAAGTTAAAAAAATGACTGCTAGTTAAATATCTATTTTATTTATTTATTTTATAAAAATATATTTTTTTTATTCTTATTTTTTTGTTGAAAAATCAGATTAAAAATAGCAACAAAAACATGAAAAAATACCTATCAGCCCCCATTCAATCTCTAACAATTTAGACAGGATTGAATATCTTTGGGTTATAGTTTATAGATTTAACTTTACAAGTCAAGGAAAGATAAAAAAGCGTCAAATTGGAATATTTTGGAAAAGTCACTGATTTGATATGAACCTACTACAATGGATGATTTTGGAGCCAAAAGTAACAACTCTTCTTAAAGAATTGAAAATAAAACTCTTAAAAGTCTCTTTAAAAATATCTTATATCTTTCCACAATATATTAATATTAATATTAAAGTGTGAATCAAATAATTTAAACAAAAAAAAAAAAAAAACAACAACAACAACAACCTAGAAATTAAAAGTCTGCTCTTAGATAGACAAATCCTTCTTAAAGCTCAAAGTAGATTCAACTTCAAAACTTTTCAAAATATATTTCAAATTTTGAAAAACCTACAAGCCATTATCTTTGATACCTGGCCCTTCTTTCACAATTTTTTACTCAATTGAGTGTACACTCAACTCAAATTTGGAAATATTTCAATGTCAATATTTAAGACATTACACAGTTAAAATTGAGCATCTAATATATATCTAAATTGTTAAGGGTAATTTTGTTGAACAAAACAAAATATTTCACATAAAACTTAAATTATTGATGAGAGAAAAATGGGAATATTTGAGTTGAGTGTACAATCAGTTGAGTAAAAGATTGTGAAACTGGAACATGGAAAAAAATATTAGTTTCATTGTTACATGAAAAGGGAGATTAAAACCTACTTACCTTGGAAAGAACCATCTTGATTTTGTCAGCTAACTTAGCAGCCACCTTTTCTTCTGTCAAGGAATACGGTAAAAGTACAATGCTACCATTATTCAATATCAAATCTTCTAATCCCTGAAAAAAAAATCTGATGGGTCAATCTGTTTGCCCTAAAAAAATCTTAGAAACTTTACTTTCACTTTAAAAATATGAACCAATCAGAACAGCTGTCTTGATTCAGCACAGGATGAAAATTGCCATTTGAAGTGTGTAATGGCATGTGATACAAGGGTGGGTCAAAGTTTAACATGTGTTAAATAGTTAGAGCAACAGTAGTTCCAATATACACCATTTAGTACAGCAATGCATGTAAGTTTGAGAGATATGTATTTATTTCTTTTTATTGCCCATTAACAAATAGAAAAAATTATGACCAAACGAAGGAGGGTAAAAAAATTAGAAATAGTGTAAGTTGAAGACCTTGTGTTATGGTTATGGTAGGGTAAAGGGGTTTTATTTATTTTAATATCAGAAACAAGTGCCTGTGGTACCATATAACAGTTGATATCACGATACAAACTTTATTGATTTTTTTTTTTATCTAAAACCTTGAAAAACCAGGCTACATTGGACCTGAATCAGAGAGTAGTAGGCAGTGACAGACATAATTCATTCTTGAACAAAATTGTGATGAGATCACTATAATAACCTGTGGATAGCAGTTGGACATAATGATGACCTTGACTTTGGCATGGAATGAGGTAATGTTGAAGTTATAGAATTTCTGTTCTGCTTTTAATCATACCTGTTCATAAATAATTTCAAACAGATTAAAATGATAATCTGAATCAGAGTCTGGTTCTTTATCCTTCTTGCTTTCAGCTTTGCCTGGTTTCCAGTTCCCCAGTATTCTAAGTGGAGCAACATAATCATTGATTAACATTTGTGACATCAATCCTTGTTTATGTTCTGGGTCTACAAGAATTACTATCTTGTAAGTCTTTAAGCTTTCTAAAGTTGAATCTAAATAATAAAATATAAAAATGATCACGTATTAGTGGGAAATTAATTCGTAAAACTTTTAAACAGGATGATTGGATAAAGTACAAAGATCAGTTAATTGCAAGTACTTGTACATGTTTGTGTCTCTTACCCAAAGAGATGAATAAAAGTTCAAATAATTATGAATGCTGGCTAGATGACTTATTGGGTGGTTGAAATGGCGATTTACACTCCATTCAAAATTATTTCACATATATTAAGATGGTGGAGTGCAATCTGCCATGTGTGCAGCTAGCCAGTCATCTTGAAGAAAGCCTACTCTTGTTGACATTATGCTTCTGAACCTGCAAGTTAATGAAAAGAAACCAATGATGATGATGGTCAGATCAGGAATGATTGAGGTATTCTAAAAACCCAGAGAAATTTCATGATAACATTTAGTCAGAAAATTAGAAAAACTCTCAGACTTATACAGTGATGGACAATAACATTCGTCTGATAGTATGGTACCAGTCTGTTTTGGCACTGGACATGTGAAATAAGTGATTACGCTTGCCTGATGATACAAGTGGTGTCTGAAAAATTCAGCTTTTGTTTATTTCTTAGATCATCTTTATGAACTTAACAAAATAACTGGTTTCTACATTGTTACGATATAACACATGTATAAAATTAGTAGCTCAGTTGGTAGAGTGCTCACTTTGTATGTGGGAGGTCAGGGTTTGTACCCTGGCCGGGTCTCAATAAGAACTGAAAATAGGTAGTGACTGTTCTTTCGCCAAGCACTCAGCATTTAGAAATAAAAGTCAATTGGTCCTTTTGGAGGAGACCTTAAAAACCAATGCCACTTGTCACAGTAAGCATGGCATGCTAAAGAACCTTCCCTGCACATTGCCCTAAGTTCACTATAAAGGTAAAAATTTCTGCCACTTCACCTAAAGCTGGTAACATAAGTGAAATATTCTTGACTGGGACGTGAAACCCCATTAATCAATCAATCAACATGTATAAAACTGATAGCCAGGTGCCTTCTAAATATAAACATCTAAATAACAATAGCTTTTAAATCATCAACTGACCCATGTTATCTTTATGACACTACCAAAAATGCAAGGTATCTTATGCTTCAATTTAAAAACAATTAGATTTGTTAATATCTGAGTTAGGTGAAGTAATGGTGTTTTAGGTCCCAGTAACAATATTTTCAACTAATATTTGGCCAGTATGTTCTAGAATGGTGAAAAGAACCTAGAAAATACTCAGAAACATCTACCAACTTTTATAAAGTAACAAAGTGACAAACTTTCTCAAAATAGGATCTACCTAGACAACCTTTGACAATGAAATATTTTGATCCTAAACTGACTCTTAGTCATGTCGTCACCGAAATCTCTATAACATAGTCTTTCTTAAATCAGCCTTTTAAGTGTGAAACTACTGTGTTATTTACTTTTAAGTGTTTCAATTTCATGTATAAACAGTGTATGGCATAATCATGTCTTAAACACAATGTATGGCATAATCATGTCTTAAACACAGTGTATGGCATAATCATGTCTCAAACACAATGTATGGCATAATCATGTCTCAAACACAATGTATGGCATAATCATGTCTTTAACACAATGTATGGCACAATCATGTCTTAAACACAATGTATGGCATAATCATGTCTTAAACACAATGTATGGCACAATCATGTCTTAAACACAATGTATGGCATAATCATGTCTTAAACACAATGTATGGCATAATCATGTCTCAAACACAATGTATGGCATAATCATGTCTCGAACACAATGTATGGCATAATCATGTCTTAAACACAATGTATGGCACAATCATGTCTTAAACACAATGTATGGCACAATCATGTCTTAAACACAATGTATGGCATAATCATGTCTCAAACACAATGTATGGCATAATCATGTCTCAAACACAATGTATGGCATAATCATGTCTCAAACACAATGTATGGCATAATCATGTCTAAAACACAATGTATGACACAATCATGTCTTAAACACAATGTATGGCATAATCATGTCTCAAACACAATGTATGGCATAATCATGTCTCAAACACAATGTAAGTATGACATAAACAGCTGTATGTATAATTATGTCTAAAACACAAGGTATGGCAAAATCTAAATCATAAAAAAATACTAGTGATTAAACAAATGATTTACATACCAACAAAAATGACTTTCTGATTTTCATAGACATATGAAGGTGGCGATATTAATGGACAGCCAGTCAACTTCAATCTCTGTAAAGATTGCACTAAAAAAAAAAATCAAAAATGGAAATTAATTGTATCTTTAGTGTGATATTCATTTTTGACACATGAAATTGGTTATGTAAACTAAATTTTACATAAAGGTAAATTTCCACAACATCAGTTTTTATAGATACAATTTTTGTACATCTTACACAGGTTTACAGGTTTTACTACAGGGTTAGCTCTGGTTTTAAAACTTTTGTTGACAGCAATTTTGATAAAAGCTTAATGTTGTTGCTATTTTGTCCATTTTTATTTTTTTGTTTTTTTTTATTTACGGTTGAAAAAATCAGAGTGCCCTAACAAAATGACTGACTTTCAGCAAGATAATTAATTGAGAATTTTTATCATGATAAGATTTGCCCCTACAGGGATCAGTATGGGATCTGACCACAGGAAATGAAAGGCATAAGCTTACACTTCATACCTTTTGGCTCTCAAGAACTCTTGTGGATTACAGCAAATCCCTGGTTTATTTTATAAGATTGTAAATTGTAGTGCATAATAAACTATGGTAAAATCACAAATGTTTGACAGGGATTGAATTTTTATTACCAAGGCCCCCAGTGGGATTTATTTTCACTAAAATCAAATCCATAAAATTCTACCACCAAAAAAATTTTTACAAATGCAAAACCTTGAAATTTTAACCTAACAAATGGTGATTCTAGAGTATGTTATTTATAATACACCTATAATTGAAAATATACTACTTACATGCTTTTCCATAAATAGAAGAAACATCAGCACATATCATTTTTACGGTTATTTCTGAATACCGGTCAAACAAATAATGTAGTGAGCGTTCTGTTATTTTTTTACAAGCTGTAAATCTGACCTAAAGTGAAACAAGAATTCCATGGATTTAAATGTCTTGCCTGATTAGTTTTTGACTGAGTAGAAAATACATTAATTTAACATAAACTTTCACTTTTCTGACAAGCTGCCGCCACTGCCACCACATACAATGACACTGGAAAAGTAACACCTAAGTCTCGCCTTATGGCAATGCCAGGCTCAACAATAATATATAACTGTGTCACTACACTACAGAACTCACCAGTGTACCATGTGATCAATGCATCATAGTGTTTGTGTGGAATGAACTGGATAATGTTTATGACCAAAAATTTTCGAAAAATTTTGTTTTGGTATATAGGAAAGTCACCTTGTGCAATTCCCTTGCCAAAAAACTGTCTCATATTTACACAAAATTTTTATGATACAGTCAAAAAATTTTCATCTAAAATGGGGCATTAAGATATGTGAGAAAGCTGAAGTACCAGGAAAAATTTGACCGATTTCACCAATCAAACTAACAAATTTTCTCACTCTGTAATCTGTTAAAGTGGGGTTTTAACACAATCAATATCCAAGTAACCATGGTAACTGATTTTTCACATCAATTATTTATCCTGTTTATTTATTGATTGCTTTAGATTCAAACACAGTTTAGTGGTACACTTCCTGAAGAGTGGTAGGTTTTGGGTTTGAACCCCTGCCAGGTCATAAAAAAGAATTTAAAGATTCAAAAATTGTGTCCTTGCCTGGCACTCAGCAAAAGGACAGAGTGTGAATAAAAACTGGTTCTGCCGAGGCCAGGATAATGGACACTGAAGTGGTATGTGACATACTGACTTTGTGAGCTATAACCTTATCAAAAAGAAAACCTTAGTGTGCCCTAAAACATGGTAGGCCATAATGCACACTTGCACATCTCACACATAAACAAATTTGTTTTAAGAATAATAGAGATTAATAACCTTGTTCTTGTTGCAATTAGCTGAAAAATTGCTGATGAATTATGAAACATCATAACAACCCAAAAATATATATGTATGTACGTGTATGTATATAAATAAACTACATGTACAAACAACAAAGCACATTTTATACCTGTAATTAGGGGTGTTGATCCCAAAAATTGTATTTCATATTTAATTTTATAGGTGTAGAGTTTAAATTCACTCTGCTTCTCTTGCATTTAATTGGTTAGGTTTCTATACATCAGTGTTCTTGAAGAGTTCTGGGCCTCGATGGCCAAGTGGTCTAAAGTGCGTGCTTACAGATCACAGTGCCTCTCACCACTCTGAAAGACCCAAGTGCGAGAAAGTTTGTTAGTTCACTTAATGAGGATTGTTGGTTTCTTACAGCATACCTGAACTGACCGCCTCAATATAAGTTAAAGAATAATGACTGGGGTGTAAAACACCATTAATCCAATTTAGTATGATCTTGACATGTTTCTATCTTTACATTCTGCAGTTTATTACAAGGTTAAGGTACAACTTTACGACAAGAAATAACTTAATTAAACAAGAATTCTGTGGATTTAAATGTCTTGCCTGGTTAGTTTTTGATAGAGTAGAAAATACATTACTTTAACATAAACTTTCACATTTTGACACACAGCCGCCAACACTGCCGCCTACAACGACACAGAAAAAGGAACACCCAAGTCTCACCTTATGGCGATGCCAGGCTCGACAAATAGATATTGAAAAATAAAACTTACTGAGGTAAGATTGGTAAATGTCTTTCCCTGTGTTATAAACACCACTGCCATATCTGTTATGTAGTAACACCCTATACAAGTATAGAAATCCCATTTTAATTCATCATATACTAATAAAATTAACATTTTAGTAATTTGGTTTTTTTTGTACCTTGTTTGATATTTTTGTAATTTTTGTTATCTTAGTTTTTAAATTTCACATTTTTTCAAAATCTGCTTTTTTTTGCTAAGAGAATTGAATATACTGTAATTGAAAAAAAATTACAAAAAATCAATCATCAAAGTCATGTAAGTAAAATTATTAAACATTATAAAAAAATAATACAAAGAAGTATTTCAATACAAGTTTGTATCAAATATTTTTACTCTAAAATAAACTTTCATAATTTGTCATGCCAACATTTCTCAAGATCCACTTTTTCATAAGAAAAATGGAATATTTTATCCAAATGATAACAAAATTATATACTTAAAAGATTTAACATTTGCAATACTAAAGATAATATTATTTCATTTCAATACTAGTTTGTATGAAATATTTGGACTTTAACATAAACTTTCACATTTTGACACACTTTCGCACAACTGTCGTCAACACCAGAAAAGTAACACCTAAGTCTTGCCTTATGACGATACCAGGCTTGACAATTACAACGTTTGAGCGACTCAGAGTGGAGGAAAACCAGTGTGAGTGGAGAAAACCAGAGTTACTGGAGACAACCACAAATCTTTGGCAAGACAACTGACAAACTTTCTCTCAATAGGATCTGTACAAGCGGGATTCAAACCTAAGTAGTAAGAGGCACTGTGTTCTATAAGCCTGTGCCTTCAGACCACTTGGCCACCAAGTTTGTTTGAGTTATCTTTGGTATCCAAAAATATGTTCAACTTATTTATCTATGGTAGTCAAGAAAATCAGATTTAAATAATCTATGGTATTTGTAAAAATAACATTTGTGTTATATGTTTGAAAGTAAAACCATTCCACTTACTGGTATTAAAATTACTGTTGTGATCTGTCGTTTACATTTTAACATTACCATTTTTTTAAAAATGGTTTTGTTGATATGAAGTAAAACAAATTTAATAAACCAATAAATAATTTTACCTGAAAGTGTCAAAGTACCACAATGTGGAAGCTCAATTTTTCTGTCATCTAAGGTAAAGAAGAACATATCGGTCAGCTGTTCGATTCTTGACAAATTCAAGGTTGTAATTTTATCTGTCTGATAGGAAAAATATTTCTGAAAAAAAAAGATTTTATGAATCACCTTATCACCTGACTGCTATTGTTCACCTTAGATTCAAGATGACATCCGTTGGACAAAGTTTATTAGAAATGGTTTAAATAAATTCTGAAACCAACATGCATTTCAATTTATATTTCAGTGCAAGTGTATGGTTATCATTCTAGATGGGATTTGAAATATAGGATTAGTTAAAACTTGTGAACAGTTGCCCTATTTAATTAAATTTAGACTATTTTTTCTCCAGTCAAGTATTGGTGTCCAAATCTAAGGAAGATTATTTTTAAAGCATCTGGATGATGATGATGACTTAGATTCAATGCGAGTCCATGTACTTGCATTCATTTATAGACATAAAGATTGTATTTGCAAGTGCAGTGGAAAGCAACCAATATCTTGATTATGCCTCAGATTTCTTAAGTTAATGGGGAGTTATATACCTACCATGGCTGGAGATAATGGGAAGTAATCATGTATTTGAAATCCATCAAAAATCTCTTTCATATTTAACTTTACTGTAATGAAAAATAATTAAAATTAATAATAGATGATAACCAGAAACAAGTATGAAATGGAATATCATTACTTATATATGTTTCCAAATAATAGAAGAAACAATATTTTTTTTATTATTATTTATTTATTATTATTTTTAATTTTTATCTTTTTTTATTCCTTAGTACAGAAACTGTGTCAAATGTCATTATAATCATTCAATGTAACCAACTAAAATGTTACTTCACATAAAACTTCAGGAAATAATTAGCAATGTGGGATGCAGATACAGAAATGTGTAGCTTTATGGTATTTTTCCCCTACCAATTAAGATTATAATTTTTTAAAGATCCAAATTGGGCCTAAAATACTCATGTCCAAATTTTCACAAAATAAGGATACACAAATTTGTTTAAGCATGTTGATCAAGAATATAGTTTAGTGAAGTTTTTTCTACAAATATCACATTGGTCTTATTGACCCAAAAATGGAAAAATTGAACCTTGGCCAAAATTTAAGAAACTAAATTACATGTTTATAGAACCCTTAATCCAATTTTTTAAAATCACATCTATGGTGGCATGAAATCGATTCAGCATGCTGATATAGATAATACATTGTATATAGTCTAGTTGTGTTTTTTCTACAAGTTCAGACCATTACTGAATGCATCCAAATTGGTCCCAAAATTAATTAACAAAATGAACTAAAGCAAAACATCATTCATCTCTTTTTACTACTGCATTAACTAAAAGTCTAATATCTAGTACTGTACATACCTTTTTTTCTCAAATCTACAAAATCTGTCTTTTTAAGTTTCTCTTTCCCTTTGATGAGATCTTGTACAGACACTTTATATGGTTTTTCGTTCACATTCTCCATATCTGATTTCTGTTTTGAAGTTTTGTTTGTGTTTCCTGATACCGGAGGTGGAGGCGGCGGTGGTGGTGCATGTGGAGGTGGTGCACCCACAGATGTTGTTGGTGATGTCCCATTTGGTGGTACAGATGAACTGGGTGGTGGTGGTGGTGGTGGAGGTGGAGGTGGTGCACCCACAGATGTTGCTGGTGATGTCCCATTTGGTGGTACAGATGAAATGGGTGGTGGTGGTGGTAGTGTAACTGGTGAGGGTTTTACTGGTGGCTGATTCACCTCAGAAGGTGCTGCATCTTTTTGAGTATTTTCTGACATTGTGGCAGAAAAGTGTTTAATTAGCTACCACTGATCAAATGCAGAGGTGACACAATTAAGCCATGACTGTTGTTCCCCCTAACTGTTCCTTATTATACTCCTGTGTATGTATTTAAAACCTCTGATTACATACTTTTCATCACTAGTACTTATTCATCTTTTTAATTCCTTTTTCTTTATTTCTTGAACATAGACTTCAAAAACTAAGAATGTTTTATTCTAAATCTTCTTATAAGCATTAACCTACAATATAATTATTCAAACAACATATTATTATACATTAATTTTTAAATCTCTTTTTTTTTTAACTTTGATATTTTTTTTACGTATAATTAACATTTATAATTTTGTACGTTTACTTAACTACATTTTTGAAGGGTCATTTGGGGGTTATTTCACAGACATTGACATCATTAGAGAGCAAAAGATTGATGGTGTTTTACGACCAAGTTAAAGATAATTTGACTTACATTGAAGTAATTTATCCTGGTATAGCAGAGAAAACCAAAGTGCCAGTGAAAAAACAACAGCCTAACAATGTGAAAACTGAAAAACCTTCCACTTTATAACTAGTTCTTTTCAATTAGTCTGAGTCATCCCTAATGTTTTTACTACATAAATCACTTCAGTTGAGCGGTCACCCATCAGTGGCCACCTTAACCACCACCTGATTGGAAAATTCCTGTCTACAGCGGTCACTAAATGCCATCCTCTGGAACTTTTTTTTTTATGCAAACCTGTCAACATATACATGTACTAGTATAACCATTAAAGAAATGATAACACTCAAAACATAACGACAAAAACTGTAAAAATAACTATATTAATTCATGTGTATCATAAAAAATAGTCAATATGAAATACAGTTTTATATGGTAGTCAGGACAGTAGCCATTCTTACCAATTTAAACTCATAAAATGACCACATGACAATATCCCATTACTTAATAACTGATTATAAAATCCTCTAAGAGTTTGTCATCAACTTTTAAAAATAAAGTTTTACATTAACAGTAACTTGATAAAGTAAAGATTTAAACATTGCCAAAGAGTCTGGCTATTCAAGGTGAAATACTGATTTTTTTTTCATCACCTTTCAGTGGGGCTCAGAAAGGGGTTTTGTTACCTGGACATGTATAATCAGTAAAAACAATTTTTTGTCAAACCTCTGTAGTCTTTCATTCCAAGGATTTTTCTTGTCAGTCAAGGATTTTTTGGATGTCTGAGTTCTTAAGAAAATTATTTTAGATTAACAAAAATCTCCCTGAGACAGACTTCCTGACCTGTTCTAACTGGTGTTTATCACCTTCTGGAGATGGGAGATGCAGATTATTGTCCTAGGGGTTTAAATAATTAGGTAGTGATTGACACACATGCAAGGCTTTTTGAAGCTCACTTGGTAACATGGACACGTGAGAAATATTGTGAAAAAGAAAGGTAATTGCATAGCAAATTATATACAGTAATCAATAAATAAATATGACAATTATCAATAATATAAATTTACAACATTTAAAAAAAAAAAACAACAGTTGTCATTGTAAAAATTACTTCTTAATAATCTTTAATTGTGTATTTTTATGACTGTTACCCAAGAGATAAGTTGAATACAAATCAAGGAAAGTAACTGCATGGTCATCAAAATAATTGACCAAAGACCACCAGTCAACAAAGGCCACCTTCAGCCATGTTTATTTTTTGGTAATTCCTGTCATTTTTAGATTGCCATAGGTACAGTAAACTGAAAGCAGTACAAGTATATGGTATTTAAGAATAAACTAAATGAATGCCATAAAAGTATGGTACGTAATACAGTATTATATATTTTAGATTAAACATACCTTACCAAGAACTTTCAAAAAAATTAATTCTAAAGAAATAGAATATTCAGCAAATCTGCCATTTTTACGAACAACTTAAATCAGAAAAACTTTCAACTTTCATGATCTATAAATTCAATGACTTAGGTACTTTTTTAAAACTTCTAGTGTATGTATAAAGATCTACATATGAGAGACACTGTGGCATGCAGATGGTTCATTGCAATTATTTTGGAATTCTTATACATTGTATGTGAAATTATAAATGCCATTTTACATATGAGAAAAAAAAAAACTGACAAAATAAAAATAGGAATTTAATTATCATTCATTTATGTTCCTATTGTAGTCAATAGATATAAACAAATGAAAATAACTAAGATATTTACCGGTAAAATGCATATTTATAGAATTAGGAAATTTAAAGTAAGTTACTTAATAAACTGAAAAATTACATAATTCATCTGCTATAAATTAATATAAATTCATTAGCTATAAATTGATGTAATTTAGCATTCCAGATTAGATTCTATTTTAAATAAAGACTAAATGGTTCAGAGTGCATGTTCAGAACCAGAATGAATTGTATAAAGAAATAGCATCAAAAAGTAAAAGGGAGTAGTGTTTATTATTTTGTTATTAATAGCATGCAAAACCAGTTTGTCTAGTCACATGATCAGTCAGGTGCAATAGTCTATAACAAGTACACATACAGTCACATGATCTTACACTGAACACATTAACATTACACAGGCAACATGTTACACTATTTAATAATTATTTTTGATAAAAATCGACTTATGTTGTGAAATAACATGATCTTTTTGACAATGTCATTTGTTACTTTTCATTATACCTTATATACACATACATTTGATAAATTAAAGCAGGAACATTTACAACGATTTAAATGTTGATGATTAAAGCCATAAATAATGTTGTAAAATACATAAATAAAGATAACGAATACATGATTACAACAGTTACTACCACATACATTTTAAAACCAGTTTGAATTATAAATGTCATTTTACTGTTGAGATAAAACTTACATATAGCGTTTATTATTTTTATCATTATTATATTTATTTATTTATTTATTTATCTATATATCTTAATCTTATTTATTTATTTATTTAAGCACCATGTTCCTATTTAACTATTTTATTTATTTATTTATTTATTTATTTATTTATTTATTTATTTATTTATCATTGATTTAAGCACCATGTTCCTATTTCAATATTATTTTTTGATAAAAAAATTCACTCATGGAATGTGTTTTTTACAGCCAATTAAGATGGATTGTGAAATCCAAGACCCTAAAGGTTGGTACTACTGTAGTGAAACACGCTAGAGCAGATAAAAGGAAGCCTTGTGGCAATGGAAGCAAGCTGGAAAACCCATGGATACTGATAACTCAGTTAACATCAGGAGCAAAGAAACTAATTATAGCAGACGATGGCAAATTGGTATGGAGTCAGCAAAGCAACTTAAAAAGGAATTGAAATGTATAATGAATGCTAAATAAAATGATAAAAAACTCTTCTACCATCTTATCAAAAACAGCAATCGGATGCTACCCAATATATTGAGGAACGCCGAGTTGATATCTGCTATGATATGGATGATATATAGGATGGTTAGAAACATTTTTCACAGTTCGCTAAATCAAATTCAGAAGATAGTATAGACAATTTAAGAATATGTGATATCCAATACATGCTTGATGAATGATGAATGTTCTGTCAGTTGATTCTAGTTATGCTTGTTTGCATGCAAGGACATTTCGAAAGCTTTACATCGGCTGAATTCTGGTAAGGTCCACAATATATATGCAATGTCGCTGTGGAATACTTTACTACAGTTGAACATGAAGTAACCACAATATTAGTGCAGATAATTTTTGCAATCTTCAGCAGTCAGTTGTGTTATACCTGACTGTCTCAAGTTAGGACTTATAACCCCAGTGTATAAGAGGAAGGGCGACAAGAATATGTCTAGTAATTATATATTGTAGTATAACAGTCATGCCAATTACATCTAAGGTTTTGGAAATGTTGTTGAGGGAACATTTACATGAAATTATCTGTTCATCACAATACATGTACAACTTTCAACATAGGTTTACATCATCTACTTCATTAGATCCCATGTCAGCTAGTAAAATATGGTACTGAAGTTGTATGTTTTTTACCTGTATTACTCTATGGACCTGAAATCATCCTACCATGTAAGAAAGAACTAGAACCAATAAAGCAGTTTCTGAAGAAAACATATATTTACTATACTCTCTCCCTGTTACAACAGCAGACCCCACTGTCTATATTTTATGCAGTTGTCTGCCTACTAAAGCAGAAATGCATGTAGGAGAGCACTTAGTCTATTCGGAAATATATGCCATTCTACAGGATCTATAGAACATCAACTAGCAAACAGATATCTATCTATGTCTAGCACTTGTAAGAGAGTTTGTTCCTTCAAGTCAGGAATATATTAACACTTTTCAGGTTACCATCTATGAATGATTTACTAAATACTCTGCCAACAAAGGAAGTCTGGAAATTGCAGGTGAAATGTCATTATGTGCTGTCAAGAGGTATTGGAAAGATGTAATAACTCAAAAACTGAGGCTCTATCCATCTCTATCATCTTAAAGCTTTGAATGGTATAATTCAGGAAGACAACATCATCTGATCTCCACTGTAACTCCATCTGCTAGAGATAGTGTCAATGTTAAACTCGCTACAGGCAGCTATCTACTACAAAGTAACCGCGCAGCTTTCAACCAAGTACCAGTGGAAGCAACATGTTGAATATATAATCAAGAGAGGAAATCAGAGATCACTTTCTACTAAGATGCAAAGAAACGGATGATATGAGTTGACCTTTAATAAACAACATCCTAAGTATTCTTAGTTCTGTAGCTTGTGTTGACAAACTTAAGCAGATAACAGATGCACAACTTCTTCAGTTAATACATGTGTATTGGACTCTAACAAACTTAAGATATATGAATATTTAACATGCAGAAAGAATAGTACACTGCTTGAAGACTATGTTTCCAACTACATATAAGAGGGAATCAGGTGTTTAAAAAGTTGTCATCAAGAAAGAGGTATAGACTGTGATATAGAACAAAATGTAGGCCTAGTAATCCAATGTGTGTGTATGCCTGATGGAATTTTAATTTGTATCCATAATTTTAACCTGTTAACATATTTGTACATTGACTTTTAATTAGTATCAGTGCTTTTAGCGCTAAGGAACTTTTAAAATTTAACTTAAGTGACTTTTGGCCATTTAACAGCACATAAGTGGTTTTTTATCTAGCATCAGTGCTTTATTCACTCAATAGAGGTTCACCTTCTACAGGAGGGATCTACCAAATACAGATGCCAAAATGACTTGCACACAACATTTACTTTCTTTTTCAACATGTAAAATCCTAATGATATGTTTCTAATCAAATAAAGTATTTACAAACGTGCACCATTACCTTTTTATGTTCATTTAGATGAACAATACTGACGATGTTTCTAACGACGATTTGTCTATATTTTAATGTGGTTTTTTACCGCCGTTACTAACGACGCCATATCATGTAGCTAAATTACATTTAGCACATCACATGTTAGCCTACTTTGTTGAATAGTTATTTGAATAACTTACATCAATGGAGTAAACGAAAAAATCTATTTAAAGTTGAGAATTACGAATGGGTAGAAAAAGAGAAGGCGGGCTTGTCAAATGTATCGAACAAGTCCTTACCTCATTTTTCATTCACAAAAACTGGGGTAATTCCGAATCACTATGTATGAAACGATAGTGAGTTTCCGTCTAAAATTTAACCAGTAAAAATTTCCAGAATTATTTTTTTCCAGACTGGAATATTTATGTTAAAACTATCTTAAAAATTAGTTGAATATTTACCAAAACAGCCAAATCACAAACCGTTTATTACGGGTGTTCCGAGTTCCATAAGGTATTCCGAATCACCTCGGAGATTCTGCCAATTATGGCACACCACTAAAATAAAACCACCGTCCCTGGCAATACGATAGTTGTAGTTAAAACATAAAAGTTGTTCAGTTTGGTTGGAATCCTATACAAATATGTACTGTAAAACATTAAGCTCAATTATACTTCTTTTTAAGATGATTTAACACTACAGACTTAGTACTTACATGTCAATAATCATGCTTGCGATGTGAGATTCATGATTTCCAATTGACCAATTCAAGGGAAAAAAGATATTCTCTTTCAACCGATTTTACAGCTTTTAAGTCTGTTAAAAGCATACATTTGTAAAAATAACTAATGAATAAAATAAAAGAACACTTATTGTCGTCTATGCCGAACAAGTTAAAAAAACGTTACGATGTTAAATCTATTAATGATCTTTCTTTCTTTGTTGTTGTTGTTTTTATTCCTTTCCTTTTCTTTTTTCCTCGTTAAGTTAACCAAAGACGAAATTAAAATACATTGATCATTTGTACCAGTTTAGTGGGGAGACCAGGCAGAATGTTGTTTCAAGGTTTAATTGATTTTATTGAATGACAGAAGGGCATTGAACCCCTTAGTGAAGATAGTTTCGAATAGAGGCGTCCTCAGCTAAAGATAAAACGTTTATCTGACCCGGCAGGTGTTCGAACCCCGACCTCCCATATACGATACTGTTAACTGAGCTCCTTTGGACACCAATATAACTCTAAAATTGGCTTCTTGTTTGGTAAAAAAAAAAAGGCGAAAAAATTACGCAAAACTTGTTCGACGCATGTGACAAACATATAGTAGTGAGGGAATATGAAAAATAAGTTGTAGCTGGTAACGGTTAGAGCCACAAAGAACACATTACAACATAAAGCAAGAACCAAGAAATAGAAACGCAAGACACTATTTAAACATGGCACATTATAATACCCCCGTTTATAAAGATCAAGCCTACTGTACAGAATAATTAAAGTGATTACGGCGTGATCGAGCCTACTGTACACCATAATTGAAGTGATTTCGGCGTGAACGAGCCTACTGTACACCATAATTGAAGTGATTTCGGCGTGATCGAGCCTACTGTACACCATAATTGAAGTAATTTCGGCGTGATCGAGTCTACTGTACAGAATAATTAAAGTGATTACGGCGTGATCGAGCCTACTGTACAGAATAATTAAAGTTATTTCGGCGTGATCGAGCCTACTGTACACCATAATTGAAGTAATTTCGGCGTGATCGAGTCTACTGTACACCATAATTGAAGTGATTTCGGCGTGATCGAGTCTACTGTACAGAATAATTAAAGTGATTACGGCATGATCGAGCCTACCGTACACCATAATTAAAGTGATTTCGGCGTGATTGAGCCTACTGTACACCATAACTGAAGTTATTTCGGCGTGATCGAGTCTACTGTACAGAATAATTAAAGTGATTACGGCGTGATCGAGCCTACCGTACACCATAATTAAAGTGATTTCGGCGTGATTGAGCCTACTGTACACCATAACTGAAGTTATTTCGGCGTGATCGAGTCTACTGTACAGAATAATTAAAGTGATTACGGCGTGATCGAGCCTACTGTACAGAATAATTAATGTGATTACGTTGTGATCGAGCCTACTGTACGGAATAATTAATGTGATTACGGTGTGATCGAACTTACTCACGGTACAGAATAATAAAAGTGATTACGGCGTGATCGAGCCTACTGTACAGAATAATTAATGTGATTACGGCGTGATCGAACCTACTCACGGTACAGAATAATAAAAGTAATAACGGCGTGATCAAGCCTATTGTACAGAATAATTAATGTGAATACGTCGTGATCGAACCTACTGTACAGAATAATTAATGTGATTACGGCGTGATCGAACCTACTCACGGTACAGAATAAAAAAAGAGATAACGGCGTGATCGAGCCTACTCACGGTACAGAATAATAAAAGTGATAACTTCGTGATCGAGCCTACTGTACAGAATAATAAAAGTGATTACGGCGTGATCGAGCCTACTGTACAGAATAATAAAAGTGATTACGGCGTGATCGAGCCTACTGTACAGAATAATTAATGTGATTACGGCGTGATCGAGCCTACTGTACAAATAATAAAAGTGATTACGGCGTGATCGAGCCTACTGTACAGAATAATAAAAGTGATTACGGCGTGATCGAGCCTACTCACGGTACAGAATAATAAAAGTGATTACGGCGTTCCATATATCATATACATGGTGCGGTTTTCATACTTCGTATGGCCTGTTCATTTCCACTTAGGCCTAGCCGACATTTTAAAATTTTGTGTCTGTAAGTGATGTTTCAAATGTTTGCTAAGTGGGAATTGCTGTCAGTTGTAGGATTATGCAAAACAATGGGTTTTAATTACAGGTAAGGCCGGATATAGTCTACTTCAGGAAAATAAAAAATTATTAATGTTTTACATACACTTGCTATAACATTTTGTAAACATTTAGCGATCCTACATTATGATGGTTATACTAGCGAGCAAGTATATATCTCGGAGATTCAGCCAATTAATGGCACACCACTAAAATATAATCACCGTGCCTGGCAATACGAGAATTGTAGTTAAAAACACAAAAGTTGTTCAGTTTGGTTGGAATCCTATATAAATATGTACTGTAAAACATTTAGCTCATTTCTACTTCATTTTAAGATGATTTAACAACACTACGGACTTAACTAGTACCTATATGTCAATAATCATGCATGCGTTTTGAAATTCATGATTTCTAATTTTCCAATTTCAAGGGAAAAAGATATTCAAAGAACCTCTTTCAACCGATTTTACAACTTTTAAGTCTGTATAAAATATACATTAGCAAAAATAACTAATGAATAAAATAAAATAACACTTATTGTCGTCTATGCCACTACGATGTTAAATCTATTAATGATCTTTCTTTCTTTCTTTGTTGTTGTTGTTGTTGGTTTTTTATTTTTATTTTTTTTTTAATTTCCTCTCCTTTTCTTTTTTTCCTCGTTAAGTTGACCAAAGACGTTATAAAAATACATTGATGATTTATACCAGTTTAGTGGCGAGCCGACTCCCGGTTAGACCAGTCAGAATGTTGTCTAGCTATAAGCCGAGATTGCTCTGCCGTCGAATTAATTTTAATATTTGGAATATCTGGTTAAGTGGGAATTGCTGTCAATTGTAGGATTATGCAAAACAATGGGTTTTAATTACAGGTAAGGCCGAATATAGTCTACTTCAGGAAAATAAATAAATAATTAATGTTTTACATACACTTGCTATAATATTTTATAAAAATTTAGCGATCCTACATTGTGATTGTTATACTAGCGAGCAAGTATATATCTGCGTATCAGTAACTCTTTAAATACTTTTTAAATACTTTAAAAAATACGTGCATAAGATCACCGTTAATTCAAGCATCACATCAGAATTCCCGCTTCAACCTAGATTATTCGGATTGTTGGAAATTTCGAAAAAAAAAAAGAAATGATAGAACTTTTTTTCAGATTGGATCCTAACCAGTTGTGAAAATTTTAGCCCGATAGCATAAAAAAAACAAAGGAGAAGATGCGATAAAAATTCTATCGGTTTTTCGTTATTTTTGCAGTCATGTTAATCAATATTTAGCTGAAAATAGTTTTGAATATTTTTTGATGAAGGTAAAAATTATACATGGTTTTATAGTGATATTATCTTTCGAAGATCTATAAACAAATCAATGCTTTGAGTACTGAAACCCAATAGACAATAGATTTGTATACTTATCCCTGTCTTCTATTGGTTAAGTTTTGGATCTTACAGAAACCAAAGTATACTTTGCTGTTTCCGGTTTTCAAACTTAAAATATGTACATGCAAACTTTCATTTTTGGTCACAGTGTTGAAGGGATATATCATTTATATGAATGACTTTTGTAAAATGACAGTAAATTCTTTACTATATTACAGCTGTCAATCTTGATCACCAGTTTTAGACAAACAAATTTGTCTTATTTATTTATTTATTTTTATTTATTATTATAATTATTTTTTGCTTGCTTGTCTTTATAATGTTTTATATTTTTGTTATGTGTACGGTTGATTGCTTTGGCTATTACCCAGTGCATTCATTTTATTTTTCAGTTACAACCTCGTATTTCATTTTTTAGATGTTTCTTTCGATGGAATGAAATAAGGAAATGTTTCTAAGTCTGAGAGACAAAAAATTAGCAAAAAGAAATATTAGAAGTCCTGAAAGCTTACCCAGACAGCATGATAACGTTGGGCCAACGTTCTAAGTGCAAAGCGGCCCAACGTTGGCCCAACATGTTGGGCCTACGTTGGGCCAACGTTGGCATTGTGTCGGTTCTACGTTGGCCCAACGTTGGGCCAACGTTGGCATAATGTTGGTTCTACGTTGGGCCAACGTTGGCATAATGTTGGTTCTACGTTGGGTCAACGTTGGCATAATGTTGGTTCTACGTTGGCCCAATGTTAGCATAATGTTGGTTCTATGTTGGCCCAATGTTGGGCCAACATTGGCATAATCTTGGTACAACGTTGGCCCAATGTTGGCATAATGTGGTTCTATGATGGCTCAAGGTGAGCAAAATATTGGTTCTACGATGACCCAACGTTGGAAATATAAAGTTATAGTTGAGCCAAAGTTGGTTCTACATTGGCCCAATGTTGGCATAATGTTTGAGTTATGTTGGCCAAACACTGTTAAATACAAAATCAAAGTCGACCAGTATTGGCATATTACTTGTATGTTTGTTCTTCATTGGACCAACAATGTCATTTACACCATAACTTTAAGACTATGTATATCTTTAAGTTCTTGATCAAATAGGTTACTTGGTGTGGTTGTTGAAAGCACTGTGGTTAACCTAACCAAAGTGTAAGTTTATACGATTTTTCGTATTTATACTTTTTGTCAGAAAAATTGTAAGCTAAAAAGTTTATAATATATTTGTAAGTACAATAATCTAACATTTTCAGAATTGTTATGAATAATTACCACTTTTAAATTGCTGTTGAACAACCAGACCCAGGTGATTAACATTGGTTTAAGGCCCTATTCTTGGTATAACAGAAAATCATAAACAATAATAATATGCTTCTCAACAATTTAATACATGCATTTAAAATAAAACACTATGGATTACAGACAGATTAATCATATAATCATATATGTCAGCTGTAAACAGACTGTCTAAATCACATATGAATTATTTGGTTTTTAAGATACTTGCGATACAGTTTGTTTTGTAAAATAAAAAAGAAGATGCTGCTGTTGTTGTTTGTAAATTCCAGCCCCCTATGGGCTAACTACTCAATAGTGTATTCTAAAAATATCCCTGTAATACATAAAGCGCCAAGTGTCAATAGGAAAGTTTTTAAGAAGAATATTTGTTACAAAAACTTTGTAATAACTTTTCCAATTCCATAAATAATTCCAGTGAAGATCCTAGGAACCATAACATATATTTAACATGTCACAAATAATTGCCAAATTTGTACTTTTTGACACTCTCTGAATCTTCATGGTGACCAACATTGCCAATGGCATACAAGGATGTAACAGAATCTAACTTTGTCAAATCAATAGTATGTATAATTCCATTTTGTTGTATTTTTCTGTAAGTTGACTATTCAGACTTTCCACCATGTTATCTGTTAAAAATGAAATTGTATACTGGTAAATAAATATGATAAACAAATCTTATAAACTGACATACACTTTCATATGTACCAATGGCACTATTTTGCAGAAAAAATGTGTAAATTTAAAATTATTTACAGAATTCTAGAGCATTTTTGAAAAAAAATGACTTAAGAGTAAATTACTAATGATTAGCTATTGGTTTTTAATTGAGATCCTTATATTTTATTGCGTTGTGTTTCATCTATCTTGTTTGTATTAGATTGTATCAAATATGAAAAAAAAAAAACAACTGAAAACTTAAAAGATTTAGACACGTATAGATTTAAATTTCATACTCTGGTCCTAACAACTTACAGTCTACTAGCAGCAAAATGTACAAATTGACATGTTTTGTTACTTGTACATTGAAAATAAAAGAACCAAGAAACTAATACAAAATTATTAAATTTTGAATTCATAATTTTTTTGCTCATCTTTTTTCTTTTTTGGCTTTTTGGTTTTTTTTTAAAATTATTATTATATATTATAGTACTTAGAGGTTTTAGTGTACTTTATAATAGTATTTTAGTAGTCAAAATCGCATGTTTACATGCCTATCGCCACATAGTTTGATTACCACTTGAACAGTTCCAAGTGTCAGAAAGTTATTTTAATATTTTGAAGATTGTTGGTTTTCTTTGAGCACTTCGACTTTCTCCACCATCTCAGATCTGACTTCTTGGTATAAGTTGATATATGTGAACTAGGTTTGTAGAACACCATTACTGATATATTATACTACATTGTAACATATAATATACAAGTAATTTTGAAAACCATTGAATTAGTAATTTTAACTACTAACTTCATCAAAATATGACCAAAGTCTGTACTTTTGTTAAAGAATTTATTCGAGAAAAAAATTAAAAAGGAAAATAAATAAATAAATAAACAAAAGGCTACATTTAAAAAGTAACTATTTTGACTTGATCTGTGTTTGGTGATCGGTACAAAGCAACAATAATAATAATAATAATAGGAAGAATGAAGGTATAAATAAATAGATAGATAGATAGAATGAATAAATAAATAAATAAATAAATAATAAATTAATTAATTAATAAATTAAAAAACATAGACTATACATTTACAAATTAATTCTTACTTGATGCGTATTTGATAATCTGTGTAATACATATAATAATAGGAAGAATAAATAAATAAATAAATATTGTTTTCAATTCAGCTCATAGTTTGGAGGTTAAGTAGTTCTTAAAATTTAAACACGATAGGTAGATTTAGTAAGAAATAGGCATTTTTAATTTCAAAGACATCCCAAATGGTAATAAGATCATATGCTTTTGTGAAAAATCCACTGGGATGTTTTAATACCAATAGCACATTATGAATGTGAATGTAAATTAACCATAATGTATCATTTTTTTTTAATTTTGTAGTTCCGTTTGTTATTTTCTAATGTTTAACATATAAGGTGTCTCTTATCTAGCATGTTTTTAAAAAACAGAATATACTAATTATTTACTATGTAAGAATGGCAATGTTTCATACATTGTATGAGAGAGAGAGAGAGAGAGAGAGAGAGAGAGAGAGAGAGAGAGAGAGAGAGAGTTTACTAGTATTATTTCATAATAATGAGAGAGAGAGAGAGAGAGAGAGAGAGAGAGAGAGAGAGAGAGAGAGTTTACTAGTATTATTTCATAATAATTATACTCACCAGCACATCAACCTTCTCTTGAAAATTTGAATATTCAAAAGTTCAAATCAAACTACCTCAGGTAACAGTTGTTACAATCTCTCTCTATCTGGCAATGCTATTGTGTGCACTAACCCTATCTAGTAATTAAATAGTTCTTGGTGTGAATGTGATAGTTGGAAGGACAATGGTCAGACTAGTGTCAATATATTTATGAGGGGAAATGACCAAAACTCAATTACTGGTAGAAGCCTCAGGGATTTTACTGATCATTCAACACACAAAATTTTTTTTTTAAACCTTTCTCATTTGAAAAACTTCTATTTGGGATTTAAGTCAACAATTTCAAGTTTTTGAAAATCAAGCAAATCAAGTTCTTTGTATTATTGTATATTTGTATAACATCATTTATCTTGGATAAAATCAAGTAATGTATCCTTGGTATCAGATGTAATGTCTTGCCTATGTTTTGAGTATCCCATTTTATATAGAAATCAAAAATTAGCACATGAAAGTAATATTATTTGATAAAATAATGCAATAGATGTATAAAATAAATAGATAATATAAAAGAAAAAAATCAATAAAACAAGCAAACAAACTAATAAATAAATATATAAATAAATAAATAAATAAATTAATTAATTAAATGAAACAAAGCTAAACATTAAACAGATAAAGTCCTATAATTGTCAATATATATATATATATATATATATATATATATATATATATATATATATATATATATATATATATATATGTTGCCCAAAAATGTGTTGTCTAACATAAAATGAGGACGTAATGTAATTACATTGCACCATGATACAGTTGGTGTTTATTACAACATTGATCCAATGTTGGACTTACAACATTGGCCCAACATTACACTAATGCTGTTAATCTAACACTGGATTTACAATGTTGGTCCAATGTTAGATTAATGTTGTAAATCAAACATTAAAATTACCACGCTGACCTAACGTTGGACCAACGCTGTTAATCCAACATTGAAATGACAATGTTGGCCCAACGTTGGACCAACGTTGTTAATCCAACATTGAAATGACAATGTTGGCCCAACGTTGGTCCAACATTGGAAATCCCATGCCAACGGTTGCCCAACGGTACAACCATATCCCAACGTTGGCCCAACGTTGACATGCTGTCTGGGTTACCATCTTTGATTTGTTAAAAATCCATCTTGAATGTAACTGTGGCATCGTTCATTAATATTTTCTAAATGCCCAAAATTTTCAATTTTAATTTGCAAAGTTAATCGTGACCGTCACTGTGACAACGAATATATCCCTGAACGTAAACCACATTGAGTTTAATTGTTGGATTTTTATTTAGTTCGTCAACATGAAACTTATATATACATACATATATATGTTTAAAGGATGTCAACACAGGTGCAAATCACTGACTTGTTACTTGAACGTCTTTCCGATTGAGTACACGCTACACAGGATGGCCTCTGTGGTGATAAAATAAAGATTTATATATACGAAACTAAAAGTGTATTTAAATAAATGGATTGCCAATGGACATTTAAAAACGTGGCAATAAAATTTACAGTCCAGAACGGTAAAGTACCTCCAAACTTTCGATTGTGCTGGCGGCATAATTGAAAGTCTAAACTTTTATTATCCATTGTAATATTGTGTCGAGATTTCATCAGGTGACTGGTATTTACTACTAACTTATTAAAAAAGAATGTGACAGGTCTAGCTCTAGCCAAGGTAGCCAAGGTAACCAGTAATCTCAAACACTCGACTTGTCACAACTGCCGATATTTGGCACTTACGGAAGTGTGTGTGTGTGCGTGTGTGTGTTTCAAAACGCTAACCATCTTCAGTGGAATATATATATATATATATATATATATATATATATATATATATATATATATATATATATATATTAAATAATGACTAAGCATCTTACATTTGTAATTTGCTAATACTTTCATATCTAATAGTAATCTTCAGGTAAAGCATGGTTAATGTATTTCCCAGACATTGCAATTAGGCATGAAAGTACTAGCAAAATAATAAATGTAAGATGATTAGTCATTATTTACTTAGTTTAAACAATCTTTTTATTGGTCTGATAATATTACAATAATTTGACATTTACAATATTTAAATTCAATTGGAATTCTGAAACAATATAATTTTTATATTAATAAGTTTCCCACTACTATATTTACAACTATAGACATGTGAAGAATTCTATTTCCTTTACGTATTATGTCTAGAAAAATGATAAAAGGGAAAAAATACACAATACGAAAAGGAATAATAAAAAAGGGAAAAGATGGCAAGAGGTTTAGAAAAATCGAGAAAAGTAAAGATCACACATTATAGTTGAAAATCATATAGGTCAACAGTATTAAGTAAATCGATTTGAACATATATTAAAATTTGAACTCTTTAAAGATTTTAATGTTTTGCTGTAGAGACAATTCTCGATTACCACTATATACTTCATTTAATCTATACAAATCTCTGTACATAGAAACTTACTAAATTGTATGTATGTATGTATGTATGTATGTATGTATGTATGTCCTTAACACCTACAATAATCCCGTTTGATTTGTGTGATGTTCACCTTATCTATCACAATGACATTGTCAATGGATCTATTCCTAATTCCAGTTAAACTGATGTTATTGTGCACGTGTCTGTCACCATGAAATCGTCTAAATACTTGGCAAGCCATATAAAAATATACATGAAGTAACTAGCTACTAGTATCTGGCTAATTATAGATGGAAACTTAGAAACTTAAAACGAACACTTTAAAAATTGATATATTTATTTCATTGCACTTTAAAACATTTAAAACATGATTTAATATTGTAATAAATTAAAATTGAACACAATAAAGATTATGATGCTGTTCATATATATATATATATATATATATATATATATATATATATATATATATATATATATATATATATATATTGACACATATTTATAACCGTAGGGCGATGAGACACTCGATATGCAATTATTACGTTTTTGCCGAAAAAAATTCCAGATGAATACGGAATCACAGACGTTGACGCTTTACCGTAAACCGATATTATTTTCGGAATTTGCAACGTAATCGTTTTTCAAACACTCCGAAAAGAAGCAATGATCACTTGGTACGCTTTCGAACCATATTAGAACCTTGTGTGATAATTTTTTTTTCATAGTCTCTTGGTGTGAATTTAATGAACATTGGATATTTTGTTGCTAGTTAAAGATCTAACAACTGGAAAATATTAAAATTACAAATTAAAAAAAATGTCATATACCATTTTTTTTATTTAATCATAAAATAGATTCAAAAATAGTATCTTACATTTATGATTAAGTAAATTAAAAAATGGTTTATGACAATGATAATAAAATCAACATACACAACAAAATAGAAGTACCGCAATATGCAGTAAAATTAGCAAACGAAAAAAAATTGATCACGTACGAAATACAACAATTTAAAATGTAGATCTTAAATGACTAATGATGAAGTCAGTAACGTATGTCAAAATTACGATTTACTTTAAAGCACCATTTCAACATTTTGACGATATTGCATTTCACACATCAGACTACAGTATACATTCTAAATGCTTCTGCATCATAGAAAAACACACGTATCTCCGAAATAAAAAAACTACTGGTACAATAAAAATTCTACTTATTTCTAAAATTTAAATAAGAATTGTTCGTAAATTGGCAAGCAGCATACAAACTTTAATTTATCATTCCTATCATAGATTGCTATAAGAGTAAATAGCAATTTTAATGAAAGGTGTGACTAAGTTATTCAACAAGATGTCAAATCTTCAAGCAGGTTTCACATACTTGCTATTTAAGCTATTAATTTAATGATCTGCCCATTGTATATCAATACTTTTCAGCATACAATATCTGAAGAATATGCAGTATGATCTAAACCGTCTTTCAACACTCCAAAAGCCGTGCTTTAAACATTAATTGCAGGCCATTTTTCACGCAATAATTCGTCAAATCGTACTACGATGCAACTTTATTAAATAAAGACAAACGAAATGTATAAGGCGTTTTTAACTTGAAAATGCTGTAAAATAGCTCACTCCGAATAACTTTAACGAGATACCGATTTAAAATTCAAATTTTGCTTTTTATATCAAATAAAAAAGCATAACCATCCAGTTACATTGAACGATTGTTAGCTGTAACACATCTGTAAAAAGCCACTAACACACAAGAAACCCTAGCTTGGCTTATTCATTACAGCATATCACCTCAACTATAACCTGCTCATTTTTTATTTAAAACACATATAACAGTCATTTATTTTTTGACAAGCTTAATGGCATCGATCTTTCACGAAAAGTTACCAACTCGAACATTTTTAACTCGAACATTTTTACTTTATTTCGAGACCATTCCACACGATCGATCAGGGACCACAGTAAATAATAATATTAAGCACAATGTTCTGGCATCATGCTGATAGTTTTGACCATAGTGTTCTCCCATCACACTATCATACAATTTTACAAAGACGACCCATACAAAACTTCTCATTGTGTAACTCCGCCTGTCGTCGAAGTTGTTCTGAAAACAATAAAATTCATATGTTTAAAGCAATGATATAATAAAGCACAATATACCAGCACTCGTCTAAATCACAATCCCCCCAAAAAAGTAAAAACTTTGAAAGCTGACAAATTTAGTTATACAAGTGAACTTCCATCAAAGAAGTGAGGCCGGGTGCTGCGAAAGGGTTAGCACCTCATGTCTAGCTAGCTACACCCGTTAAGTTCATATATACATTTGTAATGTGTTAATTTTGATATTTTATAAAAAAAAAAAACAATACAATAGTAGCAATTGTCATTGCTATGGCTGTTGTAAAAAGATTTTACTATTTTTACTAAGAGATATTACAAGCCTAGGATTATCAAGGCATTCAAAAGTGTTAGGGCCGTCAACACAATAATGTTGATAAATACGAAGTCACTGCATCACAACTTATTTAGGATATACTAGACGTTCCATAGTTCTATGTTCCTTTCATTCTCAATTTGATAAGCACGTAGTTGGTGTAGCTACCTAAAAGGAGGTGTATACCTTTCCAGAGCATCCGGCCCAACATCCCTGGTGGATGTTCACGTGTGTAAGTACAGTTGCCAGTTTTCGTAGTTTTTTGCTTTTGGTATTATGATTCTGAAATTGACCCGTATGTTTGTGTTTGAATAATTGCAAAAAGCACATTACACTTATACTTAAGACCTTTTTTCTGAATGCATTATAAAAATATACAAAATTCAATGATACAGCTGGTGTAGATCTACTTTAAGACTTGATAGTAGACAAAACAATACAGAATCTGAATTTAAAGTAAATTCAAACTGTATACTAAAATTCATTTTTTGTGGTATCCAAGCTTTTGTTGTTTTAATGACATCTGATCCCACTAGTTTTCACGTAAAATGAAAAAATGTACAAATAATAGAATAAAACAAACAAATTAGATCCCAGATAGTTTGATCTTCTACATAGGGAAGTGTTCGTTTAAAACGCCATCTGTATTGACAAGCTGAATTTTTATTATTTTTTACAAACAAGTATTTTTATAAAATATCTACGAGAGCTGAAACTCACAAAATTGAGAAAAAACTTCGTCTTGATTTCTTTATTTAATCTTACTGTATTTACAAAGATGAAACGTTTCTCATTTTTTTTATTTATGGACACAAAACCTCATGATTATTTCTTGTCTGTACAGACATGCGAAAATGTTACTGTTTCTTAACATACAAGTATTTTTTAAAAAAAAAATACGAGAATTAAAACTGACAAAAAAGAGAAAAAACTTAAAGATAAAACATTGCTCATTTTTTTTAAATTTTTAAACAAAACCTTATGATAACTTATTTCATAACCTACCAGCTAAGTTTCTTCTATCAATGGATACTAAGGCCTCAAATAAAAGTCGCATTATATTTTCATCTTTTCGTACACCATGTAACCAAATCATTAACAATCTGTAACCATGTTCTTTAAAACTGTTGTTACCTGTTAAAATAAGGTTTTTATAGTATTATTTATAAAACAAAATTAAAAAATGGATACACGTTGCAGATTGATGGCAAAATAATACCTTACTAATAAGTAATGCCAATACTAAAAGTGATGGTCTGCCCGTTTTTATGTAAATACGGGTATAAGGGCCTTTATTAACATTCATCAACTTCCTTGATAGAAGTTCATTAGTCAGTTTACAAAGTTTTAACTTTCTTTCTCTCTCTTTCTTTTTTTATTTCATTTTATTTTTTTTAATTGTGATTTGGACATGGTGTTTTATTTATTAATTATATATATGAAAACAAAGCTTTGCAGAGTTAAAGTGAATCAAATATACCTGTGTACTGATGTTCTATCGATCTGATATGCTCAGGTGTAAATTTCCAATACAGTGCTAATTTTTTCCAATCTCCTGGCTTAAGCTGTTTTGTGGACAGTTTCCATAACACGTCTTTCATCTGTCCAGCCAATGGGTGAGCTGGTGACCGTAGGTAAGTATGTGGGTCTACATAATCAAGTTCTTTATCATGATAATCCTGTAAAATAAAGAAATAAACTAAATTTAACTAAGCATGCTGCTTTATAATGAATTGCTGATTCAATTTCAGGGATATTGCAAGCCTAGGCTTATGAAGTTTTATGGCTATCATCACAATACTGTTGTTGAATATGATGTCACTTATCAAAAATTATACTAGCTATATTTGACGTCCCAATGTTTCATGTGTCTTTTATAATTATTTTTTTTAATTTAAGCGAGGTGGGTGTAACAAGCTAGACTTGATACTGGCAACTACGTACACATACATTTCACCTTAACTCTTTAAAAACCGGAGATGGTTACGGTTTTGAATTTTACTGTTGTTGTATATTCTGTTCAGCTTAATTTCCAAACCAAGATGAAAGGTCGGGTTTCAAACTTCGGCAGGGTCTTACATAAGATTTTAAATTTTAGATGCTGTTTCCTTGCCTGGCATTGGGTATTAGGTAGACGGAGTTTTAAGAGGTTCATTCGGCGCCAGGATAAAGTGACTGGAAGAGTAGTATGCTCGTTTGATGACAGTGTATAATAGCATCTTAATTGTAAGCCGCCATAAGTGCGCGCTTGCACAAGGCAGACCATGTACACACTCGGACATTTAACGAATAATAAAAAAAAACCTCGTTTCTAGATTAATCCTTAAAAAATTAATAACCTTGCTCCCGTCGAGAACAGCTGAAAAATTGCTAATGTGTCATTACAATCAACAACAGCCATTTTTAGAAATTTTTATCTTTGATTTATACTTAAGTGTACTGTATATAAATTAATGATTACCCTACCCGAGCGACAGCATAGTATCTCTCAGCTTTCACAATCATATCCACTATGGCAATAAAACTTCCCCGGGAGGCTAACTGTAAAGGAGTTTTTCCTAGCTGAAATTTAGTGAAAAGAATAGTTTATAATGATATCTTTGCGTAATGATATGCTATTAGACTGGACAATAAAATTTGGCTTAGAACCGTTAACATTTTTTCTTGGCAATAAGACTGGCTGGGCGTTAAACATTTACATATAATGAGATGTAACAGCATTCAAAATATTTACTACAGCTACATGTGTACATTTGTAAAGTAAAATTTGCAATTTATTATTCCTTGTTTAATATCAGATATAATTTAAAGCATTTTATAAATATGACCTATTTAATTTCAATGTCTTTGTTAATACAAAATAAAAGACAAATTTATATAAAAAGATTTCGTTTCGAGCCAAATATTATTAGTAAATCATGAGCTCTGGCCCCATTTCACAGTCATTCCTGAACTACGATTTCCATTAACACGAATATAGCAAATCCTAATAATCAGAAATCATGGTGTCATTTTGAAGATCACTTCAAGATTAAAATAAAATAATTATATTCATTTTTGACAAACATGTTTGATTGTAATTCCGAAAGAGATTTTCAAAAATAGCAAAATTAAATTTAAGTAAAACTGGGCATGCGTACACTGCAATCCAATGCATATCGCTCAAATGTTATAGCACGTTAATAAGACTTAGTGACTTCGGCATTAAAATATTATAGTAAATATTGTATATATTATAAATACTCGGTTGTTGTCATTGTGCTCACCTTTTCTCTTATATTTAAATTAGCACCACCAGCTAGAAGGATCTCCACCGTATCTTGATAACCATTTTCTACGGCAATATGTAAAGGCGTTTGAAGACGCTGAAACAACAAAGATCAAGTATATATATAAGTCAAAAGTTTACAAACCGCCTTAATAGTTCATTGGTAGAATGCTCATTTCGAGAACTAATGGTCGGTTCGAACCCCGGTCGTGTCATGCCGGTATAAAACACTTAAATAAAATAAAATATAACTGCATCGCCTGGCAACGGACCAAAATACATACTCGAACGTCACACTCACACACAGACTTGTTTTAAGATTAATACTTAAAGATATTTAAGTTTGCACTTGTCGCATAGAGCTGAAAAATTGCTGATGCGGGGTCAAACAAAATTACAACAACAACATCTGGTGATTAAAAATGTCTGCTTCGGATGTGCAATTTACAGGGGGAAAACAGTTAAGGCTGTCTGTCATACAAGTTGTGACAAAATAGAAACTATATAAAAACTAGCGTTGCATTAACATTTTATTTCATCAAAGACTATATGTAATTTAGTATTTGATTAATTTAGTGTGTCTGAAAAAAGAAATGTTTTCAGGATTTGCATGCATCATTCAAGACGTGTTTAAGTGCTTACTGCAATATTTAACTTCCCATATTTTTATGTTTCTTTCTTTACTAATTTGTTTGTGCACGTGAAGGGTGTATCTAGCCAGACAAGAGCTGTTTAATCTTCCGGAGCACATGCCTCACTTCCTTGATGAAAGTTCACGTGTATAACGGAGTTTTCAAAGTTTTTGCTTTGTTTTCCATTGTATCAAGTATTTTTGTTTTGTGTATCTTTCATAATTCTATCGCTGACTTTTATTCAAAATTTGATAAATCTATCGCGGACTATTTATTCAATTAATAAAAATTGAAAAACTAGGATTTTTAAGACCAAAAACAACAAGTAAAATAAGTATCAGAAAATACATACGTAATTTGTTAAATCTATTTGACACTTTGCATCCACCAGTAACCTGGTAAGCTCGGTATGATTACCTAATGTGGCTAGATGTAAGGCAGAGTTTCCTTGCTAAAAACAGATATAAAGATTACAATGTTACTATAAGAACATTAGAAACATGACAGAATTCAGTAAAAGAAGTAACGACAAATAACTCTTTGAATAAAGTCAGTTTTGGTACAAAACTCAAAATTGTTAAAGATATTATTTTCAGGCACCTTGATTTTTAAACACGTTTAAAACTAAAGTTTGTTCTCTCAAGCAAAGCATTAATTAGCTAAATTTAAATTTTTATAATTTTGGATCTTTGGATTTATTCATTTTCAATTGTTTGGCTTACATTTTTTATCTATCACCTTTTCGACCCCTAATGTGGCATCTCAAATTTTGCAGGTATTTTTGTAAGATATATACTAAATCATTGTATAAAGTTTCGTGACTTTATGTTTCTCGGTTCTTAAAAGTTTATAAAGTTCATAAAGCCCTGACAGAATATTTAAGTTAAAAAAAAAAAAAAAAAAAAAAAAAAAACAAAGGGCATTAATTCTGAACATTTTGACTGGCTTTGAGGTTATAAAACGGGAAACTATCGTTTGGGATTGTATTATATATTCTGTATAGAGTTCGTGAAATTATCTAGCGCTTGAAAGAAAAGTGTAACATATGTATTTATTAAATTTTGTATTTCTCTAAAAAAAACTCCAATTTAAAAAAATTGCTTTTTTGAAAAAACTAATGCACTTGCCATTTACTAAAACTGAAAAAGTTTTTTTTTGCATTGTGTTCCACAATTAACAACGTTAAGATGTGATCATTATTCTTAAAGAAATAACAAAAAGTATTGACACAAGTGCACAATGTCAGTATAATGAGCGCGTTTAATGTGTATCATTAAAATCAATATATTAATCTAATATGAAAGAATGATAAAATATATCCTAAATTAAAATATATGACGGGTGTAGCTAGCTAGACAGGAGGTGCTTACCCTTCCGGAGCACCCGGCCTCACTTCCTTGATGGAAGTTAACCTGTATAATATATTTTGCCAGTTTGCAAAGTTTTTACTTTGTTTTTGTGATTGTGATATGGACAAGGACTGGTATGTTTGTTTTATTTATACTTACAAAATTCTGAGCATCAATATTAGCACCATGTTTAATAAGTCTCATAGCAACATCAAAATGACCTTGCATTGCAGCAAAATGCAAAGGTGTCATTTCTTTCTACAATAAATGAAAAAAAAATCCGTTCCTATAAAACGTAAATTTTGATTTTTAATTTTTTTAATTAAACTGATCTTCTGACGTAAATATATTTTTAATGGGAAATCTCCTGTTTAATTATTTACATAAAGAGGTTGTAATAAAATTAGTTAGAATGATTTTGTACTCGGGAATTAAAGCCTTAATCAGTTTTAAGTCAGAGAACATACGTTGTTATGGTGATAAAAATGATAAACCATTTAATGATGTCATTTGACACGATTCCTTATCACGTTTATTGTTCTTGCTACCGGAAATCACAAACTCGCGCTGGTCACGTGACAAGTCTTGTTGAACCAATGCACTTACTATTGTTTCTGTATTGCAGCCAGCATTGTTATCTAAAAGTACCTCTACAGCCTCTGGTCGACCATTTTGTGCAGCTATGTGAAGAGCAGTTCTACCTTCCTGAAAAAATTAAGTCTTACAATTTGTATTGATGTTTTTTATAAACCAGTTTGTTATCTTGATGTACAAGTGTGAAATTTTGAGATCAACAACATGTTTTAAATATTTAATAACTATAGCTCAATGTTATTAATCGGACATATTAGAACGCACATACAATAAATTCAAAAAGTCAACTATCTTCTTTTTCTTTTTGAAAATATGTTCTTTTCGTATTTCGTTAGGTGTTATTTATCAAATTTAGCAAATTTTGGCAACTTTGTGAATCACAAATTAACATTTGTGTAAAACACAGATGTTGCAGGCTTGATGCAATCTTCAAATTATCATCTTAAAGGATGATTCTCAATAAGCCGAGGCATCCGCCTATAGAATTCATAATTTAAAAATTGTTACAATGATATTTACACTGTAAACATAAAAAAGAGACAACTAAAACGGAACGGTTTTGAATATTAAAAGTTTGATAAAACATTACATTTTGTGTTTAAACATACATTTCAGAATACTGCATTCCGTATACTTCCATACAAATGCGAAAATTTTGACGAAAATAACCGTGTTTTTTCAATTGATACACATAGAGCGCATTCCTCTCCATTAAAGATATTTTGACTACCAAAACTTCTATATTTTATCTTCTGTTTTGCAAATTTTGTTGATGGAGAGGGATGCGCTGGCATTGAAATTTGGGGGTAAAGATAAAACACATTATCCCTTAATCGCCCTAAACAACTTACATACTTGATATTAGCCAGCATGCGATTTCCATATTATCTACGCTGGCTGTGTGGTAGGACGTAGGAAATGATAACCTAAAAGTCCTGGGTTCGAATCTTGTGTCCGTTTTTTATTTGTTTTAATATATTTTATAGTATTTTTTTTTTTTACTTTTACAATATTTTTTCTCAGTTAATCGCAGTGTATTTGCTTCTTCAACAAATAACCCATTTAAATTACGCACTGCTCATCTAAAAACATCATTGAAACTAGTTTCAATACATGTCGTATATATCTAACAACGATATGATCTATCGTCAGGCCACTGGTCAATACTCGTGCGTTTCCTATACAAGTTTAAAGTATACAAAGCAACATTTTAAAGCATTTAAAACACTGAGCTATACCACTGCAATGTAGGCGCTGCGTTAGTTCACAGGCGAAAATCATGTGTTGTGAATTTAGCTCTTTACAATCACGAGTAATAATAGTGAGAAAACGATCAATGACGCACTTTCATATTAAGTTTTTTTTTCCTAGTAACAATTTTGAGATGTCTTTATTATTTTTTTTGTTATTTTTTTATATAGGCACGTTAAGCTAAAATTAATTTGTATATGGCTTTGAGTCGATGTTGGAATATAGAGGTCTCCCAAAGGTGTAACCTTGTTTCTTGGCATTTTTTCTATAGGCGGATCGCTCGGCTTTTTGAAACTCATTCTTTCTTTATTAACCGAATGATAAAAATTTTTAATTTATTAGACTTCAGCTAAGGAAAATTATTGTGAAACTAGGGCCTTTTTATTGCAAGTTTCTGTTAATTAGCAGAAATTGTTATGTTATGTTTTCTTTTTGCAATAATCGTATGACTGCAACTAAATGTTACTTTTATAGGCCATTATAAAGACAAAGGAAAATGAAATAAAATAACTACATGACAAAAAATTAGAAGTAAATTTATTTACAAAAATCTTGAGCGTTTAAGCAACATTTACAGTTGATTACGTTAGGGGATAGATAATGGAAAAAGTTATATATAAAAATACGTTATGTATCATCAACTTTACTAGTGGGCACAATTATCATGACCAGTGTAATGAATTATATAATCTACAGACACATATATACTTCTTAATTTTATCTATGTTTGAATAAACAAATAAATGTAACAGTATATCTAAACAAAATAAGTCAAAACGAATGTACAATTGTTTACTGCAAAAACCAGTACGGACAAAATAAATAAAAATGTAAAATTACATCATGGAGAAAATTGGCTTTTCAAAAAAATGTCTGGCAAAGCGTCGCCAATAAAACTATTTTACAGTATAATTACTGATATACGTCTACGGACCATGAAGTATTCTTTTAAGTAAATAATTTAGAATTTTATATTTAAATACTTTAAGACAGCTTATTTTTAAAAATTCTAGATGTACATGTATTTAACCAAAGAGAAGTCTGCACAAGGTTATTGTAATAAAATACTGACGTCTTTTTTTATTTTGAAAAAAAAATCATAAATAAATAAAAAGATAAAAGATATACCTTACCACATCTCTGTCATTTATTTCAACCCCTAACATTAACAGCTTTTTGATGACTTCATAATGGTTATTTCTGGCTGCTAAATGAAGCGCTGTCTCTCCCGACTAAAATAAAATCCACAAAAGATGTTTAAAAATAAGAAAGAAATTTGAAACTTAAAATTATGACCTTGGTAACAGTAGACACAACTAAGAAGAAATACAATAAAGTGAATGTCAAATCAACAAGACAGGACAAGAACAAGAAATGGCAGACACATTTTGAGATGGAAGATTAAATTTTCTGTCAAAGACACAGGCACAAATCTCCACTGTGGTAGCTCAGTTGATAGAGTGTTAGCTTAGTATGTGTGAGGTCGATGGTTCGAACCCGGCTAAACAAGACTTGAAAACTGATAGTGACACTCGGTATTAGAAATGAAAGTCACGGGGTCCCTCTGAAGAGACCTTAAAAACAGAATTCCCGTGTCACGGCAGGCATGGCACGCTAAAAAACTATCCCTGTACATTACCCTAAGCGCATTGCAAGGTAAAAGTTTCTGCCACTTCACCTATAGCTGGTGACGTGTCGATATAAGTGAAATATTCTTGAATGGAAGAAAAACCCGATCAAATAAATAAATAAATATAATAAAACTTATGAAAGGCCAAATGCACATGCAGACAAATGTTTTAGGTCGTTTTTTCTCTGATGTTCATGAAAATATTTTCCTGTATACTTTATTAAATAGAAATATATCTGTGTGTATTTTCAAAAAAAACTAGTTTATTCTTCACAAAAAGAAGTCTACAGTATTTGTTTCTTAAACTAGTTGTAATCATTTATAGAGAGATACTTACGATTTCCTACATCAAACTTTTTGGCCCCTAGTTTTACTGATGAGGAATGATTTTCTGAAATGTGCACATATGGCACATCAAAACCTAACAGATATTATATATGTTATATATAGAAACAAGTAAGAGGAAACTCAATCTAAGTTTGTTTTAGTGGTTATTATAGAAATAAATGCCAAATATTGTATCTGCAATGAAAACTTACTTTATCCCGTCTGGCACAATCGCATCGCATATCTATTAACCTCATTACAGCCTCTAAATGACCGTTTTCAGCAGCAAGATGTAAAGATGTCCTATCACACTGAAATGTCAAAAAATAACTGCTTCAGTAGCGAGAAGATAAGATGTCCAATAAAACTGAAAGCAGCAAAACAACTTCTTCAGAAACAAGTGTTCATGTCCTATCAAACTGAAAAAGCATATAATTATGTTATAAAATAACCGTTTCAGTAACAAATGTTAAATGTAAGATACCCTACAACACTAAACACAATATAATATCTTAAAAAACCGCTTCCGTTGCTAGATGTAAATTGAGCTCAATCACATGCCAGTAAAAACAAAATAATGTCACAAAATGACCGCTTCATTAAGAAAATAATTATTGTATGATACCCTACAACAGTGAAAATAATATAATGTCACAAAAAACTGCTTCCATTGCTAGATGATGATTATACAATGCCTAATCACAACACAAACATAATATGATGTCAAAAAATAACCGCTTAAGTAACAAAATGTTTTTTTTTTGGTCTTCCAAAATATAACGAGAGTTTTAGCGGAAACGTTGTGTGGTTTTGAAAGTCGAAGGGTCGACAAAAATCATCACGGAAAAAACAATAAATTCTCAAATCAGCGGCGGTGACATTTTTAAAATATATAAATATTTTAGAAAAAATAACATTCACCTATCGATTGAGGTTACTACGTTGTATCTAACAAAAACAATAACCACAAACTGTAAAGATGAATTAGTACAATAAAAAAATCCTAAATTAGTGTGTCAAGAAATACAATAAAAAGGCGCGTCGGGCAATTATTACTACTAGATACGGCATCGCATAAGATATAGCTGTCTTGTTAACACCAACTTATTACGAGAACTTCTGACGTAAACGTCTCAAAAACGTTTTGCACAAACGTAAGGAAGGGTAGTTATCTCAAGATATCCCGATAAACTTTCGTTTCTTAATCAAGGCAAATTTACAGCCGTTCTTTAATTGAATTCCATCATGGTGCCAGAGATCGATATCGATGAGCGATAAAACCGCAAGTCTTACGTAACAACATCCAGATAATATCATATCATAAAATATATACATGTATTTAATAACCGAGTTTTCTGACATCAGACTTCATTAAGCTCTCTAATGATGTTTACTGATGTCAGAGTTTTGTCAATAATAACGAGCATTACAATAAAGCCATAATAAATGACAAACTGTTAGTGTAATGGATTGTGTTGGTACGCTGTCTGGCTATATTATTGCAACCTCTTGATGTATAAAAGCAACATGCTAGTTGAGAGCTGTAAGCAACCAATTTAGGTGTTGACATCGACAACGGATAGACAATTTTTACATTCAAAGACGGCATAGCGGCTTTCTGTATAATATTGTTTTAATTAAAGCTGCATTAAGTTTTCCAAAGAAAAAATTAAAACGGCACTAATCTAACTAATGATGTTCCTAATGAACAATGTTACATTTGGTTCAACGATAAAAGCTCGAATAAATGCAGAAATCACAATATTTACCCAGCGAGATGCAGCATTTAGGATCTAATATTAGAACATGGTTACGTCATCAAAAACCCGGGTAATTTAAACACAACTTTCAAAACGGTGAAATACGATAAATTAAACACAGAACTTCGTTGAATTTGTCATTTGTGACTTAGTAAGGGATACAAAACACCATTTCAAATACATCCGGATATAAATGAAGGACAATTAATGTAATCTGTTATGTTTCACTTTCGGTTCTAGGGTTTTTCCGTACATCCGACATGATCCGTGCGCATGCTCCAAGCTCATAATTACCATCGTAAAACTCTGACCAACCGGTCAGAGGATTCCGTTTATTTACAGCTAAAAGAAATGAAATTTTAGAAAATGAATGTCACGGACCGTGGTTAGAAGATATCTATTTTTAAAAAAATATATTTTTAGAAAATCAAAAAAAATTCAGAAAATTGATAACCTTAATGCAGCTTTAAATGACACTTTGAAATTCTACAACAGTTTAGTTTTCATCAAAAGATGTTAATTTCAAAATCAATAATCTTTATGGATATTTATTTTGTATTGATTTCTTCATTTGGTTGCTTGCTGTTTCATGTTCTTTGTTGCATTTTATTGTTTCTGAGTAAACATCGTATTTCAGATACATATTGTTTTATAGTTATTTAAAATTCCATTTCGTTTCATATGTTTTTTAATGCTGTATTAAAGGAAAACCTGTACCGAAAACATATGTAAAACAGATATGTTGTCCGCTGAAAGCAGCATACGTCTTTCCGAAGTTAGAAGCATCTACAGACGAATACTGCCCACTCGCGGCAATATAATTCCTTTGTAGAGTGTGGAGCACTTCAGACAAATGCTGCCTGCTCGAAGCAGCATATTTCCTTGTAGAAATTGAATCATTTGTAGATGAATGCTGTCCCTTGAAACAGTATACTTCTATGTGAAGTTTGAAGCATCTGAAGAAGAATGCTGTCCTTTCGAAGCAACATACTTTCTTGTAGCGTTCGGAGCCTCTACAGACGAATGTTGCAACCTCGAAGCAACATACGCCTGTGGAACTCTGAGAATCTACAGAACAATGCTGCTCGTTAGAAGCATCGTAAGCCTTTGTGGAAATCGAAGAATCTACAGACAAATACTGCCCACTATAAGCAGCATACTTTTTAATACAGATGAATGCTGTCGCCTCAAAGCAGCACATTTTCTTGTAGAATTTGGAGCATCTACAGACAAATGCTGCCGCCCTAAAGCAGCGCATTTTCTTGTAGATTTTGGAGCATGTCAAAAGGACAGATATATAACTCACATTAAAATCTATCCTACGGGTACAACAAAAGCTATCTAATAAATATAGATAAACTACAATCAATGAACGGTTATGTAAGATTAAGAACTGTATCTATAAAAGATACTATGATTCTTGTCTGTTATTACAATACCTTATCCACTTCGTTGACGTTAATATTCTCTAAAGATTCAAATATAAAGTTCATAACATTGATGTTGTTGTTCTGTGATGCACAATGAAGAAGACCCATTCCTTGCTGAAAATATAACAACGTAGATGTGAATACCGATGTGGTTGATATTTCCCTGTTGAAAAAGGACTTATTATTATTTAATTTATCAATACTTTAATTACACAAAACTTATCACAAACTTCTTAATGGCTTAAATGTTAATTCGAAGTTTTTTTTAAAGAAATTTAGTGTATATTAAACACTGTTATCACTTTCTTTCGTTATTGTACTTTATCGATCGTTTATAAACTTAATCGGAACAAAGCTTACTTTGGCGCGTATTATCGAAAATGAATAAACGGGAAAATCTACTAAACGCTCGCAAAAGTATATCACTGCTGTAAATTCACCTTAACGGAATTAAAGAGACCCTGGACATATTAACGAAAATGAATTAGTAGGATTCCTTCTCATCTATCGCTTAAACAAATTAACGTCCATTAATGAACGTTAACAATTTAAATAATTTAGGCGTCCAATAAGCAAATGGCATGAACTATGTTCCACACTTCCCAAATGAATTATGTTGAATACGTATTTATTATAAAGCGATATATATATATATATATATATATATATATATATATATATATATATATATATATATATATATATATATATCCTCCTGTCGCCAATATCCGTGGTACTAACAGTTCGTTGCTAAATTCAATGGTTAATCGTAAGTAAATAGTAAAGAATTCAATCCCGTTTTACATTGCTTGCACTTTGCTTTAAAATAAAGAAAATTTAGTTGTTTTTATCTGAATATACCGGAAAACATCGTTTGTAAACAAAACCCTCTCGGCAGACGCCATTTTGGAAAAACGTGGCCAAATTCGTGTGAAGTCTCTCGGATCACGAGATTTCTCCTGGTTAATGCTTACAACACTACTTGTTTCAAAAATTTATATTTTTGATAGTCTAGTTTAGATTAACAATGCAAATTTTTGGATTATTATTGATTACACAATTATTACAAAGATTAAAAACAATAAGGCATTTCCGGTATGACATTCGGAATTCACGTCATTTTACATCATTTTTTATAGTGAAAAATGCATGAATTTTACTAAATATAGCGTAAGAGACACACAATTTTGATGACACTTAAAACTAGTATTACTTGACACAAAAGTTTCAGATGTTGATCGGGTAAATAGGCCAGACTCTCTTCTTCCAGACGACATAGTTTACATCGTTATTTATTTTATTTGTGATTAAAAATAAAGATATAACTTCAAAAATTTGGCAATAGCGAAATCTGTCAAAAATTAAATTTTTTGATATTTTTATATTTTCTTACTAGTTTAGGACATATTTAAAATTTTTCTAACCAAGTATGAAAAGTTTAACACTTTGGGCGCCTATTTGACTTTGAGTGTGTGCAGTGATGTACTTCCATATCCGGTGCTAACAATCTGCCACGAATTTAGGCGTCTTAAGGATATATATATCGCTTTATAATAAATACTTTTTCAACATAGAAGTGTGGAACATGTTTTGTTCAATAAAGTCTTTCTTAAAAATTAGGTTCTGTATTTATGACTACTGGTTAATGCTAATGTCATATTATAGATTTTTGAATATTATATTCAGAAACATTCCAAAAACTTAGAATATGACACTAACTGCATGAGTTTTTTAGTTGCTTGATTTCGTGAGTACTTGTTTAGTCAAATGATACTATTGGTATAACCATCTGATAAAAAGGGAAATACGTATAAGTTATACTCACCTTGTTTGAGCAACGAGAAGTAGCACCTGAATTAATAAGTAACTGTAGTATTTCTAAATGACCATACCAGGCCGCCCATAATGCCGGACGCATACCATACTAAAATATAACAAAACATGATGTACCTTATATACAATTACAGGTCCCTTATCTGAGAGATTATAAAAATTATTTAGGCTTAGATCAGAAAATCTTATCGATTATGTACACTATAAAAATTACTTAGGCTAAGATCAGAAAATTTTATCTATTATGTACACTATAAAAATTTACGTCGTCTCAGCAATTTTCAGCTATCTAAGAAGAGAAATATTTATTAAGTTCGATAGATTAAAAAAAGTTCTTGGCGACAAGTGAACCAGTCGATACTGTCCCTTTAATGCCAAGAGTCAGAAGAGAAAGCAGTAGCTCTTATTTTTTAAAGTTTCGTGTATGATTCGTCTAGGCCTCGAACCCACAATCCCTCAAGGCGTACGCTCTGTGATTGTGCAACAGAGAGAGAGAGAGAGAGAGAGAGAGAGAGAGAGAGAGAGAGAGAGAGAGAGAGGTGTGTGTGGGTGGGTGGGTGTGCATGCGTGTGTGTGCAACAACCTTATCTTTAGCTTCCAGATCTGATCCACCTTCAATTAGTTTCTCAACAACCTCCATGTTTCCATTAGCTGCAGCCCAGTGTAAAGGCGTTCTATCCAACTACAAAGTCAATTATATACAGATACCACACCCATTATTATTAATTAAAACATTATTCCATATTTCTGAAATACATCCTGTCTATTACCAATGTACTTATCTTAGCAATTGATGCCCACACAAACATCATTTTTACTGACAGAATAAATGATTTTCACAACTAATTATATATATACAGTATAACCTGCCATAGAGTCCACCTCTATATAAAGTCCACCTGTCTATAGCAACCGGTCTGAAGTATCCCCAATGGATTTTACTATATAATGAACCTCTATATAAAGTCCACCTGTCTAATGTGAATAAAGTCCACCCTTTTCAGTCCCAAATGACTCCAGAACCTGTCTATAAAGTCCACTTCTTTAATATAATTTTTTATTAAATTTTATAATTTCCCAAATTTTTTGCAGTAAATATCAGCCACATTTCTTTGATACTGTGATGTATGACTATTGGCAATAAATAATTTTAATATAAATTATTGATCACACTAAATACAATGTAGTAACTTACATTGTTTTAAAATCTGTAGTAAAACTACAGTATTGACTGATATCACGTAAAGTTTTGAAGAAAAATATATGAAGTCATACTTATCATGTCAACAACTGACGCCATCAGATATAAAGTTAGATATACCCATTGTTATCTATTATGTTTTATATATAATTGTTTAATTTGTGACACCTTTGCTGCGACTTATAACAACAAAGCACAGTCAAGTGTATATAATATGTAGAGTTTAACCAAAAATCTTTTCTGTTGTACAGTTTATCAAATTTAAATAGTTTGGTTTTTTAAAGATTATTTCTTAATAATCTGTTTTTAAAAAATAAATGAAAATAACTTTATTAATGTATATATTAATAAGTTTTTAATAGGTACTGCATATTTTCACTTTTTTAACTATTTTAAACACTGTATGTTTACTCGTATATATAGGGGACCCTCTATATAAAGACCACTTGTCTATTGAGTCCACTTTTGCTCAGTCCCCTAGGTGGACTTTATACACAGGTTATACTGTATAAGGAACCTTATCTGCACCATTTATACCGGTATAAGTTTATCATTTCGATATGAATAACACGAAATTATTATACTAGAATGTGAGAGTATAATTGTTCTACCTTAGATTTATTGTTTTCCAGTATCTATTTGAGTTAATTCTATCCAATTCTTATAATGTATCCGTCTTCCGATACCTGAACAATGTCGGGATAATAATGTTTAGCTTAAAATACAAGGGGAAAAACCTCACTGAAACAGCACGAACTTTGCAAAAATCAGTGAAACGGCAAAATAGAAAAGTTTATGTTCAGGACAAAAAACAGTTGATTGAGGCAATGATGAATAGACAAATACAAAATGGGATCACTGATTATAAACTCCTGACTCCGAACACCGTAGTAAATGTCTTGTGGCGTGCTATAGAATTACTAAATGGTAATCAACCAAATGCTTTTTCTTTAATATCTCTTGCTCTGTTCCTTCTTTATTACTTGTTAATATATATACATACATACATATATATATATATATATATATATATATATATATATATATATATATTAAGAAGTACATAGAAAAAATATTATCAAAGCAAGTAACTTGAAATTCTTACAAATCTTTAATACAATACTTTCAAAGTTGAGATTTTAAAACGGTTTCTCTTAAATTTTCGCCAATGGTTATATTTGTTTACTTTTTTGTATTGCCTGAATATCCAACCAAAACACATTTTAATGAAAAATTAATATATTTTTATCAATCTGTTCAGACGTATTTCATCTCATTTCAACACAGTATGTTGAAGTTCGCAAAGTTTTGTTTCAATTATTTTTTGGACAGACATACTAAGAAACAGTTAAAAAACGAAGACTATTATCAAAACAGGTGGTTCTAATAGACCAGAAAATTACGTCTAGTTATTTAATTCCAAATTCAATTCATCCTCGTTTTTATTAGACATTTTATTTTACCTTTATTAATAAAAAATAATAATGTCCAGTAGACTCTGGTTATAAGAAAGTCTGTTTTAACAAAATCAGGCTTATAAGGAAGTCATGAATTTGTCCCTAGCAAGGAACGAAAGTGTTTTTGTAATGCTTTTAAAGAATTAGATATGCTTGTACCTTGACACTTGTTATAAACAAACTTCACTGTAATTGTTACTTACGTTATTTTTACAGTTGATATCAATTCGTTCAGATAGAATCTGGTCCACCATAGCCACATCATTATCTTTGGCAGCTTTATGTAGGCCTATTTCACGCTTTGTCACTATAATTAACAAAATAACGTATTACTTCCTCATTTAACGATTCAATACACTTATCTTTACTTAGAATTAATAAACATTATGTACAATCTAACAATCAAACTGGCTTTGTATAATGATATATATTGATTGTTTTTGTATTAGTAGTAAACGGAGTTCGTTTCTTATTCCAACATCAGGTTTCTGATAAATAATTTATCAATGCGGAAATACAGATTATCTTTGTATATCTAAACAAAAACGTTTACTAAGCAACTCTTGCCATTTGAGTGGCATTAGTGGCCTAGGGGTCTAAAAAAGCGCTCCTATCATCCTCTTACCTAGATGGGTCTGTGTGAGAAAGTTTGTCAGTTTGCATGCAGAAAGTCTGATTTTTTATACTCTGGTTTCCTCCACCATCCCAGGTCTACAATCGTCACGCAAAAGTGCAAGAATCTTGACAGGAAATCAAAACACCATTATTCCATTCCAATATTACCATTTGAAAATTAAGCATTATATATATATATATATATATATATATATATATATATATATATATATATATATATATATATATATATATATGTATGTATATAAGCATATTAAACAACTCTTTCACCTGCCATGTGTCACAAATTAACTTCACAATTTTGGTCAAGACGAACAACTGAATGAAACTTATTTACGTCGGAGACTTGTGTTACGTCATGTAAGGTGACAGCGAATAATTAAAGTTATAAACAATGAGTTCGGGTCGTAAATGAAAGTTTAAAAATTGAGATACTGCTCTCTGGCCTTGCTTTCCACATTAATTAAACAGAGTATCGAATGGTTTACGTGGTGGTAAGTTAAAGTGACTGAGAGAGCAGTATGCTTGTCTTCAGTAACAAAAAGCCGCCTTAAAAGCACAGGCGCTTCGCCTTTCATTACCTAATACTAAAATTAGTTAATAAATAACCTTACAACTATAAAAAGTTAAAAATTAAAAAAAAAAATACCAGAGTTTTTTCACGGTTGCTTATTCCAGATTTATTACCACGTTAAGTTAATCTTTAAAATCTAGATTTATTACACGTTTACTTAAACTTTAATGATAAAGTCTTTAATACATGCAAACACCTTCTGTAAAATGAGAACTGTTAAAAAAAAAAAAAAAAAAAAAAAAAAAAAAAAAAAAAAAAAAAAAAAAAAAAAAAAAAAAAAAAGACAAGAATCGACTAGTAAATTGCAGCCATGTTGATTACTTCTGTGTTGCCATAGCAGCAGCTAAATATTTGTCTTACTGTTTAATTTTTTTTAAGGAACTTTGTGTATCATGTTAAATGAATGTAAAAACTGAATGTATTGAAAGAAACAAGTCAGGCTTTTAATTGCAATCATAACTTTAACTTTCGTGTTGTTTTAGCAACAAAATAAATATTGCTTCTAAGATTCAAATCTTTACTTATTTAAGGTTTTCCGCTTATACAAGAATTCTCAATAAGATCATACAAATGAATTCAGCGTCAAATTATCAGAAAGTCACATGGTAACGTACAATACAATTTCTTTTCTTTTCGATTCCAGGTACTTCTGTTTTGTTTCCTTGAAATGTTTGAAGATTTTGGATCTTGATGTTTAAAAAAAAACTTTTACGCTATAGTGTTCATTTATCAAGATAATACGAATAACAACAAAATAACTACATGTTTGATTTTTGGAAAAGTTTCACCAAATGTATAAATTATTGATTGATTGATTGATTTGATGGAGTTTTGCGTCTCAGTCAAGGATATATCGAAACGTCACCAGCTAAAGGTGAAGTGGCAGATTTTGACCTTTGCAGTGCGCTTCAGGCAATGTGCAGGGAGAGTTCTTTAGCGTTTTGAAGGTCTCCCCAGAAGAACCCCGTGACTTTCATTTATAAATGCCGAACGCATGGAGAGAACAATCACTTACTATTTTCAAGTCTTGGTCAGACCCGACCTGAGTTATCAAATTATTGAGAATGCGTGATGGAATTTTTAAACATAATATTTGGTAAATCTGCAACCCCCTGGAATCCACGGTTTCTTACTATACATTTATAAAAACAATGTATATCAAATATTATCCATGTCTTTTCAGTAGCTTTAATGTTTCCCATTATTACTAATAATAAAAAGATTCATCTTCATGAACTCTGAAAAGTTTTTGTTCTAATACATATTGTTGAAACCAAATTTAAACTATTGTAAAACATTATATTATTAAACAGCATTAAAATTCCAGACAAACACCACAGACAGACATCTTAACGAAACCAAGAGGACGGTCAAACCCTTCCTACTAAGTCCTCAAAGAACACAAAGTGTTATGCTTAACTAGTATCATACGAAGTGTCCTGGAGCCGCTTAAGGGTCCTTAGCGGGTCTAGCACACAGCCCTGTAATTGGCCCAGAGAGAGAAATTAGGTTTTGTTATACTTTAAATCTTTGAACTAAATAAAAGCATGTTTTTTTCTCTGCTGTCCAAGTTACTAAAATTGATTCTTCAAGTTGTTCAATGCATTCCATGGCTTCGTTTTGGTTTGCTATTAATCTTCTTGTCAATGCATCTTAGTCATATTTAAATTTACCTTGTAAATTATCTTAGTCATAACACAAGCCTTATGCAATGTAATAGATAAAGCACAATTTTATTACGATTAAATTATCGATTAAAACGTTCTGAAAACTGACAAATTGGGTAAAAGATACATAGTTAAATTGATGTTTTATTGTATTAAGTAAAAACAAAAATGCTCAGTTGAAACAATTTAAAAAAAAAAAAATAATCACCGATTCAATAAATTGAAAATGCTATTTAATTCATCTTTTTAATTTTGTGTTTATTAATTATTACAAAATGCATACCTTATAATGATATATTGAATGATACAAATTATTCTATTTTTAAACCAAAAGCTTTATAAACTACTGTTATACCACAGATAAAATAAACGGTAGCTTTTTTAAATTTAAATTCTGTTAAAGCTGCCTTTTTTTTATCATTGCTTTAAAAAAAAATTGGAAGCTTTTGATCACCTAAATTTTTTTACCTACATCCGAACTATCAAAGTTCAACTATTATACACAAAAGGTACACCTGATAAACAAACACAAGGTAATATAAAAAACAACTATGAAAATCAGAAGAGACTATTACGTCACGTCACGTGACCAGTCTTGCGACTTTGCGATATTGTGACATTTACAAGAACAACCGACAAGATCAGAAACTGTGTAAAATGTGCCACGCAACCATGATGTCTAATTTTAAGGAACAATTTTATGTCCGATTACAAAATCAAATGTTTAAACGAGAATTTCAGACTCAGTTGTGTCAAAATACTGTTGTAATATTCTTACAAAATATACTGTCATATTATTCATTTTTGAATTTTTAATTCTTCAATAAAAAAAATTCAAAATTTATAATAAGACAATGTTAATATAAACTGTACATATCAAATACAAAAGGTCATTAATTAAAACGCTCTATATATGCTTTAATTTCGTGAAAGCATTATTTTTTGATAGCTTTGAATAATCTGGTTCAGCTGCCAATCCATATCCGATTTTAATAACATTCAGCATCGACGTTGAAACAATAAATATGTACATTTGTTAGAGTTTTTATATGAAATTAAACATCGAAACTTTCCTGTTGCTATGACAACAGACAAAATATTGATGTTTTTGTTGTTTCAAATCCTCTTACCAGATTAAAACGTTTGAAGTTTTTTTCGCTTGAAATTTCAAATTGGAATAAGTGAAAGCGAAACAAATTGTTTTGAAACAACCTATTTCACACAACAGATAGCCAACATGTTTTAGTTTCCATAGTTACAGGAAAAGCAAGATAATAATTAGCAAAGCTTTGACGTGATTAGGAATCTGTACTTGTTTCAATTCTTTCTTTTTTAATCCCTCCGTGAAAAACACTCTTTGATGTTAGCATTAGGCACTATACAGAGCAACAAAGCACGAGCCTTTATTGCAGCTTTTTTTCAACAGAAAAGTCTTTTTTTTCTTTGCTGTTTCAAAGGATTCCCTTGTTACTTGCAAAATATATTAATCTTGTACAAAATTCAGAATACAAGAAGCATAGATCTTTAGTTGTACTACATAACTTTTAAATGAAAGAATAAAGGCTTCAACATGGCAAAACCTTTTTATAGTGATAAGAAACAGAAATTACAGAAATGACCCTATAGAAGGTGTTATTGATTATTTGTTCCAAAAACGGTTTAAATACAAGTACTAAATAGTAGGTACATTAAGTGCAAAATATTCGATTTTACCTAAAAATGCAAAAAATTTAATCGGCTTTTGTTTTGTACTCGCAACATGTATTGATTTTGTTAACATACTATGCAGTATATGCAAAACCTTTGAGTTTTAAAACTTTAAACAGAAATACAGACTAAAAATGACAAACGTTTATCCGATATGTCTGCAAATGAGTAAACATTAAGTCCTGAGATCAACGAGAGAAAGCACTAAGACCCCGGATTCTACACCATTTGTAAACTTAAAACCATCTTTAAATCAAATCCATTTCCCTTTTGGAAGGGGTTAAAAGAATCTGTCACTAAAATGTCTACTTTGTGTTTGAAAATTCGCTGAAATGTGTTAAAACTCGGTCGCTCAAATGTACTATTCTATGTATTCGCTTTTGATATGGTTTAAGGGAACTTGCTGATACTAAGATTTTAATCATCAATAGTGTCAGCAAGAATACCAGTAAAATTTTGGACAGTGTGTTAACATTTTTTATTTTTATATGTTCACATTGAACACAATACAAACTAAAAATATTATATCGGAAAACCTTTTTCAAGGACCACAAAAGCAACAAGGACCGTGGAACAATAGACTTTTCAGACAAGTGGTCTTTATACAAAAGTTTTTATGATAGGAATATGAGCAAAGAGATATCATATCAATGGTCTTAATTGCCAAGTGGTCTTTAAAACAGGTTTTTGTTTTTAAAACAATTAACTTTAAAGCAATAAACAAACATAAACCGGAGTCACCAAAAAAAGAAGAGAGAGGGAGAGGGGGAGGGAGGAAAAGAAAAAAAAGAAAGAAAAGGAAATTTAAAAAAGAAGAAAAATTATAAATTACAGGATATATATAATGTGAAAAATCAATATATATATATATATATATTGTGATACATGTAAATATAGAGCGCAATAATAGGGTATTATGGAAACAAAACTTCGTGAAGCACTTTGAATAATGCAAAACTTTTTTCTTTATCGTGTTTCTTTATAAAATTTTTCCAAACATTTAAAATATTTATGGACAATTGAAACAAACATTTATCATAATTATAAAACTATTACCGATCTGAAATGTGACATTTTACTAAATAAAATTATAAAAAAAAAACGGATATATACTTTGATCAAATTTTATCTTGAGGCAAAAACAGTAATTTAATTTGTTTGTTATGGATTTAAATGTTTTCTTGATTCTAATATTATTACAAACTTCACGTTGTTACATGGTTTAGAGCAATTTTTTTTGTTCGTTTTCCTGTCAAATGACAATCCAGGCTTGGAAAAGGATTTAAAAACCATTTGATACTTTCCTACAAGTTTATGCAAATTATTTGAGAAACTGAATTGAATACTATGGAATTTAGATAAATATTTTCTAGAATTGTGTTTTGTATTTAACAAATTAAACATTATGGAAATTCAGAAATATAATTTGTAGAAACGATTTTGATATTTTTTCAAGTTCCTGAATCTTCGATTTACATTAATATGTAATTTGCAAAACATTCAACATATTCATGCAATTTACTGGGAAAATTTACCATTTTAGAACAATTGGAAAAACGTGTTTCATTTTATCACCAGTTACAAGTATAGAAATAATTGATTTTATTTTCGATTTACTTATTGTTTAGCAATTGTTCTTTTTTCTACAATGAAAATAAATCATGTGTACCACATGAAGAGAAATGGAAACTGGTAATTACCGGCAGACAAATTCCTCCAATGCATTCATCATTTATGACATGCCGTCATGTTACCGGAAACAGCATGTGATAATTACATAAAAATACTAATTTAAAATACATAAACTATTATCAATCATTATGGCATAATACATAATTCTAAATTGTACGTTGGTAATTTCCATTAAAATGAATATCGACGGAATAATTTTCAATTCCAGAACTGCACTCATTACAAGTTATTGAAAAAAAGTACAGTTATGACTACTTTGTCGTGTAAACGATGGTAAACAAAACATGTACGGCATCAAAATGTACAATTTTTTTCAAAACATACTTTAACGGTCGTAAAACCACTTTGGCAATCGCAAAGCCAGGTTTTACAGGCATGTAAATTGTCGTAACTAATGAACATCAAAATAGATGCCATCTTTTCTGCAATATCAAATACAGAATATTTTAAAATCATTACACGTGTTTACTGTGGTAATACACAACTAAGCACAACCCGTAAGTATATCGCTAAAATAACCATGCATATTATGTAATAATAGTACAAACGAAAAATTGTACAGAAAAATACGTAAAAAATATATATGTTTTATCCCTGGACATCTATTTTCTTCGTACAAAAAATCGGTTATGGCATGTTATAGGTTCTTACTATTCATAGTATACATTCTTGGATTTCGGCAGGGACATGTCGGATACAAATTTTTATCTTCATCAACCAAGGACCTTCATTCAATACCATATTTCATTTAAATTGTCCATTAGTTTTCAGAGAACACTAACGTTTACGGACCGGCACACACGCAAGCGCGCTTATCATCCTATAAGCCAAACTGGGCTTTGCCTAGGTAACCACAATTAACATACAATGTAAGTCATGACTGTCAATAGTCAGGTCCATCAGAAAACCTTATGAAGATGTTAGCCATCTCAATTTACAATCAACAAGAGTATTCTATTTTACTCTCAACTACTGGGTTATAACCCTTAATGCGTCTGAAAAAAACCAGCTCCATTTAAATCAACAAACACCTCCTTTTCAAACTACACATGTGTATCATGTGCTTATTTGTAATATTTTGTATACTTTTAGTACTACTTCACATAGTTATCAAAACACAATGTTGACAACAAGAAAAGCATTGAACTTTCTACCATTTGACATGTAAACTACATCCAAAACATTAATGAGTACTACCTCAATATTGTTTTGTATAGCTTTACAATTTGTATTGTTAACGGAAATTTCTTTTCTTTGTTCAAATTTAAATAAAAATCTTTTCCATTCATATAGCCTTAGGTTCAATTATTGATGTTACATTTAACACTTAACAATTATCAAACACATTTTCGCACAATATTTGTCTACAATAATCATAATAAAAATCAAACGCATATCAAACATTATTCTACTGACATTAATACACAATAACCAATAATTACAACGTGAAAGAAACCAACTTTCGAAATACTATCACGCATTTCAATAATATGTTATGTTGTAATGGTTATAAGTGTAGCTTTGATTAAACCAGATTTTTTTTACGCAATGTCAATAGTCATCAATTAAATAAATTAGTTTTTGTTTGACAGCCATATATATGTACATCTACTACTACTATATAAAGAACAATTTCCATTTCATACGCGAGAAACCTTTCAAGAGATGTTTTTCAACGACAGCCTTATAACTCATGTCCTCATATATATATATATATATATATATATATATATATATATATATATATATATATATATATATATACTTACGGATTACTGACCCTCTCACCCTCACCTAGGTTCAAATCCAGCTCGAGCAGATGTTAGTGTAGTGTGACAAAGTTTCTTAGTTGTTAGCAGAAGGTTGGTTTTCTCCGGTACTCCGGTTCCTCCACCATCCAGGAACAGCCTGGTTTGATGTAAGTGAACAAATCTTTAATGGGTCGTAAAACACCATTACTCAACACCACTTGAATTTAAATATCACAGAGAGAGAGAGAGAGAGAGAGAGAGAGAGAGAGAGAGAGAGAGAGAGAGAGAGAGAGAGAGAGAGAGGTGGGGTTACATTCCATTTAACTTAAAATTTCCTTTTCTTTGGATTGATTGATTGTAAAATCTTGAATGAGCCATTCTTAACTTATCATTGAAAGACAGGTTTTAGAAAGCGATATTGATCTCCAGAGATGCAGGGATTTCTTTTTGTGTCTTCTAAATAGGAAACCAGATTATAAGAGTACTCTACAGATAGTGAATGTACACACCATTTCTCTGTACTGAATTGAATTAAATAATTGAAGTTAAACAGAAAACATGACATGGAGCTATGCTGTGTTTTCTTTTCTTAGAATCAATGCACTTGGTATTGTTATTTGAACGGAATAAACTTGCTAGTGTTAATATTCCAACGGAAATTTGTAGCAGTGGTTCATTACTTTGTTTTCATCTAATCACAAATTCTGTACCGGAAAAGAACTTTCGCTTCAACGACTCTCATTCAAATAATTGGGCAAAACAATGCAATGATATTTGAACAGGAAATAGAGAATGCAGGGTCGGATTGGGAAGTGAATCCGGCACATTGCGGCACGTTGGCCAAGTGCTCTACCAACTAAGCTACCAACATTTCACACAGAATCCCTATCAAAGGATTTATATGGCCACAATTGTCAATCCATTATTTCTGAGCTCAAACTGTAACAGGGAAGGAGAAAAAACGCAGGATCAGACCGAGAAACATACAGAGGAAGCAATTTAGGCGAGATCTATATATACCAATAACTGTCTAGATCAGCACAATATGTATTTGCTGACAAAATGCTAAATAATACAAAATAAGCAATCGTCTGTATAATTTGTTATGAGAAACGCTAGTGGTTTAAAAACAACATATTTGTAATTAAAACCGAAATGGTAAAAATATTACAAAGTTCTACGCTCTAAATACACCTAGAATATCTTTTACAATTTTTGATGACCGTCGGGTAAAGTTACAAATTTTTAGACGCTTGTCAAATAAACAAGAAAGATTGTTACAATTATATTTAAAGCATCGGAAGCTAAGCAGACGACAATAATTCCACGTGCTTATAAATCTCTCTGAAAGTGATCAAATTATATCCTGGAGCTCGCAGACAATGCAAACACTTTAAAGTTCGTAAGAGATCATGTTCTACTTATTCATTAACAAACGCCATTTTATAGCGCGAAATCTTAAACGTTTTTACTTTTTACTAGCTGAGAAATATCAGCTACAAGAAACCAACAACAGATTTAAATGCCGATTTCTATCCTCTGAGAGATTCGACAATTAAGAATGTTGACTCTTCATATGTACTTTTAATACAGTAAATACTAACATGTCCGTACATCATGTACTTTAAAATCAATATATTTTTTTTAAGTAAAGTAAAATAAAATCAGATCTAGAATTACAAGTAATATTTTAAGTAAAAACCGATTGGTTAGGAAATTAATTAAGAAGTACATGTATTTGCAACATCTGCGTTCGATTAGAAAGAAAGAAAAAGAAAAAAAACATGATTGATAATGATTGTAATAAATCTAATTTCTGAGACAATAGTGAGACGCCAATTAAAAAAAACATGATTGATAATGATTGTAACAACCAAGTGTACTGAGACAATAGTGAGACGCAGACAAAAAACAACGAATGGCAATCGCATACCGACATCCAATAACGAGAACATTGTTACAAACCAATGTAAAGACAGGGGGTTTTTGAGACAAATCCAGTTAGAAACGGAAATTTAGTAATTAAATAACAAAAATCCGATTTCACATCAATGTAACAATCAAGGGTTCTCAAAAAATACCGATGGAGACACGGAATGATTTAATAGACGATTTATACTGACAATCATTTTATCCCGTATTTCTCCCGAGAACAGTTGGCAATCACTTTACGACACTCGCTAAACCTCAAACAAGTAATATTCGATAAAAAACTAATTTCTCTTTACACACACACACACACACACACACAAGCGTACGTTTATATGTTTATATATATATATATATATATATATATATATATATATATATATATATATATATATATATGAGAGAGAGGAGAGAGAGAGAGAGAGAGAGAGAGAGAGAGAGAGAGAGAGAGAGCACATAAAAACCAACCAAAGCTTTAGTATCATTAGGATATCTAAATTTTTAATGTACTTAAATAACCTACTCGACACTGAATCCATGAAGGCTAAAATGTAGAATGACTAATATGCTTTGATGTATAATTCATTGATTATTACCCAATTAACCCCCCTTTATCCAAAACAATAACTACGCGACAACTTATAACAAACATTTTGGAAGACGGTTTAAACTGGTTAAACCAGAAGGCGATTTATTGCTTACCAAACATTAGCGTGGGAAATAAAAATATCTAGTTGTGAAACTTTTATTAATAAGACTAATTATTAATGTGCTTCGTCTTCTTTTGTTTGTTTGTTTCTTCCGTAAACTGTTTTTTTTTCAAGTTCTTGTTTGCATTCATTACAAAATATCTTCTTTTTTAAAATTCTTTTATTTTGTAAATGGATACGAACAAATTTTATTTTAGAAAATACCTTTCACGACCTTAAAAACCCAAGGGAAATACGAGACAGTGAATGTTCCAAACCTTGACGTAACACCTGTCTATATCTGTCCTATATTTTTATGATATTGCGACATTTTCGAAACGATGACGTAATATCTACCGATATTGTCGTCCTTTTTTAAAAAGGTATTACTATTTGTCCAATCGATGACATAATATCTGTGGATATAATGGTCCCCATTCTAAAGTTTTATATTTCCGAATTTTGACGTAATACCTGCTAATACAATGTCCAATTTTTAAACTATTACGAAATGTCCAATTGATGACGGGATAAATGTAGATATCACTATTCAATTTTTACAATAAAAAAATTTCCTTACGATGACGTAATATTTGCCGATTTCATTGTCCCATTTTTAAGATGTTGCAATTTTTCCAGACAACAAAGTAATGGTGAAACTTTTTTTGTTGCCCCACTAATTTAATTCTACATGTATGTAAAATTTTTTAGAAAAATCAGTATTTATTCACGGAATTGATGACTTGATTTTGACATTTGAGCAAATTCAGTCAAAAATAAAAATTGTAGGGGGGGGGGGTCAAAAAGAGTCTTTCCAATATCTGCCATATACTAGTATTTTGTAGACTTTATCATTGTCATATATATATATATATATATATATATATATATATATATATGTGTGAGAAAAAGGTAGTGTAAACTGGCCTAATATAATTAACAGATGAATGTAAAGATGTAAAGTTTTTTATCGTAGTATTTTATGGTACCATCGGTAGTAAACGTAGCCTGAAGTTACAATTAAGGTAAGGGTACTAGTATATTTTGGGACGTGGTCATTTACAAATCTTTTGTTGATGAAATGAACTCACAGTGGTATAACTGACCTTTCTTTTATTATCCGATAACAACTGTCCGTTCTATAAAGACATGACTCATAACGTTTATTTAAAAAAAAAAAAAGCGTTACAAAACTGACACGGTGTCAAGCCCCATCCATCATTTACTATCAGAATTAAACAGATAAATTCTATATTAAGATTAATGCTATAAAAACGTATAAACATAAAATAATTATACAAGAACTATATTTAGTACTTGCGGATGGTTGCAGCATGGTCGACATGGCACAGTCATTCTCTCGTATCTTCTTCCTGAGTTCTTCATCTACCTGTACAGCAGAAGAATTGAGCGCCATTTTATTATTGTTTTGATACACAATAGCATACGACATGATGATACAATTGATGTCGTCTGCTGAACTACTACCCGTCACACAAAATTGTAAACATATATTTATATTTAAAATCATTCATCTGTAAATAAACAGAGTTCCCGCTTTAAAATCCAAGTGTATAGCCGCTAACATTATTTGTGTATAACTACGACCGTATGTCCTGTACGATATCCATCTTCTGTTTAGACAGACCATATTGAACGGTGATGGAAATGAAAGTTAATAAATAATTAACCAATTTTATCAATAGTCTATAAATACAGCATTGTTTTGGTCTAGATCTATAGATATTGTATATATAGTGTATGATGTCGTCAATACGTCAAACGTCGATACACTATGGGACACTATAGATTTGTGAAAAACCTTGTTAATATACTTATTTCTTTACCTTTCATTTCTTATACAATTTAAGTCATATGAATTCATAAAATAAATTAATCTGAATTATTTACTATGGATTAACCGTACTTAATAATAACCATTTTACAACCCAGATGTGTAGTCAAACCGCCGATTTAGTCACTAAATAAAATTCAGTTTTTAAAAATTAAAGAGATATATAAAGAATATTAAACGGAAGTGAAATCTGATTCTAACTGATTATCGCGCTTTTACCAAGTTCATTGATTTGAAAACATTAAAGAGATCTTGCTCTATTTGAACGATTTACTGCACGTGTTTGATTTAGATAGAAATTTACTATCTGTATGCTTCGAAGTAATGTTTTAAAAGAATGTGGACACTTTAAGAAGAACCGTGTTTTACACGTGTATATTGGTTGATCTTAGAAAGTCCCACCGTGAATGAAACTGTTGGAATATGCATCTAGAAATGTGTAGGTAACCCATTTTGAAAAAGAACAAGTGTCATATGCATTTTTTTTTAAAAAATTGTTTATATATATAATTGTTGCATATGGCAACTTATACAAAATTTTTGATATCGCTTTTAAAATAAAAATCCCAACTTTTATATGACACAAATGTAAAAACAATTCGAAAGATTGTGCATTAAAAAATATTCTGAAATTGCAAGAATTTCCAAAATTCATGAAGTCAAAATTAAATTGGGTTTCCGTAAGCAACTTTTTGCCTAGTGTGTTCTCATCTGCATCTGTTTTATGTGTTGATTTATTTACATGTTTTTATTTTTGGCTTGAATAAACATATGTAACAATTGTGCCCTTGGGAGTTTCAAGATATGAACCACACCAAGATAATCCTAAGTAAACCTATACACAAGGGAGTTTTGAATTTATCTTGCAATATATTGATTAAAAGATGTAAACATAGTAACATAATACCCACCCTAATTTTATTTTAAAAAAACAAGAGATGCCGTTGTCATATTATAAATTTTCTGAATGAAATATTCAAAAATTTATAATATGACAACTTGACATATTATAATTTTTGAATATTTCATTCAGAAAATTTATAATATGACACCGTACTTAATGAGATCCACGTGTCTACCAAATGACCAAGCGATTTTATCGTATTACATCGGGGCTGGGGTCAGCCGTATAGTGAACTGATAAAAGCTTTCCTGTGCTTCATTCACGCTTTTGATTTAAATCTTAAACGATCAATTTTTCATTCAGAAAATGTTTGTTAAATTTTAACTCGGACAAGTGTTTTATATATTGGAAATCGATAAGTAGCTGTTATGTAACCAGCATTAAACGATTACTCAAACACAATTATGCCATCGTGATTTTACTGCAGATAAATAACGTACAACTAATGCTTTTAATGGCGATAACAACATATCAGTACCTAGCCTGTTTAATTTTTAAATGTGCAATGAATATTCAATTCATTTATTATGGAAACTTTATAAAAATGTGTATTTCATTGCTTTGTAAATAATTCTTTTTCATCTACTGAGTTTAGAGAATTCATTATATTATTCGTTGTTTTCTTCTTTTTCTTTCAATTAGATCTTTCATGATAAATTATTATTGATAATGCCCTACTATTTGTGTAATAGTTAAAATATAAATCAAACAGATTAAAATTGTCCGATTGCCTAGGTGTTTGAAAAATCTCTAAAAGAGAAATGTTCTGTGTGGAAGAATGTTTTATCTAAAGATCCAAACAGAAATTTTGACATGATATGTTGTGAGCCTAATATATAAGGGTTTCATTTTTGGCAGGTATATTGCATTATTTTTCAACTAAATTCCTTTCAGTTTCTACAGCTTTTGTCAGCGTTGTTTTAAAAGGCCACAATGTCACATTTCTTGACCGCTCAGAAAGTCCTCTACCGACAATGACCGTTTACAGGAAATAGACGAACGTCCGAAGGAGCAAGATCAGGCGAATAAGGAGAGTTCTCTATCAATTTGAAACCACAAGCATTAATGGCAACTGTGACAATGACAGACTTGTGAACAGTGACATTGTCCTGCTGGAACAATACATCTTTACTGAGTTTTATGCGGTGCTTAAGTTTAACATGTTTCCGTAATTGCCTCACAAGTGACGCATTTTATGTGCTATTGATTGTTTGTCTCTTTCGGAGATAATCTACCATAAAAATATCATCAACATCCCAGAAAACCGAGAACATAATATTTCCATCTGATGGAACGGTCTTTGCCTTCTTTAGCGGGGTGAACCAGGGTGCTTCCATAGTTAGACTGTTGCTTAAATTTTGGGGTGAAATGACCGACCAGCGTTTCATCCATAGTAACACATCTCTGAAGAAAGTCAGCAGGATCTCCCTTTAAGTGCACCTAGTGTGTTTATGATCAACTGTCAGAAGTCTTGGTACCCAACGGACTGAAAGCTTTCTCATTGCAAGATCCTCTGTCAGAATGGAATGTGTTCTTTCATGTGAAATGCAAAATATATTGGCTATGTATTTTTCTGTAAATCGCCTGTCGGACATAACAATATAATGGACATATTTACTATTCTTTGAAAGGCATTTTGAACGGCGGCCTTCCTCAAGGTTCTGTCTGTTGCGTTTAGATTTGGTACCCACATTTTTATTGTAACATATGAAAGGGCATCTTCTAATCTTAAGATTATAAGTCTGAACACGTCAATAGCCTAAAGTACGTCTCAGGGCAATATGACGGGCAATTTGCAGAAATGCATTACGTAATTTCGGTCCTTAAAATCCGACTTTGGTTTTTAATAAAAAAAATAGTAAGCAATTTTACAAATTGGTTCATACAAGATATGACAGAGCATGTCATGGATATTTATTGTTAATTGAATTTTTACCAGCTTATTATTTTATAAGAGGTGAAAAATACTATCGAAGACAAAACAAACCGGCAAACCGATTCCGCTAGTCTGGGCTTAAGAACCTGTTGCCGAAAACAAATTTGAAAAAAAGGATTTTAATATGTAACTACTAAACCTTGTGACATTTGGTAAAACATTCTTGATGTCATGTGCAGAATTATAATTTTTTACCATAAGAAACATTTCAAAATTCTGCAAATGATATAGATATGATGCCCCTGAAGAAAATTTGAATTAAATTCAATTAAAATTTTATGCGACAACTTTAACATTTTATTATGAAAACATGATTATTTTATGAAGATGCCATTCCCGAGACACATTACTGGATACATTGCACATTAAGAGCATTTTAAATTGAATTAAATTTAATAAAACAATAAACGATATCATTCAATTATAACATGTTCAGTTTGAAGTAATAATTCTGTTTAAATGCATGTCCTGGAATCTTTTAACCACCAAGTTCATTTTAACAACAAAAATGTATGTTGGTAGACCCCTTTTGGATAAAGTTCATATCTAAATTTGAAATCTGCTGGAATTTGAGCAGCAATGCATTGCTTTGAAAATGCTGAAACTCTTGTATCGAGTGACGGAGCAGTAGTTTAGCAGCACTGTTTTTTTTTAAAGAAATTGATTTGTGTAAAACAATTTACAATTAAAAACGTTCAAGTATATAAATAAGAAAAAGTAGTTTATAATCTCACCTCTAGCTCAAATGCGATGTCGATTTCATTCATCATCTTGTCAAATTTCAAACTTTAAGAAAGCAGGTAGATTGTCAAGCTTGATACATGCCCCATGTTTGGCAAGCATTACCTCTTCATCTCCTCTTCCGAGGGCCATCCATCAAAACTATTACATTGTTCCAAACTAATAGAGGTTAACAAAAATGGTGAAAATGTCAGCAGTCTCTTTACTCATCAATCTGACGAAGATTTGTGTCCATTAGAATGGAAAGATTTCCGAGTATCGGATCAATAAACCAAGTTGCAACACGCATCCGAAGTAATTCCTTTAAAAATCACTAAGACCGGTTATTTAAGTGACAGGTGCTCTTAAATCCGCTAGAACATACACTTTAGATCGCATGTAAAGTGTTGATATTTGTAAAAACGTGTACAAATGCGATTCAAATTAACCAATTCCATCGAGACTGGAGAATTTCCCTTTTACGATGATCGATTTTCTACACGCTGAGATGTTACTATAATGTTACATACACATAGTGACAGCTTTTACTGCAGGTTAGGATCACATTGTCTTGTGAGGAGCTGAACACACTGGTAATGATTATCATGTCCTTGAAATCAATATACCCAATACACAACATATCTATTAACTCGCTCATATTTCTATTCACTTGATAATAACTTGGAAATTAGACAGAAATGCTTGGGGGATATGTCTTCGGGGTATTTATTCTTCATCAAAATTGAAGGTAAATTATATTATAAGGTTTCATTTTCTTTTCGATAATTTTTTTTTCAAGGATTTTTTTATAAAGCAGTATGATCACTTAGAGACATCGTATATCGTGTCGCTTTACATCTAAAAATTGTTGGTTTGTGATTACAATGAGTGTATTTCACCACTGGGCACTCATCCCCTGCCCGTTCACAATGGTAGAATGCAGTCTTAACTTATTTCTCAATCCATTCTCTTTTGTCATGTGTATTTCATATTGTGAAAATTCAGTTATGGTATGTTTTGATTTTGTACGCAATTCTTTTGTTCTTTTTCCATGATTTGTTGCTACATGTATTTCATGTGAAAAATTTGAAGATCGGGTAGGCATTTAGTTTTTCTAATTACATACTTTTACAGTATACCGTCCATATCAACTAACTATGATGTTTTTAAAAATCTAGCTGCTTATATTACATCTCCCTGTAGGTCACTTAACGCATTTTCGCTGATCCATCGCTTACATTAATCTATGTTGGATTTTGGTTTGGAAATAGGATGAATTCGATATTTCCTACAAGTCTCTTTTGGTATTGTGTTTAACAATACTAATGTCGACATAACCTTTTTCTTGATATTGTTGTTGTTGACTTTGTTGACGGAACATATGGCGACAAACTTTTACGCCATACGGGCTGTATTACGACAGTTACATGATTGGTGAAATCAAGACGTTACCCGGTTCTTGATTGACGGTCGGCTATACGTCAATAAACAGTCATAGTTCACGTATCGTGTCACTTTAAATAACTCTAGAACCAGTGTCATATGCAAAAGTTTAAATTTTAACCAAAAGAAATATTCAAAATTTTGCAAATAGCACCAGGACAAATTTGTTTGACGCATGCAAACTAATTACAAAGAATAATTAACACGATCTTTAAACATAAATATTTACAATCATGATATTTTCCCTTTATATGAAAAACCATAGCCTCATTGAGGTACTCACGCGAAGTGACAGAGTTTGATGCCACAAACATGTCCAATTATTGGTCTGGTCATTATATCAAAAAAGTAATCGAATTCTGAAATAATTGCAACAGAATTTATTTATACATCAGATCATTTCGAAACATGATCTTACATGAGAAAAAAGTCCCAAGCAAACCAAGCATGGGAAATACGGAAAACAGGCATGTTAATATAAGTACCCAAAGGCAACATAAATTGTTTTAACATATGGATTATAATATAGTAATTTATTATATAATCTACTCAATAATCCATGTAATACGGTCATACAATAAAAATCGTATTGAATGAGTGTGACATCATAGAAGCGTGTGAATTAGGTTATATCCTTACGCACTACGCACAAGTACTTACACGGCGGATTCCAAAGCATTTTTGTAGGAACAGTCACCGGAAGAAACATTCAAATCCATATTTATCAAAACAAATCACCAGTTCCTAAAAATAAACGGGCCAGAATAATCATTGACAGCGATTCCGAGTAACACGTGTCTGTAAATTCTTGTCCATGTTGTTGACATTCCAGAGTGCGCGCGCTATGACGTCACATAATTCACCTAGTTTACAGTGACACACTGTTTGTTGAATCATAATTTAAGCTGATACTTTTGTACTTTTTTTTCTAAAAAAGAGATATATATTGTGTTTAAATTGAAAATGTTTGTTTTGTTTTTGTATCCTGCGGACAAACTATTGTTTACTTTTAACATTTCAGCAGAATTACTTTTGGCGCATGTACGCGGTTACGTGAACTTGTTGTGTTTCGGTCAATGAGCTGTTTTCTTAAAAAGAGAAGACAAGTTTTAAATCTGTGAAAAAGCCGTTTTTATGGGATTATATAATAAATAGAATCTTACATTCGTGTTTATGTAATATTGAATTTATTAAACTCGTTGAATAATGTTTTATGCAACTCGCCAAGGCTCGTTGCATAAAAAATTATTCAACTCGTTTAATAAATTCAATATTACATAAACACTCATGCAAGATCCTCTATATACACAATAAAGGCTTGGCAAATGCTAATAAAATTTCAAACAACGAATGTAAATTTGAGTTTGTGATGCAATATTCTTTAGCAAGCTATTTTTATTGATGATGTTTTAAAAAACATGAGATAATACAGAAGGCTTAAACCCGTCTTGGTCTTGAGGTATAAAGTAATGCAATAAAGATTTGTTCATCTATAATATCTCAGAACCATAATAAAATGTTTGTGAATCAGTTCCAATGTTATCTTCAACACAAGCAGAAGAATTTGAACAGGATGTACCATGACACTCCACATGCATAGGAACAGTAAAGACAATGTTTGTGACAGGATACAAATCTTGTTGTCACATTTGTAACACTTGTGTTTCATAATTTAATAACTCATCAGGAGCAGGAGGCATGTGATTTTTCAGTGTTATCAGATGTTCAGCAACTACTTTCTAACCCCAGTCCAATATATTCAAATCCTCGTTGCCTAACTGTAGCTGGGCCTGATAATATACAAGTAGACTGTGGCACCGGGTACCATGTAGATGGAAGAATGTGGACTTGAACAAATTACACCAGCTAGTATCAGAAAATACCGGGTTTTTGATACAGAAATTATTCTGACCTACACACAGCCTTCGGGCATAAAATGTGTTACGGTCTGAGCATATTCGGACAATTCGTAACTATGGGAGATGGTAAATATAAGAAATGTAATTTTATCTGAAACTCAAAAATAAACTCATTTAATGTTCTTATTATTTTCACACACACACACACACACACACTTTTTATTTTTGACAGTTCTACAGATACCATATTGATTATGCTGTAATTAATTGAGCTGGTTAAAAGTTTCGGATATTCTGAAATATGTCCTCAGCAGCCATGTAGATGGAAGAGTGTGGACTTGAACAAATTACACCAGTTGGTATCGGAAAATCCCGTGGTTTTTTTATATAGAAATTGTTCTAACCTACACACAACCGTCAGACATAAAGTGTGTTAGGGTCTGAGGAAATTCGGACTATGAGAGATCGTAAATAAGAAATGTAATTTTATCTGAAACTAAAAAATAAACTTATTTAATATCCTTATTACTTCACACACACACACACACACACACACACACACACACACACACACACTTTTTTATTTTTGACAGTTCTACAGGTTCTATATTGGTTATGCTGCAATAAGTCCTCAACATCCAGTAGTGATCTCGCTTATTTGCGTACGCTGAATCTTGGACATAAATCAAAGAATGGTCTGATGTAGATTCATTTGAGAGTTATTTCTCTTGATTCGTCTATTATGTATCATATAGGAATAGATGATTTAGACAATGAATAAGAAGAAAACAGATAGACAGTGTACTATACTCTCAATAAACACTTGTATAATATGAATGTATAAAATGATAGAAAGTAAAAAAGGTCAATAAACAATTGAATCTTAGCACAAAACTTGTATAATCAGACACTGCCCGAGAGTGTCAGTATTTTCTCTCAAACTATTCAATTAGCAGTCATTATTTTCTTTTAATTTCCCAATCGCAACCAAAGGATCTGTAAGGAATTAATCACCATTACGTAATAATGAATAAAACATAAAACAATCATTGACAAATATTACTCATGGGAAACTGAGTTATAAGATGTGGCTAAACTGAAACTAAACAGTTGTAAACGTTGTATTTAGTTATTGAAATTTTGGTCTACGATAAGCGCTGCTTTGGGTACTTCTGAGACAGGTTAGTAGCCTTTCATTAAGTATATGGAGATTGATAAAAAATCTACTCAATAATCCATGTAATACGGTCATACAATAAAAATCGTATTGAATGAGTGTGACGTCATAAAAGCGTGTGAATTCGGTTATATCCGTACGCACTACGCACGGGTATTTACACGGCGGATTCCAAAGCATTTTTGCAGGAACAGTCACCGGAGGAAACATTCAAATACATATTTATCAAAACAAATCACCAGTTCCTAAAAACGGGCCAGAATAATCATAGATAGCGATTCCGAGTAACACGTGTCTGTAAATCCTTGTCCAGGTTGTTGACATTCCAGAGTGCGCGCGCTATGACCCCACACAATTGACTTAGTTCACAGTGGCACACTGTTTGTTGATTCATAATTTAAGCTGATACTTTTGTACTTTTTTCTTAAAAGTAGATATATTGTATTTAAATTGAAATTTTTTGTTTTGTTTTTGTATCTTGCGGACAAAACTATTGTTTACTTTTAATATTTCAGCAGGATTACTTTTTGCGCATGTACACGGTAACGTAAACTTGTTGTGTTTCGGTCAATCAGCTGTTTTCTTATATAATGAGAAGACAAGTTTTAAATCTGTGAAAAAGCCGTTTTTATGGGATTATATAATAAATAGAATCTTGCATTCGTGTTTATGTAATATTGAATTTATTAAACGAGTAGAATAATTTTTTTATGCAACGAGCCTTAGCGAGTTGCATAAAACATTATTCAACGAGTTCAATATTACATAAACACTCATGCAAGATCCTCTATTTATTGTAAAGGGCAAAGTGAAATCAACAACCCGACAAGAAGTAGTAAAATAACACTGGTTGTATAGGGCAAACTAAATGTACAACCTGACAAGAAGTAGTAGACTAACACTGGTTGTATAAGTTCACGTGATATCCAGACAAGAAGTTGTACGCTAATTATTATTGTATAGAGCAAAGTGAAATGTACAACCCGACAAGTAGTTCACTAATACTGGTTGTAAAAGTCCAAGTGAAATCAACAAACCGACAAGAAGTAACATGCTAACTGCTCTTGCAAGTGAAATTTATAATCCGATAAGAAGAAGTACGCTAATACTAAGCCGTTTGACATCAATGGCAACAAAAATATTAGGTGTTTAGCAACGAGAAAAACTCAAACCTCGATTGGATAACATAATTATGTTCCCAAGTTATCTAATCATTGCAGTTATATCAGGTTTTCACCATACATAGCAGTTGTCTTTATTTTTATCAATAAGTAATATCAGTTTCGGTGTATTTTTCCTAGCAAAACATTCACACCTATGTTGACGTCATTGGAAGATTAAAGGGTTATTTTAAAGGTGATAAATAAAAGCATGCCAGGAAATGTAATTGTTTCATTTTAAACAACTTAATTATCAATCGTTTTTCTGTCTTTATTCATCCCACTGTGCTTAAGAATGCCTTTATCTACAATCAACGGCCTTGAGGGATCTATCAATATTATGTTATACATTAAACAAATATTGATTCGAGTCACTTGAGGTAAATGAATGTGTCTTAACTAAAACTAAAAGTAATCTTGATTGTTTATTGTTGTGAAAATAAGTGTAACGAAAATGGCTTTATTATTTCTTATTTTCATATTTTTGTGTCTCTTGAATATTTGTGTCGATTAGATCTGTTTATAATTCAATATATACATATGAATTCTGTTGTTCTAAGATTTAACTCTTGCACATTGAAATTAAAAACTTTTAAAATTACTTCTGGAAAAAATTGACCTTTAATGTATTTATTAATAACAGAAATGACAAAGGTACATACCCTTCCAGAGCACCCAACCTCACTTGACCGGCAGAGGTTCACGTGTTTAACTGAAATAGCCAGTTTGAAAGGATTTTACTTTTTAGATTGTGATTTGGACATGGACCGATATTTTTGTTTTTCAAAAGTAATGTAACAAAACCTCTGGGCAACTTCTGGTCATTAGACCCTTTGCAAAACTTGCCAAGTAAAGAGTGTTATAATCTATTGGTTTATCACTTTTATGTTGTTTTACGTCACTTAAGTATTTTTCAGCTATCGGTGTCGATACAGTATTTTTTTTATCTCAGTAAACAAGATTATCGCTTGAGTGTTTACAAGTGTTTCTAGTCTGCTTCGTACTTTTGAGCACATATGGAAACTTTTGAATAACTAATACACATTTGCCAGTTATGACTCCAATAACACTAAAAACACTTAGTCCATTATATTGGTACCTAGCAATCCAGTAAAGACCTTTACGGTGAGTAAAATTCGTTTCTCTATTTAGAATGACATGGTTTTATTTAGTATGGACTTTTTCTCGTATATCTTGTCTTGTTTTGTTCCTTATATTCTTAATTTTTATTCACGCGTGGTAGGTGTAGGTTGCATTACTGGAGGTGTTTACCCTTTTTAGAACAGCCAGCCTTATTTCCGGCCTCGTTTCTATGGCGACAATTTACCTGTTTGACAAAGTTGCCGTTTTCAAAGTTTTTACTTTGCTTTAGGGATTGTGATTTGAAAGAGAAATTGTAAGTTTGTTTCGTTTTTTGGATTTTTTTGATTAATTTGTTTGTTGTTTCGTATTATAGTTGCCATGACATTACTGAGAACATATTTTAAACCACAAATTGTTGTAGTTTATTTTAAATAACCATGTTTACGGAATCAAACATTTGAAATAAAATTCGAAAGCCATTGCAACAAAATATATTGAAATTATATATATATATATCTAAAATACCAGTTTATTTACAAAACCAAAAATTTTAAGCTTCATGATAAAATAGACGAACATAATCAAGATCTAAGTAATGCGTTTTATACGTTTTTTATACTATGCCATTTTTCATCGTTTTTTGCCAATAAATTGGTTGTTTAGATGTTTTACATTGCTTTAGCAATTTTTCAACTTTTTTAACTACTCTCACAACAAATGTTTCTTCTAAATGACTGACTTACATAAAAAAGTGCTTGGGGTTTTGTAATAAGCTGAACACTAGTGCAACTTTGCTAATAAACTAGTCCATTATGACACAGAGAAGCATCTATTTCCTTCAAGGTCTTTATGTTGTAACCTATTGTTTTTAATCAAAATATGGTTGACGACAAAACCAGTGGCGATAACACGACTGCTTTGTCTGACACTTTAAAAAGTTAAAAAATAATAAAAACATGTTATAAAAAATGTCAAAAACATCTCAATTTATTAAGTCCTTTTTATTCTTCTATTATACCAATGAAGGGTAAATCCGTCTACATCTAACTGATGGTTGGAGGTCAATTAACATTACGTCATTGTTAGAAAAACATTAGACATTGATTTGAAGCAAATATAACAAAAGATCTAAATGTGTGTTATTTGAAATTAAACAGCTATAAGCTTTTACAGTTTTGTTGTTACATAATCCGTGATGATCTAGGTAATTAGTATCTTTTGAATACTGATAACACTGACAATTATGTTATCAATAATGAAAATGTAACAATCGATGCGTGATAATCTTTCATTTAGGTATGAATAAAATCTCTCTATTTTATCTATAAGTTAGGGAAGTAAAAAAAAGAATTGCTTTTTAACGTTCAATATGTAACTAATTATAGATAAGTCAAATAGTTAAATAAGATAAGACTAGACACTTTCTTGCTTTTTTTCGTTTTATGTCAAAATGTCTTTTTTAAATGTGTTTTTTAAATCGAATTATCGATATTTTCATGTAAAATATGTATTTATCTCTTATTATATATATTTTTTATTTATTGTTTCGTATTTTTTGTCACATAAGCTATAGGCATTTTTGAGCTATAAAATGATTTCTTTTATTTGAAATACTAAGAATACAGAGTCAGATAGAAAAACAATTATGTTGAAGAAAATATGAAAGAAAAAATGAACAAATATAATTATAATGAGTTCCTAATAAACAAGATATTTTAGTGAGACTGTCATAGTGACACACAAAAAAGTTTTTAAGATAAAATAATGTCAAAGATACCAAACAATAGATAACCATTGGATTAAATCATTGAGTGCTCAGATAATATGACATATTAATTATTTTTCTTTTTATTTATTAATATAAAATATTAATATATACCCTTCCGGAACACCCGGCCTCACTTCCTTGATAAAAGTTCACGTGTGTAACATATTTTGCCAGTTTGCAAAGTTTTTACTTTGTTTTTGGGATTGTGATATGGACAAGGAATGGTATGTTTGTTTTATTTTTATCGTCTAACCTGTCTACAGCAACATCCTGTCTATTGTGGCATTTTTGTTCAAGTCCCAGTTACCTTTGCTTTATATTTGACCTTTCTATAGTGGTCAGTTAGCGGTCACTACATTCTTATCAAAAAATCATCTTTTACCTGTTGAAACAGCCAGTGCTCAATTTAAGACAAAGGGTTTTAAAACTATTATAAAGCATATTATCATTCAAATTTGGTTTTTAAAAAAATTGTTTTAGTAAATTTAAGATAATCAGGAATATAAATCATTATGTTGAATATACATGTACAAAATGTATTTACAATTTTCCCAAACAGAAAAGATTTTGTTGAGAATGTTTTTCTTATAATATTACATCAAGTCTAGTTTGTATATTACAAGAAAATTACCGATGAGAATTCATAATTTGTTATAAGAGCTACCTGTGAACATGACGTACATGTACCTGATACAATGGGAACAAAAATAACATTAAAAATCTGTAAACAATGGTCACCTGTCTATATGGTCAATTTTGGCCTGTAAATTCAAGTTTTTATTGAAGTGTCTATGCTTTCAGATCCGTTTTTACTAGTGCATGTTTTTTTTATTTTTTTATTTATTAATTTTTTTTATTTATTTATTTTTTATTTTTTGGCCTTTGTCAGAAAACTAGCCGACTTCGACGCAGAAAAATATTCATTTGCTTCAACGTCTTTATGTTATAACGTATTATTTCAAAACAAAATATGGTTGACGACACCACAGACGATGGTGACAGCACGACTGCTTTGTCTGGTACTTTTAGAACTTAATTAAACTAGAAACATGTTAGTAAATGTCAAAAGTTTTGCTTAACAACTCAATTCATTAATCTTTATTCTTCAATCATGCTTCTTAAGGCTGACTTCGTCTACATATTGCTGAAAGTTGGAGATAAATCAACATTACGTAATTGTAGTAAATACAATCGCAGATTTCAGTCAATTAAATAAAGTAATATAAAAAGTGTTATCTGAAATTAAACAGCTGTAAGCTTTTACTGTTTTTGTAGTTATCAAATTGGTTATAATTTAGCTATTTAGTATCTTTTGAATATTAATAACACTGACGATTATATGCTATCAATGGTTAAAATATTATCAAAACCGATGTATGCGTGCTAATGTGGTATTAAATTTCAGAATAAGAATCAATTCATATTATCATTGTTAAACAAAAGAGAAAAGTAAAAATAAATTGCTCTTCAGCATCTAAATGCATCAATGATTATGAATAAGTCGAAAAAGTTGGAGATTATACGAAAATAGGACTTGATTACATCTTTTTTAAAGAACAAGTGCCCGTTGCCCGTTTAAAGTTCATAGTTTCATTCTTAATTAATATTTAAAATTGAATTTCCCCCTACATTTTTATTTATCAATTTTTATTTCAGTTTTTGGTTGCATAAGCTATCGACATTTTTCAGTAATAAATGCTTAATACATTGAATATAGAGTCAGGAAGACACAAATGTGAATAATAGTATGGACGTATAAAAGAAAGAATAAAAATATAATTATTGTCAGACCATCAATTAATTACAGAACCACATGTTATAATACTGACGTCTAGACACAAACATATAAGTTTTTGAGATGCAATAACTTCATAGTTACTAAACAATACAAAAACCTTTAGATATAATCATTACATACTCGGATGATATGCAATACCAGTTTTTTTCTTTTTTCCTGTTTTCTTTCTTTTTTTCCTTTTCTTTTCTTTCTTTCTGTTTTTTGTACTACATGAAAATATTAATATATCACAAGTTCTTGTGGCGTCTTGGGTTTTATTATTTGTTGCTTTTTGGTGGATATCTTTGCAAAGTACATTAGCCCCACATGACGAAGAAAACATCGATATTCGCGAAGGTTTATATCATAGCAATTTTTTTTATAATATGAAAAACGAAGACAAAAACTACCATGACAAAACGACCATTAAGTCTTACACATTTAGGGGTCAATAAATAATAGAATCGTGTCAGCAGATGACAGATTAATCGTAATTCTTTTTTTAACTTTTCTATTATACTGCTGAATTCAGCTGTCTACGTACCAGTCCATGTCCATATCACAAAAAAAAAATAATAAAATAAAATAAAACAAAATAAATAAATAACAAAATAAAATAAAACTTTCAAAACTGGCAACTTTCATACACCTGAACTTTGGAAGGGTAAGCACCTTCTATCTAGCGAGCTACAACTGTTACATGCAAAGTCAAATTTGAGAATGAAAGGAGCATGGAACTATAGAAAGTCAAATATATCTAGTATAAGTTTGGATATCCTTGAGTCAACAATTTATTGTAAGCAGACTGCTTTGTTGTAGAAAGTCCCTTAGTATGAACAAACTATACCATAATGTATTAACTGTGCAACATATACACCATGCGCAGGAGAAGCAGAGATATTACTGCAAAGAAACGGAAAGTTGCCAAAAAATTTGAAGTTTTCAAGTTAGTCGTCACGTTAGTTGTACAGCTTCAGATGTTACCTTTCTTGGGTTCATAATTGGGGATGAAGTCCAAATATGAAGTAGAACGTGAAGAATAAGTCATATCTTTTATTTTAAGCTCATTAGAATGGATGGCATTCACATATTCTCCAAAATTATGATTATTTTGAGACAGAACGTCATCTTATATCTGTCAGTGGAGTTAAATGATTAAGCGGCAGTCTTCATAAAGATGAATCAATATTACGTAATTAAACATTGATTTGAGTCAATTGTAACAAAAGATCTAAATGTGTGTTATTTGAAATTAAACAGCTGTAAGCTTTTACTGTTTTTGTTGTTATTTAATTGGTGATTGTCTAGATATTTTGTATCTTTTGAATATTGATAACACTGGCGATTATGTTATCATTATTGAAAATACCATACAATCGATATTTGCTTGCTTAAGTAGCATTAAGTTCAGAATAAGATCAATCCATGTTATCATTGTTAAACAAATTAGCTAAGTAAAATGAATTGCTCTTCATAATTTAAATGCATCAATATTTATGAATACGTTGAAGAGTAAGAGGCCACATACAGACTATATATAGAAATAAAAATGAATAATAATCTTGTATTAAGAACAAATGGCGATTTTAAGTTCAGATGTTTAATATGTATTTTTCGCGACTTGATCTTTTTCAGTTGTTTCTGAGATTTTAACATTTTGAGCAATAAATTGCTTTCTATCTTCTTTTTTTTTTTTTGGAAGTACAAGATAAAGGAAAGTCAGGTAGACGCATATGTAAAAGAAAACATAAACAAACAATGAACAAATATATAATAATAATGAGTCCTTCAATAAAAAAATTCTTTGCCATGAGACTGACGTAAAAGTCAACAAAATATTACGTTTTTTAAGATATAATGACGACAGAGGTACAAAACAATAGAAATCCTGTCATATTATTCATATAATTATAGAACGTTACATTCATTAAATTTTCAACTGTTTTGCTTATGTTTTAATCTATCAAACTTTTCGGCCCCTAGTGAGGAGGAATGATTTTCCGACATTAGCATAATCATATGGCACATCAAAATTTAACAGCTATTCTTGTTATATATTACATAGAATAATTGTGTACTCAAGATGAGTAAAATCCAATCATCCTTGTATTTTCAGGTTAATGTCATTAAAAGCATCTGTTTATTCTCAAAACACACCTTCATTATTGATATAGTGTTGGTGTCTCTGATAAATATCTTTCTTAATATACGCATTATGCTTCTTTTTTGTAAAGTGTTATAGTGACTTACATCACCGTCAAGGAATAAGCCGGTTCTTAAGCAATCTCATACGCGCGCTTTAGAACAAAGTTACTTAGTGTTTAAATCACACTCGATAAATCTTAAGAGTGGGTTAGTTTCTGAGTTCGCATGCCGTCTGTCAGAGATTTTCTCTTGCTTTCTCCAGTTGCTTTAAACCATCCCTAAACGATTTAGTATTACTGAAAAAAATACTGTGGCAAAAAACACCAAAAATACATATTCACACCACTCTGAGTATTAAGATTTTTTTGGTAATAGTCAATGCAAAAAGTACTGTTCATAACAATTTTTAAAGATAAAAACAGGAAAGGACAAGATACCAAAGGGTTTTTAAACAATAATCATTGAGATACTCTAGGATTCATTTGAACAAGCAACTGGAAAGCTTTTATCATTCTTTGTTATGTAAGATAATATTTCTTATCAAATTTGTATCAAATGTGAATTAATAAATTAATGAAATATTTTAACAAGTGGCGGCTTTATCTGCTTCCATATCTTTACTTTACAAGCTATTTACTCTGATTTTTTTTCTCCAACCGTCGCGCTAGTTAAACGCGTTAGATAAACATAGAAATATCAAAGTACATTTGCAACATAACTCGTACTTTGTTACAACTAATCTATTAAAAAAAACCGATACAAGTATAAAAAACCCATAAAACACATGAAAAAGACGAGCACATCATAAAAAGGCTAATATTAACACTTAGAACTAAAATATACTGATAAATGGTGATTTGGTATACGTTTAAGCCTACGTAGATGGTGGAAAAGTTAGTCTTTGCTTACCTATATAAGAATCTCAGTAGTGATAACAACAGTTTACAATTTTCAAACTTTATCATCCTATTAACATATTATTTCCCTTAAAATCAAGTTAACATCATTTTATCGTTTGCGTTTCTTATTTTTATATCTACTCTCCAGTAATCTTTCATTTTCTTTAATATAAAAAAGACGTTTAAGACAAATCTGTATCTCTATTGATCCTTTAAGGACAAAAATACTAAACAGAATACATTTCTTGGTGAAATAGTTTTCTGATAAACATGACGTTACCATAAACATTGTGTTTCGAATGAGATATATCTTTAACTTCTTAATCACTTCACTGTTTCCTTTTACATAAATTATAGGAGATACGGATGATTTAAACACATTTTACACACATCTTTAACACAGTATCAAAGTTAACTGACAGGACCCCAGTTTTACAATCATTCCTTAACTAAGATTTTTCTTCACTTAAATCAGGCAAATTTAAAATCCGAATTTGTTAATTTGTAAAAGAATAAAGAATTGAAGGTACGATTTTGAAGATCACTTCAATATTTGTTTTAAGTTTTGTCAAAAAAGTTAGTCAGTAGTTTAAAAACTATTGAAAAAATTTGATAAAAAATTGGTTAAGAAATCATTGTGAAATCGGGAACAGTAAAGAAATATAGAATTTTATCTTAAACATTCCATTTCGCAGTATCTCTTGCGAACAAAAACATGTAGGACAAAATGATTACGTAAGAAATATAGAGACAAAAACTGAATAGAAAACTAATGACTTTAGAGGGCTATGAACTTAGTAACAAGACGTTAAAAGTAACACATACTGAGACCTGTTCTTCTGAATCTCTTCACTTTATACAGTGAACGATCCTAGATAAATTCATACACGTTTATTGAAACCACATCTTATAAAACTCCCGAATTTGTAAGGCTAATAAATCTAGATAAACACATACTGAGAACACTTTTTAACAACTTTTGATTTCAAACCTACTGAAGGAAAGGCAACATAATCCCAGGTGTTATCATTATCTTTTAAAATCTATAGAGATCTTGTTTTACTATTTATCACATTCGCATATTAAAGGTAAAAAAGAAAAAATAATAAATTTTAAAAAATTATTTTAACTTTGCTCATTTTGCAATACTAGGAAATATCTAGATACTTTAGTTATAAAAGCGATAAATAAAAGAAAGCTATACATTATTTTGTTATTATTTCAAATATGCCAGTCCTTCAACAATCAGTGTTTTCTTTTTCTGTTCCTTGTAGTTCAATAAGCTCTCCTTTGGCAAATTATACCTATAAATAGTTTTTTGATGGTATAAAAGTTCTGGTTCAAATGTTTCGTTCCCTTTTATACAACACAATATATTTAATACACTTGTTCTCGATTTGAAATATCATTTTCAAAAATCTCATTTGTGTAAGTAAAAAAAAAGAAATAAAACTACAGATTTTATACAAATCAATATGAATTCTACGAAATAATATTCAAATGTAAAAGATTCATAAAGATTCATTATACAACACAATATATTTAATACACTTGTTCTCGATTTGAAATATCATTTTCAAAAATCCCATGTTTGTAAGTAAAAAAAAAAGAAATAAAACTACAGATTTTATTCAAATCCATATGAATTCTACGAAATAATATTCTAATGTAAAAGATTCATAAAGTTAATAATGCTACCAGGACAATATTCAGAAGCATCATTTATCATAAAAATATCTTATAAAACATAATCCCAAGGCGATATAAATGAAAAATGATCATAATTGTTTTTAAATTTTGTATTACGAAAACACTATGTCACAAGCAAATGGCATACATGGATATTTACGTCTTACATATAACAGGAGTTTATATCATTTTTAAAGATTTTTTTTATTACAATGAAATATTGATTAAATGCAAATGCAAATATTGAAATACTTTAAGTTAGAAAATTACAAACATTATATAGAACTACACTATTATACACCATTTATAGGAGATAAGGGTGATATATACACAACTTACTCAACATCTTAGACCAATTATAAGAATAAACAGGCAGCAAATAAATAATTTTATCCAAAACAGTTTATTTTGCAACCGTAACATGGAAGGACAAAATGATGAAATAAGAAAGACGAGGCAAACACGAATTGACCAATGATTTAAAAACTTATGACTTTATATCGGCTAGGAATTTAGCAAGAAGACGCAAAAGTAGCACATATTAAGACCAGTTCTTGTAAATAAAATTTACATTTTACAGTCAATGAACACGGAAAAACATAAATATTGAAACCAGAATTCATGAAACTCCCGAATTGAAAGTTTAATAATCTAGATAAACACATACTGAGAACACTTTGTTTTACAAGTTTTGATTTCAAACCTACTAAAAGTAATGAAAGATAATTTATAGTGTAATCATTATCTTTTAAAGTTTTAAAAGGATCTTGTTTTACTATTTATCACATTTCACATTAAAGGTAAAGAGAAAAAATTAAAGGTTATTATACAAATCAATAAACCAACAGTATTTTCGTCATATTTACGATGTTCTTATTGTTTCTAAAACAGTCCAACTAAAAATCCTGAAAAAATTATCTATTACAATTTTGCTTATTCACAATAGTCGGAAATATCTGGACAGTAATTTGTGTTGTCAGAAAATACACCATTTAGCAAAATTTTCAGTCGTCTCAATTATGAAATTAATGTAACTACGGTTTGTTTCCTCATGCAAAGCATTCCAAAGCTAGATTTGCAATCATAAAATTGGAAATTTAGCTGTATTAATTTTCAAATGTTTGGCTAATGTTTTTTATCTATCAAATTTTTCGGCCCCTAAAGTCACTGATTAGGAATGGTTTTCCGAAATGTGCACATAAGGCACATCAAAGTTAACAAGTATTTGTGTTATATATTAACTAATCCTGACCAGATACCGCTGCTGATGGAGAAACACCCCGAGGGTATCCATAACTCAATAGGCAGTAATTTGTGCTGTCAGAAAATGTACCTATTTAGCAAAATTTTTAGCCATTTTAATTCTTTTAAATTTATTTAAACTTAGGTTTGTTCCCTCATGCAAAGCATTCCCTAGCTGTA
>CM056600.1:18516791-18611791 GCA_029721355.1 Tegillarca granosa | reverse complement strand
GTGGCTACAAACCTTGAAAATAGGGGTTTTAGTAATATGAATATGGTTTAGAAAATACTTTTAAAATTATTAATAACAAAATTTTGTTTTTCTAATGCTAAAAAGTAATCTAGGTACTTATTATATAGAAATACGATAAATAAAAATGAATTTTACATTATTGTATTATCATATTTTAAAAAGCCAGTTATCCATCAATCATTGGTTTTGGTATGTCCTGCATTACAATGAATCCTGCCATGGCTGAAACGTCAGTCAAAATCTTCGTTTTTTTTTTTTTTTTTTTTTTTTTTTTTTTTTTTTTTTTTTTTTTTTTTTTTTTTAAATTCAAATGCTTTATCTCTTTAAAGAATATATAAATTATATATCTTATAGACAGGTTTTCGTTTTAAAATACTTTTGTAGAATTATCATGTGTAAGTTAAAACTCTAGAATTGCAGATTTTAAGCAAATCAATAAAAATTCTATGTAAAATTGTTCTGATATTGAAACATATATAGTTACATACTACCAGAATATGTTTGGAAAACGTCATATATCATAAAATATCTTATGGAATAGAATCCCTGGGCGATATGAAATGAAAATTGATAATACTTTTATTTTAAAATTGTACTCCGAAAACATAGTTCTGCAAGCTTATAACATATATGAAAATTAATGCCATAGATATAAAAGTAGTATATATTAATTTTGTTTAATATATATGAGGTTTTAATACTGCATAAATGCAAATATATGGTATAAAATTACAAACATTACATATAGCTATACTATATATTATTCTTGTTGATATAATAGTTAAATAGTCAGTGTCTTTGAAAAACAAAGGATATTTACTAGTGGGTTTCAGGGTTAACTAAAGCAATTTCCAATTAATACATCACTCAGGGTGTATTTGAATTCTATTTCTTATGGAATAAAACCTTTGTAATTGTGAATAATATCTTTCTTTAACTGAAAAATGACAGTTGGACACTTGCAAGAAAAAAAGACATGATGTTGAATAATAGATAAGTTGTATGTGTTATCTTGAAATTATATTAAATTATATGAAGGGCATCTTCGAACAATAATTTTAAACGTGAACAAACCACTCACAGAATCAGAATTTTATAAGTTCAAAAGAATGTCAAATGGGATCAAATATAAACAATAGACAACAAAGATATATATTATTGTCTTTAATGAAAGTAAAATCTTACTTTACATAAAACATTTTACAACACTTCTTTAATCTACCAGTATGCCACTGGATATTCAATTACACTCAACCATTATGTTTTTGATAAGTATAAAGTCACAATATACAAGCTTTTACTGGATATATTTGACTTCCATAGCTCCTTTTTCCTTTTATTCCTAATTTGACTTTGCTCGTGACGGATGTAGCTAGCTAGACAGAAGGAGCTTACCCTTTCGGAGCACCCCGTCTCACTTCCTTCATAGAAGTTCACGTGTTAACCAAATTGTCCAGTTTTTACTTTTCCTGGGGGGGGGGGGGGGGTTGTGACTGGTATGTATGTTTTTTTTTTTTTTTTGTTAAAAGACCCAACAGATTGTTTTAGAAAACTACACAACCTTCATTCCTTTTAGAAATACACAAATAAATGGCAAACTCTTCCTAAATAATCACTTTTTAAAGCTAAGCATATCTTTACGATGAATTATGTTTTATATGTGATAATTTACTATCAAAATATTCACAGATGTCCTCTTGTCTTTAATTTCGTATAAGAAAAAGTAATAAATCCTCGTTTATCTAGCCATCCTACTAACAGACATCGCTGCATAAAATTTTTATACTAACGTTTACGTTTTTATTGTTTTCCGACAAAAAGCTAGAAAAATCCCAATGTGGTCATTCATTTCCGTGATATCATTAGCAGGAGAAATGTTATTACAATTTACAGGGTTGTTAAAAACTTCTTTTTTAACTAGTCACCTTTTAGATCCTACAAAACATTAATCATTTTACCTGCAATAAAATAAATAATGGCCGATTATATTTCCCATGTGAGGAAATGAAGGCTTTTAAATCGCAATGTAAGTAATTTCAAGAGGCTCCTTGAAAAAAATAAGCGAAATGTTTTGTTTCTAAAAATCTTGTTTCGTAGGCATACAAAAGAAATATTGTTTTACTTGGTGTCGTCTAACAATTCCCTGAACATTATTGATGTTCTCGATCGGTGTTGTTTTATGATACATTCCAGGTTCATAAACAGAAAAAAAGGTTTGTAGCGAATATAATATCCAGATAATTTTTTTCAAGGCTTAAACGTTCTAAATCAATGGTTATCCACACATTTATTCTACTGTACCTGTAAATTTGACACAAAAGTCTCAGCTAGTAGGTGACTTTCAGAGGCATAATACCTGACCGTTGAAATTAAAAATACATATATTTTTGTCTTAGTGACACAGAGACCTTTTTCATTATACAAGCAACACAATTTTTCAGTTTTTTTTTCTAATAAAAATAAAAATGGAGTAAATTATTACAATAAAAAATTTTATGCCCAAAACCATGTTTATTCCAAAATGAAAATTTAGTAGCATTTGAATTGATTTATTCTTTGCCAAAGGGCGAGTTATGTACTAACAACTGTATCTGAAAATTTGAATAATTAAGTCATTTTCGTATTTCTTACAGCTGCGTACGGATTTATATTGATATTTTTACGTCAATGACAAACGTTTTTTAGATAATGAGTTTTTCTTCAACATAAGTTGTTATCTGAGCAATAAGATTATTTGTCGGAAACATCTACTTACTTGCAGTTTGAGTTGTTGATCAGACTTTTAAAGTCCAGTGTTATTTTGTTTTAAATTATTTGTATGTGACAGACCGCTTCGGATCAATAGGTTTATCTGATAAAACCAGTAAAAGAGTAAAAATTTTTTTACGATCAAAACATTTATTATATCTTCTCATGCCAACCAAACAACAAAATGCGTTTTTTTTTTCAAATACTAGTATACAAGCCTATTTGTTTAGTTCTATATTATGACTGTTACCTGGTGATACAATAAATTTTGTGATACTTTTAACAACATATTATCAGGCAGATAAGGGCACTGACTTCACTAATCCGTTACATTGAAATAAAAAAAAAGATTAATCAAAATTTTAGAATTAAACTGGCAACACTATAAAATTAAATAAAATAAAAAATGGTGGATCAAAAAAGCAGCATGGATATTAAAATGTGATATTGTAGAGTAGCTTACTAAATTATAAAAAATATTGTCTGAATTTTCTCAATGCATCACTGAAGAATTACAGAAATATTTTTATATTCTATCGCGTATAAAGATTATTAGATCTACCAGACGATTTCTTATAATGGGAAGATATTAAAATGCGTAATAGAAGCCGTCCATACAAATGTTTAAACAAATCAAGTCTGAAACTAAACTATCGGAAAGTGCACATTTTATTACGGAATTCAACAAACATCTACATGTTCTTTTAAAACTTTTTTGTTTATTATACTAAAAGGTTTTGCTGTTGTGTTATGTTTGGTGCTGACTCTATTTCAAATATGATGATAATGTAAAAACTGGTATTTACCATCAGTGTAATAATTGTACAATTTGAAGGCTCAATCGTTTATCAATGTATCTGCAAATGGGCATTGTTTCTCTCATCCAAGACATTACAAACAACACGTTTTACCTTTTCAGAGGCATTTCTAATAAAAATGAAAAACAGCACTTACTTTCATTCAAATGTCATAATGCTTATAAACTTTTAAGCACAAATTTTAAATTGAACTAAGATATCATGTATTCGTAAAGCGTTTCCTTATTATTTTTTTAACAAAACCATCTTCATTCACTTTAAGATTTATGATGATGCCAACAAAGGCAATTCTGTAATTATGCAAACTATAAGTCAACTGTTTTCAGTGTGTATCCAGACTTACTGTGGAAATGCATTATTTAAAGTTTTTTTTAAACTTTTTATATCATTCTAATATTTACATTTATAACGGGATTAAACGTGTGAAGAGTACCAAGCTGCCTACTCTAATCTTAAATAATATTACGAGAGATAGGCTATAAAACTGTTAATTTTCATGCGTATTTTAAAAGTAAGGCTTTTGTGCAATGGTCGGCATTTTTAAAAAATGTGTGACTACTTCTTATTAAACAAATGCTAAATATGCTTATCTTTTTTCACTTTCTTGGCAGTATATGTTAACGTTCAATTAGGTTTTTCTATGCACATTATATAATCGGATCATTTTTTATATCTGCCTCAAAGAAAATGTAATACTTGATTCCATGATAAGCCTTAACTTATGTTCAAATCCATGGGGAAACCTACTGCTAGTTTGGCCTACCAAAGATCTTATTTTAGAACAATGTTCGCGTCATCGAAAACGAGGCAACATCAACAGACACAACACAGCAGTAAGTATGTGTTCACGAGTAATGCAGCCACTTTGAAGTGCGTATCCAAGCCAAAATGGTGTTATTTATCGCCATTTTGCCTTCTGAGTCTAGCCGATTCGAATCCTTTGGGGTTTGTCCCAGTTGGACGTTCTTTTTTTCAGAATCTGATGTTTTTAAATGAACAAGTTTTCTCTCTACCGACGCCATTGTTTACATATATGTAAATCTTCCGCGCATACTCTTAGGTGATAAAGAACGAGTTTCCCTAAGCTTTTAGTATTTCTATTTATTATGGGCTTACAAGAAATAATTTAAGAAAATGAATCGCACAGATTTAAATAACAACCAATTTATATTAATAAAAAAATATTTTCAATTTTTTTTAAATATGGGCTTTACAGAACAGATAACATTAAAATATTACCATACAGTCTATTTAAAGAATAACGAGTTCTAAATTTTGATAAAGCCAAAAAATTAGATAGTAGCTAAATATTATTACTTTTTTTAAAAAAAAACTTAGTTATAATATTTACCAATAGACCACCATAAACGAAACAATACGCAATATTCATGAAACTACATGATGTTAAATATAATTGCATTATTTAGTTAGAGGCTGATGAGAACAAAAATGGTGACTTGATTTCCACAAGTCGTTTTATTGACAAATCCATGTTAACATTTCCTTTCCTCAATGCATTACTAAAGAAACGTAAAATAAAGTTTTTTTTAAATTTTTATGAGTATTTAGAGCCCTGAAATAAATTAAACAATTACGTAATGATGGAAAGGGAATTCAATGTTTAACACTTGATATCATATCTTTAACAATTGAATATCTTCGTATGAAACAAGGATCATAGCATTTTTTGTTGCATCAAAACTCTACAAAAATGTACACAAAATTTTGGGTTTTTTTGTCGGAAAAATTAAACTTATTTCAATTATACAATGCACATTAGGATAGACCACTAGTTGTTAATTATATGAAATATTTGAACATTGACTTATGTGTCCGTCAAAAGCCGGAGATTATATAATACTGATCCAAAATGTTTGTGGTCTCCTTTGCGTATTTATCTTGTCTGGTTGTTTCTTGCTGTGTGTTTATACTGTGCCGTAATTTATGTTCAAATACATGTTACTAAGTTAATGATTTTAGAAACAATATTTTTGATGGCTGGATCATCGCAAAATATATTATGTTCTAGTACTAACAGTATATAACTTAAACACAATAATACATGTCGCCAAAGTTTTTATTAACATTCTCCTGTTACCAATTTTATCAACAACTATATCAAAGTGATAAAAAAACTGAATTAAAAATTTAAAATGGAAATAATATGAAATTCCCATTCGTGTATAAAACAAACTAACGAATAAGGCATCGTGGAATAGGAGTACCATACAATACTTGATAAATCGCAGACTAGTCATTTCTCTATATTTTAATTATCTGGTGATCAGTATCATCATAATGACAAGGTTTCAAAAAATAATATTTTATCTAAGCAGATTCTACAGGTTATTATGCATGTGTGTTTTTATTATAATCGTAATTGGAAATCCCTATGCGTATCCATAACCACCATTGGATTTCTCTGTACAAATACAAGGTGATTTTTAATATTATATTATAACATTGCAGATTATTTTGCGCATATGACTTAATTTTTTACCAAAGATATATAGCACGTTTCAATGATGGTGGATTCTCAAATTATAAGCCGATATAAAAGTTATTAGACGTTTTTATGAAAATGATAGATCAAATGATTGTCATAAACAAATTGTTGTCGATAGCAAAACTCTTGTAGGAAGGCTTATTATAAGAACTAAAGACGCATATGTTGTTCTTGGCAATAACAAAATTTGAAGAACATGTTTTGCAATAAATCACAATTGCGACAATTTGAATACAAAATGATGACTATTGATTAGATATAAGGTATCAAAAAAGAGCAATTCTAAAAAATATTTTCAAAACCAAGTAACGCTAAATTAATAAAACTATTTTCCGAGAAATGGTGTGCAAAAGCTCATTTTACTTTTCCTTGTGGGCTATCAATATTTTTTACTAAGAATTTCCAAATTATATTATTTTCACATCCAAATAATTCAGTTCTTAATTAGCAGTTTATTATGTAATTAACACGAGTTTCCTGTGGCATATTCACTACAGTTGTAGGTTACTTTAGTCAGTAATCGCGAACTGGTTCAACTCAAATTGTCTTTCGACAGTTAATTATACGGGGTGGTGAAAACATTCATTTTAGACTGTCAGTTTTTTTTTTTTAAAGTTTATTCTTCTTAATGCCACTATGACTGCAGTGCTAGGAGGCGTGTTGTCACAAATGATGAGGTGCACTTTGTGTTGTATTGTATTAAAACTGTATTATGACAAACAAGATGAACATCTGAAGACAAAGCGTAAAGGTTTATTAAATATTTTTGCACTCGTTGTAAGGACCATATCTTTTTCGATTTTATTGATTTTTTGTCCTCACTGATTTTATTAATATGATATTACAAAGACTTTAAAACTTTCCCCAGTTGTCAATTTTATCGTAAAAAAGTATGTTATTTATTATGTGTAAAACAAAAAGGAAAAAGAAAAAAAGAAAGAAAGTAAATACGTAATCAATAAAACTCTACAAATATATACTCTTTTTTTTGAAAACTGACAAGTATCGGTTTGTAGATTATCGTCACTGATGTTGAAACTCCTTAACATAAAATCCTTTGTGACAAAGAGTGAAAATACAAATTTTCAATTTTTTAATTTGGAAGAAAAAAATTGTATAGCAATTATTTCTGAAAAGAAGGTCAAATAAGAGTGAATTATTATGAACAAAAACCTTAAAAACCTTAATTTAAAACAAAAATATGATAAGCTGTATTTGTTCATTGTATACTTTGCCAATAGGCAAGTAATGTACAGGTCTTAATGTCAATGTGTGATATAGCTATGTTATGTTTGTTGGTTCTTAAAGCAACACACTTATTTATGATCTTTATAACAATTTCAATCGTAAAAAGGTATGCAGTTGTCTGTTCGACCAAAGAGTCATCCTGAGAATCCAAGATGTCTACTGTTGAATATTTCAGACAAAAATTTAATGATATTTGCTTATGATGTTGCTTTTAGACTAGCTATAGAGTAGTAGTCGTGTAGTGGTTCGTGATTGATCCCTTTGTGTTCTCTCTCTCTCTCTCTCTCTCTCTCTCTCTCTCTCTCTCTCTCTCTCTCTCTCTCTCTCTCTCTATATATATATATATATATATATATATATATTACGCCTGCTAAATTTTGATGTGCCATATGTGCACATTTCGGAAAATCATTCCTCTTCAGTGACACTAGGGGCCGAAAACTTTGATAGATGAAAAACATAAGCCAAACAGTTGAAAAAAATGAATCTAAAGTTCCAAAAAATTATATGAATCCAAATCCAGCTGAGGAGTGCTTTGCATGATAGAACAGACCTTAGTTTTAAATAAATTTCAAAACTTAAGACGGCTGAAAATTTTACTTAATAGTATATTTTCTGACAGCACAAAGTACTGCTTACTGAATTATTGATACCCTCGGGGAGTTTTACTCCACCAGCAGTATATATAGGTTTTCTTTATATATAAAGAAAACATGTTCAAATACTTTTTCATCTTATTTTACTTAACCTGTTGATACTGGCTTAACTTTGTTGGAGTTATCGTTCTCTTATCTTACAATTTATGTCTTACAGAAACGATAGTTTACACATAGATTAATAAATCATGTAAATATTTCCCCCCAAAAAATAAGTGTGTTTAGAAATCTTTAAATAAAACTGATAATCTTCAACATATCTGATTATTATCAAATTTTTTAAGTAACAAACAATGATAAAACTTGATTTCGTTTAATAGTTTAAAAATAACTTTGTTAGTTTCTTCAAGGAATTACTGAAGGATTTGATAGTTAAAGTATATATAAATATATATGGTTCTGTGATATGTAAGGCGATTACATAATAATTAATATGATTTAAACCATAGCAGTCACCGCCATATATCGTAAAATGAATGTTAAAATCAATCAGGTCGAAAACGAAGCAATCGGATATTGCATATTTTATTAAGGAAGTTATGCAAACATCTAATAAACAAGTACTAAAATAGCTTTTCTTGATTATAAGTATTTTATGCTGCTAAGACGGTGTGACTAGTTAGGAAATTAAGCATCTGTCTTAGTTGTAAAACCTCAATCCCATTAATACGTTTAATAAAACAAACATACCAGTCCTTGTCCATATCACAATCCCAAAAACAAAGTAAAAACTTTGCAAACTGGCAAAATATGTGATACATGTGAACTTCCATCAAGGAAGTGAGGCCGGGTGCTCCGGAAGAGTAAGCCCCTCCTGTTTAGCTAGCTACACCCGTCACGTGCAAGTCAATTTTGAGAATGAAAGGACAAAGAACTATGGTAAATCAAATATATCCAGTATAAGTTGGGATACAGTGACTACATACTTATCAACAATATTGTGATGACGGCCATAAAACTTTTTAAGGGCCCTGATTAGCCTAGGCTTGCTATATCCTTGTGTCAACAATTTAATTGTAAGTAATTTGCTTCGTTGCAGAAAGTTCCCAGTGGGAACAAGCTCTACCTTACCGTATTAACTGTGAAACATATACACCATACGCAGAAGAAGCAGGGATATTACTGCAAAGAAACGGAAAGTTGTGTCATCAATGTGCATTAAGACCAGTAAAGATGAAAGTTTTGTTATTTTAAACAAAACTATATTGGAATTATAATATTTACATTAAATTAAAATCTTGAATGTTTGTACAACGACATTACAGAAAATTATGTAGATCGCACATTCAAATGTTGTCCAAAATATTCCTTCCACTTATGTAAGTTATGTAGATTGCACATTCAAATGTTGTCCAAAATATTCCTTCCATATATTGTTGTAAAATGAAAATTATGTTCTGTTAGAGAAATCTAATACTGCAATCGGAGTAAATCCGACATTAAGCAATCGATGCTTAATACTTTACGAAATTTCCCTCCGTCAGCTCGAAGTATGGTGTGTAGCTTTCAGGACAGATCTGGTGTCGCGAAATTCAGTTTTTATGTTAAATCTCGGAATACAAAGAAAAAACATGTGACATTGCTAAATGGTTATCACAGTTTGTTTGGTATTTGCAATTTACCAACAGACGAAATAAAGACTGTTTTGTCGGTGTCATTATGGCATCTACGTCGAAGGATTCTAGATGTGAAAAGTTAGCTCATTACGTACTATTTGACACTAAAATCGATATATCAACCAACAAAAGGGCGGCTCTGTCATCTCCGAGTTGTAAAAACACTAACAATAAATCGTTCCGTGCTCATTTTAAATGGACAGTTTATACTCATCATCCATCCGTCGTTGTTTTTATTGATGTGATAATCAAACTGCAGTCGACAACGTATGTTAAAATAAAAACACTTGACAATCAAGCTCTTGATCGTAGAAATGAGAAAGATATTGTTATTCATTATGATAAATACCAATCATGGGAAATAAGTAGAGCTAAATTTGTAAGAGGTATTGGCTAAAAGCATGCAACTAGAACGGACATTTAGTGAACCTTTAAGTTTTAAAGATTTAGTGTCTTACTAGATTTATAAGCCATTTAGTGTTTTACTGGATTTAATAGATATTTGATTTTAAGTTACCTTGCTCAAAATTCCACTCAATCACCTCACGCAAGGGGCAACAGACTAAAGTCTGGCTAACAGAATGGATAATTTAATGTTAAACGAATAATTAACAACATGTTATTACGGAAATGGAAAATTCTAAAAATGCGGATTTTTGTTTTCGGTAATGATTTTTTTTTCGGAAAACTCGTATCAAATTGTGGAAATGAAATACACCAAACATATTATTGTAGTATCGACTTTGCTAATTATAAAAATGGATCAATATATCCAAATTTGAAAGAATTATATATTTTTTCATGTTTTTGTATTCCTGCTAATAAAACCGTATTGAATATTCTGATATTTATCACTTCTTTTGCTTTCAAAACATAACAGTGTAGCATCGGATTTGCTAATGGAAAATGGATCAAAATATTCTTATGTGGAACAATTAAATATTTTTTATGTTTTCAAATTTCTGCCAATAAAACTGTTGCTGAAAATTCTGATATTTGTCACCACGTTTGCTATCAAAATATAACACAGTAGCATCAGCTTTGCCAAACATTAAAAAATAATGACAAAGTTCTTAAGGGCATATAATTGTAAATATAACATGTATACAATATATTTTTAAAATTTATGACCAAATTTCTGATAACGAGCCACATATAACTATAGTAAAAGCTTTAAAAACTCACTTTGAATATTCAGTAAAAGTCAACCATGTCATGAAATATGCAATAAGAATCATGCCCATGTATCGTGTAAAGAAAAATATAATTGCATTATCAAAATTAAAGATAGATGGAAGCAAAACGGAAATTTGACTTCTTTCATTTGTTTAATAGATAAACCTGCTATTTTTTGTTTCCTTAATGCATTACTAAAGGGACATAAAATTTAAATGCATTTATCTTTATGTGTAGAAAGACGTTTAAGAAGTATCAAAGCAAACACAAACATACCAGCCCCTGTCCAATCAATTACGTAACGAACAAATTGGAAGTTAAGGTTTTAAAATTGCCGACACAGATCGTAGACTGTTAATATCAAATTGTCTTATAAAAAAGGCAACATGAGATTTTATTTGTTACAACGGAAATTAAAGAATATTATCAAATATAATGATAACATTATTGAATATAATGTAATGTATGGTAAAGTAAGATAGCATAATGTTATACAAACCGTTCATAAAATAAAATAAAGTAATAAAACAAACATACCAGTCCTTGTCCAAACCACAGTAAAAACAGTAAACACGTGAACTTCCATCAAGGAAGTGAGGCCAGGTACTCCGGAAGGGTAAGCCCCTCCTGTCTAGCTAGCTACACCCGTCACGTGCAAGTCAATTTTGAAAATGAAAAGGAACAAAGAACTATGGTAAATCAAATATATCCAGTATAAGTTTGAATACAGTGACTACATACTTATCAACAATATTGTGATGACGGCCATAAAACTTTTTAAGGGCCTTGATTAGCCTAGGCTTACAATATTCTTGCGTCAGCAATTTAATTGTAAGCAGTTTGCTTCGTTGTAGAAAGATATGAAAGATATAATAAATAAGATAAGATATGATATGGTATGATAGGATACGATATGACATGACATGTCATGACATGGCATGGCATGGCATGGCATGTTATAATATTAAAGAATTATTAATTAAAATGAATATCTTGTTTCATTAATAAACTTGATATTGTGGCTGTTGGATTTTTAAGATCCACAAAATAGATGAAAAATAACAAAAGACATATTCAGCTTGCAACACTTTTGACATTTACTGAATATAAGATAATCGATATAATGGTCGTAAACACTGTCACATTTGTTATAAAAACCTTATATATTTACAATGTGTTATGATATTGCATAGTAAAATAACATCAAAAGAAAGCATTCATACAGCTAAATTTTTATTCCCTGTAACATCTGTAAACAAATATATTTAAAACGTATTTTTTGGAGATAAAAAAAAACCAAAAATTTAAAATAATAATAATATATCTAATAATAATAATAATAATAATAATAATAAAAATAATAATAATAACAATAAAAATCGAAAGACAGATAATAGATTTAGAAGATTTATTTTTTTTATATTTTGTATTTTTATTTCAAATCTTCCTTTTTTATAAATTCTTCTGAACAAAATACTGGGTCAATTTTAAGGAAATTTATACTGATTTACTTTGTAATATGTGACTCAAACTTTTGACTTTTTTATTCTTTAAATTTTTAAATAAATTAGCAATGACGAAAAAAAATATAAATAAAAATGCTATCATGTGATACAAGAGACAATAGTTTAAAAATTAACAGAAGAGAATATAAATGTCTAAAACCATTACATATTTGGGTAAAACCAGTTCAAAAGTTAAAAAATAAAAACAGAAGATGAAATCCTTGGAAAAATCAATGAAATAGAAAGGAAAGGAAATTTTACATAGACGTAGATTTTGTCAAATCACTTTACATTGTTAATTTAATTGAATGATTTAAAAAAAAATTTTAACTTTTGAACTTATTATATTCCTTTTATTGAACATGTCAACATTCATTTTAAACTTTTTGATTGTTATTTTCGATAATGTTTTCCTGCTTGACCTTCTTTTACGCAACCTTAATATAAACAAGAATTACACAAAATAAAATGTCTCGCCTGGTTAGTTTTTGATCGATTAGAAAAAACATTTTAAGATTCAGACTAATTATATTTCTGGTGTTAAAAACAATGTTGGTTTATTACAAAATGCATTTCATAAATAAAATAGTAGTTTTCTAACAATTATCTCTTTTCACATAACACTGGATAACTTAACTATAACTTTTATTGTACATAACAGGAAAACTTAAATCACATCTTATAGAAAACATTCATGTTTTTTTGAGTAAAAAAAATTCTCAATTTTTTATCCAAAATATTGCATCTGCCCTAAAACTATAGAAATAAACTTTGTATATGCTAAATTCAAAATTTCCAAAAAACAAAAAATCGGTCTGTAGAAGCATTTTTCTGTAAAAAAAATTGCAATTTTTACCCAAAAAAGAATTGAAACATCAGCTTGCATACTTATGTAATGAAAATTAAACTGCATGATTCAACTTTGTTGCCAATTTCATTGAAACAACAGTATAAGTTTGATAGATATGGACTTCAACATAAACTTTCACATTTTCTCCAAATATCCTTTTTTCTGTAAAAAAGCAAGTTTTTACCCCTTAAAGTAGTTGAAACATCAGCTTAGATACTCGTGTAATCATAATTAAACTGCATGATTCAACTGTGTTGCCAATTTCATTGAAACAACAGTATAAGTTTGGTAGATATGAACTTCAACATAAACTTTCACATTTTCTCCAAATATCCTTTTTTTCTGTAAAAAAAACAAGTTTTTACCCCCCAAAAAGTTGAAACATCAGCTTAGATACTCATGTAATCATAATTAAACTTTTTGATTGAACTGTGTTGCAAATTTCATTGAAATAACAGTATTAGTTTGAGAGATATAGACTCTAACATTAACTTTCACGCCACCGCCGACACTGGAAAAGTAACACCTAAGTCTCGCCTTAAGTCGATGCCAGACTCGACAAAAACCACCTGTTTATAACACAACGAAAGTTATGTCATCTTTTTCTTTATTCAACCTCTATATCAATGACGCCAGCTCATGACCTAAACTCACTTGTTTGAAGCTTCATTAAGGTAACCAGTTGGTAAGTGAAAAATTCAATTTTGTGTAGCATGTTATTTTTTAATTTCTGATGAAAGAACATAAATTTAAATATTGCTATCATTAGATGGGGTTTCATGTTTAAAAAAATATATATATGTACATATTTCTAATCTTTTTAGCTTTCGCTAACCAATAACTAAAGATATTGAATAGTAAAAGACAAAATATAGGTCAATTCAAACAAAGTTCCCTTCAGTGGCCTCAAATTTGTAATGTTTAACAATACAACTTTCTTAATCATCTTCTATCATTTTCATAAAAATCAATGTGCCTGTGGCTTATTAATTCACTTATCCACGTCATTTTACAAGCCATAATTAACATGATCTTTGCATTAACAGAAACTAGTATCAGGATTAACCAATGTCAAAGTATGACATATACCGCAAGCTTGACTAAGTTTTTAAGTCGAACAATTTAAGATACTAAGTACTAGTGAAGCGTTTCGATTTCTTCGTTTATGCAACAATTTCATGAGTGCTTCAAACTATTTGTTATCATGCAAATTCAGACAACGTGACATTAATCAACGTTACATTGCTGACTCCTAGATGAACCGTGTATTATATACTACTAGGTCTATATATCAAACTTAATTGTTAATCAATTATACCAACTATGGTACTCGAATCTATTACTGATCAAAAATGTGTATAGAATAACAAATTGTTTGATTTTCTTTAATAACTGTTATATATCTAACAAAAAAATACCTAGTAAATTTTGATGTGCCATAACTGCACAATTCGGAAAACCATTCCTCATCAGTGACGCTATAAGCCAAACAAGTTATTAGATGAAAAACATAAACCAAGTAGTTGAAAATAATAAATCTTATAAAATAAGCGATAAATATACCGTTCTATCTTTACAAAATTAAAAAAAGACTACACATGATGTGTACAATATTTTATATCCACAACAGACTTTAGACCATAAAATTGAAAATAAAAAGGAATGTAAACCTTATTTAATAACAGATGTATGAGCAAACTAAGGGCATAAAAGAACACTGTCGTTGGTAATAAATGTTAAAGCCATCAAACAATGGGACTTAGTAAACTGCCAATGAGTGTAAATAACAGAGGAAAACAATCCGTGCAAAACGCTTAAGCAGCAAATGAGCCTAATAAGCATTCATTAAACAAATATCACAGGAACAGAGTCCGTGTTGATAAATAATTATCCAACAAAGGAACTTTTACTGAACAAATTTGTAAATAATAATCCAACAAAGGAACAATCACTGAATGAAATATGTGAAGAATGTAGTCCGTACTGAAAACTGTTTAACCAAACAACAGCTCTTATGAAAAACAATTAAACGTAATTATCAGAGGAATAAAACACACCAGTAATGTACATTTTAAAACAAGCTAAAGTCCTAAGGTAAAGACATTAATTATATCCGAACAAAATATCTAAGGTAGACAGTTCATGATGTTGAATGTTTAAACCAGCAATTACACTTTTAGAAGTAAAAGATCTTATAACGTAAATATCTGAGGAAAACAACCTGTAGAGAAATAAAAATTAGTCAAAAAAGGGTCTTAACACAATCATGGAACGTTCCAAAGAAAGAAGCCCGAGGTGTTGATTGTTTAATCAAACAAAAGGACATAATCAACAATAACTGAAAGTTTATTTCTAAGAAAACAATAATGTCAATTTCTAGCGACTTAGTAAAAACAAATGTTTAACATAAATATCTGAGAAGAGCAAGACAGGTGACAAATCTTACAGTCGATTAAACCTCTAGTATTTACATACCCTAAACGTAAGTATTAAAATAACGTTCTGTGGTTCCGGAAAAGAAATTAATTTTTTATCAATCTGTGCCTCAACTTGTTTGGTCAAAAAATGCGATATATAATTAGTTAAATGTTGAAAAATTGGAACTTCATAGGGGGCCCTGGGCAATAAGAGCAATGAGCACACTGGACTACATTTTGTATTTAATTTAAATCAGTGGTTTATAAACATAAAAAATCACTGAAATATATTTATGACAAAATGGCCACTAAAAATTCGAAATGTTTTATGTGACACTGCATATAGATAAAAATGGCTATAATTTTATTGTTTCATAAAACAATACACTTAAAGACTAAAGACCAGGAAATATCAACCTACAAATAACGTTGAATGATATAACATCAATAAATATGTGTTGATTGATTTCCGTCCATGTCCATATAAGATAATCAGATTCGAAAAAAAGGGAATTTAACGTAAATGCAAACTTGTGCATCACTCTTTCAATTAAATTATATCACATATTAATTTGTCAGTGAACGTTATGAATAATTGTAAATTGAAAATAGATTTTAAATGTAAAAGTAAACTTACTAAAATAGTCTTGTGGATATCCCATCATCATGACCATCGCCTTCTAAGAACTTTATTTCAGCAATTAATCCAGTATTTGCATTAATCACGATGAACAATCACTTTGGCCAGTTAAATGGGTAAAGTACCAAAGCAATATATAGCAACAAACTCGTAGAACATGTGAAACTGTGCCAAAATGAAGCCTGAAATAGGTTAATGATAATGTTTCATACAACTAAAATGATGAAATATTATATCATGTAAGAATCTTGGTATCAATCACGTACGTAAAACTGTGACAAGTACTTTAGAAAAATGTATAATGACCTCATTTTGTAAGGTAAATATAGTGAGCTGAAACTAAACATCCCTAGGAACGACAGTTAAATCAATGATTCTGGTAATCTGTAAACCGAAAAACATCATAACATAGCGGTATCATTTATCATATCGTAAAATGAAAATAAAAACCTAAGAACAATTGAAACTGATGATGTATAAAGATCTCGGTGATTACTTTTAACCCCCAGGGATATTAATGTAATTACTGTATATGACAAAACCATATATACAAAGTACCAATTTTGCTGACAAACCTGTTGATTCCATCGATTTTCCTAAAACTCGCCTTTATACATTTTGATTCAGTTAAAATTTATACAATACATTGAAGCTTTATATATAAATTTCTTGATGTTTTGTCAACAAGCTGTGATAAAAATATGCAAGATGAAAGATTCCTAGTTTCCATAACAACGTTTGCCAATAAATTTTCAATTGATGAAAAATTCCTTTGACAAATGATAGTTTTGTACTGAAAACGAAACTCTAGTGTTTTCTTCTTTGAATTCAAACATGTTCATAATGCAAAAATACTTAAATGACAATCTTTATTGGACATACTGAATTAATTTTATAGTTTTAAAATTAAAGCATGTTTTAATTTCATCCCTATTCAACATTTGAGAAAACAGATAATTTCCAAAGATATGAGTCATGTTTATTGACAAAATTAATATCTTTTTTTAATTTTAATGATTATTTATCGATTGAACTACCATTTAAAACTGTTTTACAAAGGTGCAATTAATCTCCTTAGTTGCAAACAAGTAAGCGTCAACAAGACATACAACAGCAAAAAAATGAATAAACAAGATAGAAACAAATTAATGACAATTGGTTATTTACTCTCCTGAATTCGGTATCCACCTGATGCTGTCTTTTAATGTTGTTTAAACGTTCATTTAAGGGTTTAAGCATGTGTTTATAAACACAGCAGTACATAATTACAATCAAAGTTAAGTCTATTTTAACACATACTTTTATAATTATTATTTTTATTAAAATTTATTTTTTTAATGAAAATACATGTAGTCTGAACCATAAACACTTCAGACTGTTAAGAAACATTCTATAATCCATTAATCGTTATTATAGATCATAGATGCGTGTCTTATAAATTCAAGACATACTTAACAGGCGCTTAACTGACACAAAACTAAGTGAATTAAATACATTTGTTCATTTACACTTACATTTGCATTTTGAAAGCATGCAATAAATAAACGCAATAGTTCAGAGATCAATTGCAAAGATAATGGTGAAAAATCAAGAGAGTAACACAAATAAAACAGAAAAAGGTCTGAAAGGGAGTTAAGCTGTATTTGCCACAAAGACAAATCGATTAAAAAAGTCCATCTTGTCATTTATCATTAATGAAGTTTTTGATATGGCACAAATCACTCTTCACCATAACCGCAAAATGCAATAAAAAATAAAGTTGCTTTTAACTGTATTTAAAACGACAAAATAAATTAACGTAAAAATAGTGAATATTTTTCAAATCAGCGCCATATACTTATTTACCGTACATTCTGTGTTATGGTCAAAAGGAGATGTTAATTTCATCATCCATTATTGCACTGTCAGTTTTTTACATGCCACAATTCTCCAAAATATAGTTATCACTTACTTTACATTAAAAATTATACTACGTGAAGTAAACCCAAAAATAGAATTTGAAGAGTTTTCAGTTATACCAAAATAACGTTAAAAATATTTTTCACTGGTTTGTTTGATTTTTAGCGACTACCTATATTTGTAGTTTCCTACACAAAAAGTTTTAAAATGTTATCGCTGTTGTTTACAAAAAGTAAGTAATTGATGAAATAACAATGTTTTGAAATATTTCACAACTAAAATAAAATTATTATACAAATGTACTTGAAAAATAACCTTTGAAAACTGTTTTGAAATAGAATATCCTTTAATGCTTTTGTAGTTGCAAAAAGAGGTTTTTAATTGCTGAAAGTAAATTTTTAAATATCTTAAAAACTTTCTTTTAAGACAGAAATTCAATAGTATATAGAGTAAGTGTTCGTGATTGATATGTCATGTACTTACAAAGGAACTTTTGAGCACTCTTTCTGTTTTATTGCAAATTGAAAAAAAGCAAATCGTTGCATGTAATTCAGCAAAATATTTCTCTGGTACTCCCATTGAATATCGCACTTGCTGAAAGATCCTTGATAACATGAACGCCTTTGGGATTAAAGAACCGTTAGTGAATTAGAAACTTTTGCAATTATGTTACATTGGAAAGACAAATAAACAATCTAACATCGCTAAGGGATTTTGATTCTGCAGAGTGCCAGACTGTGATTTTAACCCATACATTGATTTAATCGGTCTACTAGATTTATTTTAATACAATCATACACAAAAATAAGTTGTATTTGAAAAACTAAAAGTTAAGATTTCTCGAATATTGGTTTTATAGGAATTTTAAATGTATAGGTTCTAAAACAACTGCTTATTGTTTTATTTACCACTACCGTTATAGAAGTTTCTAGAGTCAGAGTGGTCTATTGTACCTGCTTATTGGGCAGATCGATTTTTTGCCTTACCTACTTGCGCAGAACTAAGTGGCAGGAATGACAGATTTTACAGTTTGTGACTTTTTAAGGCATTCCAGATTTTCCAATTAGAGTGGACCAGCAGCCGACATATTTAAAGTAAAAAAACATTAACAAGAAATATAAACGTTAAGCATTCATTTTATTGATTTTTTTACTTCAAATTGCAAAATTTATTTAAACGATAACAGAAGTTATTATAGTGTATAGTTAGATTTCTAATGAGAACAAGAAGTTTTGAAAAAATGTTCGTCTGTTTTAATGCCCCCTTCCAATATTGTGCACCGACAAACACGTTTAGAGGTTTAAATAAAAAACTCACATATCTTCTGGTTCACTTTGTAAGGACAAATATAAAGAAAAATGTTTTGTTATATGATATGTTTTGAAAATAATAGGATTATGAAAATACGAACATTTTATGATGTCGCTTAAAACAACCATGGAAAATACATGACGGATATAAAGGTAGTTTTTTGTATAAAATAAAGAGACTTGGAGTTTTTATGAAAGAAGAAAATCAATGAACTAAGATACAATTTCATTTTGCCATATTTAAACTCAAAAATGTTTATTCATAATTTAACCTCGTTGCAAAATCCTTTTCAAAATAACATATAAAAGGAAATCATTAATCAATCTAATCAAAACCACCGGTCTATTTTCAAATTACTTTCCAAAACACAAATTTTAAAATTTAAAAACTGGTATGTTTAATTAATCACGTTAACTTCCACCAAGGAAAATAAGACGGGTGCTCAGGAATTGTAAGCATCACTTTTCCTCCTTTCTTACTAGCTGTTTTTCGAACCAAAGATATCTATAGTACATGGTATTTGAGAAATTAAGCATGACCGCATGGCCGCATGACCACCATGACCACACACCTAAAAACAATGAATCCAGATGGTAAAAAAAAGTTTCTGTAATTAAAAAAAGCCCGAGCATGACTATATACCTAACGATAAATGATTGAGAAAGTATTGTAAAGTCGTTATGTAGAAAAGCATGTTTACAGTTAACGAGTCTGACTATACACGTACGTTAGGACAGTCGTTCCAAACAGTAAATGATTTTTTGACAATAAGAATATGTACAGATAACGAACAAATTTTAACACTCTAAAAAACAAAATATAATTGTCAGAGTTCAATTTACTTTATTTCTTATCATCATGTATTTTCCTTATATCTACCCTTTTATGGCATTTCTATTTTTTTCCGATATACTTTTGGGTCTAAGACTGCTCTTCATAAAGATTTGTGTAAATTTACAATTTATGATTTTATATTGGTGGGTAATGATTTCTAGTTAGAAAAATATTTTCTTTGACAAACACATTCACAACCATTTTGGCCTCAATTTTTTTGAAAATTTATCTTCTCTATAAAAAATCCTTTAGACATAAAAAGGAGTTTATGACTGATAGTTTCATAACTCAATACAACGGCTTTTACGCATTTATTTTGATCAATAATTAAGTGAAGCACCCAATAAATAGCAATAATTTAAAATTGCGCAAGAAGAACCACAAATGAACACGTCAATCTGTTGCAATGTAAAGAGAAATTATCGGAGATTTCTGCAACTTTTTGTCGCCCATTTTAAAAAAAAAAAATCAAAAAATGATTTATTAGAATACAAAATAATCACTGCTTTAATCACTTATCGTGACTGTTAAAAAGTTTGAGACTCTTAAGAATTTTGAAATGATCCTTTCCTTTGCCCTTGCTTTTACACCAGAAAAAAATGTAACCTTTTTTTTTATCGTAGTTGCAACATAAAATTATAATTGTTTTTTTAATTATTATCATTTTGTTTTTGTTTATTTTTATGACTGAATGTTACTATAATTAATCTCTTGAAGTTTATGATTCATTCATGTTGTGACAGCAGTCAATCCCAACGTCAAAGGAGAGAATTGTTTTGCTAAAGCTAATTTTTACATTTAAATTTTTATGTATGCCGATTGCCTATAGCTTTATATATTACTATTAATGTAAAAGAATTCTTTTCCCGTTTATAACAATAACGCGATATGTACATATTAGTAGATGTTGATCAAATTATGCCTTGGGAAAATGTATGATAAAATGACATTAACAAATCACATTACACTATACCTTTAAAGGTTTAAAAAGCAATAACTAAAACTTCTAAATTTCTAACCAGTCCTAAAATAAACTAAAACTTATACTAGATACATGTAAATTATTTTACAACCTATCAATAAATAAAAAACATACCAGCCCATGTCCAAATCACAATCCCAAGACTAAAGTAAAAACTTTGAAAGTGGTCTGATAAAGTTAAACACGTGATCTTTTACCAGGAAAGGAAGACCGGGTGCTTTTAAAAATTGCAACTTCTGTCTAAGTAGGTACACCCGCCACATAATAATTTGATGATAATTATTAAGCATAAATTAAAATATCACGTTTTCTAAACTGTTCTGGATAAAATACGAGTATGTAGCGGTTTAGTTTATTATTCGAAAAATAAAAAAACATTTCTAATATGCGCATTTTTATGCCAGTAATTCAGAAAGAGAAAAATTCTTAAGCAGTATCAAAATGAACATTTATTTAAGTGCCCTTGCAAATTCTTTTTGTAACTAAATCTACGTTTGATTTTTTTTCTTAATCTGTTTTCTCATCTAATGACACTGTGTCGTTGAATTTGGTTGGTTATTGCTACGTGTATTTTGTCATTCTTTTATTCAATATGTATTGCTGTACATTGATATATTTCCATAAAAAAAGCTCAAAATTTTGCCAATAACAAATTTTGCAAACATCCTTTATTGTCTTTGCGTTACTTAACAGTAAGCTTTCCATACTATTTTCATTGATTGAATGACATTTAAGTAATATACTACGATTAAATGTTTTAAATGCACATTGAACATAACAGCATTGTAAATAAATCTAACCACAAAACCATTAAATTGTATAACAGCAATCTACCTTACAAGCTTTATCATATTTGACGTTCTACGGTTAAAGGATATCGAACATGAAAATTAAATCTCCTACCTTATTCAGAATACCGCAGATTAAGATCCATTTCTATCATGTAGTAAATAATAATGTTATAATTTACAAAAATGAAATAAATGCATCCATGCTACTTGATAATACAACGAAAAATATTCTCTTGTTTTTTGTTTATATATTTTTAAAATGTCATTTTATAACATAAAACGTTAGTACTTCCATGTAAATAGTGTTGTCAAACAAGATTAGTTCAAACGATGACAATTTTTAATATCAACATGATCATTTAAGGGAATTCTAGTCTATTGATTTACTAGCCAGAAAATCTACATTAAATCTGGTTTAACAATAGGACTTAACATGATTATCACAATGGCAGGAATCTCTTTGTGATCATCATATAGAGATAATAAGTTGCCATTACGTATTGATGTTATTAAAAAGTAAACTTTGTCCTATCAGTCTGGTGAACAAACATTCAGTTAGTAAGCGCTATAATCCTTTGACCATTTCACTCATGTCTTTTTCCCTATTCTTGATATTAAAGTCACTTTTTATACTTTGCATGTTATATTTTTGTTTAACGCATAGATTTCAAAATTTCGGTTTTTCTTATTTTACAATTACTATTTTATAATGAATTTGTTAAAATGGTAAAGAAAACAATGTTTTATTAGTCAAATGCTATCTATTTGTGACATGCTTTCTCGTTGTTATATGTCCGCTCATCTAGTTAATTTAGAAATTGATTTAATCATAAGTTATCTGCTAAGGGTGCGTTTATAAATCATGCTTCAATTGCTATCTACTTGTGCTCTTAATTTTGATCTGTTTATCTCCATAATCCAGACACAATGCTTTATAATAAATTTTTAGTTTCATACTTTTGTAACAGAAATTTAATTCAATGCCGTGACTTTTTTCTAGTTTCTATCATAATTAACAAATTCAAATGTGTGTTTCATATTGTTGTCAACAAATACAATCTCTCAATTGCATTCTTTAATAATAATTTTTTTTCTCACCAAAAACAATGCTTGAGTTTCGTTCTTTATTAATATACCTTTGTTTGAATCTTCTTCTTGTCGCTAAAAACATTTTTTCAGTTTCATTCTGAAATACTGGTAATAAAATTTTTATGATTGTTTATGTTGTCATCAAATACAATGTTTTATTTTTTGGTCAATTCCTTCTAATTTTAATCTTCAAAAACATATTTCTATCTTTTTTCAAGGAATTGTTACTGAATTTAATGTCTCAGTTTCTGATTCATTTCTCCACAATTCTAATTTTTAGTAACAAATTCATTTACTTATTCTGTTCTTTTTGTTATTTTTGTTGTAACCAAAATACAATGCTACCGTTCCTAGTCAATTTCCTCTAATTCTAAACTCCAATAAAATATCCATATGCTACTTTCGTACTGTTGTCATTAAATACAACGCCACAGTTCCTTGTCAATTTCTTCCGAATTCTAAACTTCAATAACAAATCCGTTTCCTTACTAGTTTTTTGTACTGTTGTCACCAAACACAGTACTACAGTTCCTGATCCAATTCTTTTTATTTTAATATTCAGTAGCACATCCATATGCTACTTTCGTACTGTTGTCACCGAATGTGCAATGCTTTAGTTCCTGGTCATTTTTTCTTTTTCAGTGTTTAATAACAGATCTTTATGTAAGTTTCACATTGTTGTCACCGAATGCAATGCTTTAGATTCTGGTCAATTTATTTCAATCTTCAATTAAAGACTACTATATTTGTTCCATGCTGTTGTCACCGAAAACAATGCTTTGATCCTGGTCAAAATCTTTCTTACTTCAATCATAAATAAAAGATCGCTAAATTTATTTATGTTGTTGTTCGCCGAATACAGTGTACTTCAGTTCCTATAAATTTAATTAAATTGTAGATTTCTATATTTGTTTATTGTTTGTCACCGAATATATCACTTAATTTTCTAGTCATTTTTTAAAGTTTTAAATAATCGATTTTTTTTTATTTGTTTCGTGTTGCCATCAAAAGCAATGTATATTTTCCTTTGTAACCTTATTATAAATCTGGGTTATTCAAAGATAAAAAGCTAATAATAGACAATGTTTTAATGACTGACAATTTTCATTCAGATTTCTATTCGCTAATTTCGATTATTCAAAATAATGTTTAATAATAGATGTGTCATCCTTAACATTGTTTTTGGCTCGATTTGTTAATAAACAATATTGATATAACTAATATTGTAAGCAGTCGTGATGATGGATCTCTATTGTCTCAATGAATGAAACTCCGGACGGAAAAATCAATAAATAATACATTTAAAACAATCTCCTGTGAATTAATGCCAAAAACTAAATTATAAAAGGGTTTGGTTTAATACAAAAATGTTGGTATTAAATACTTACCAATACATCACTTGATAAAACCAACATGTGGTAGCCCTGCAGCTTCACAGTCAATTTGAAACACTTTACAAATTTAAGAATCATGGATCATGAAATATGTTAATCTTTAAGACCATAAAAACACCTTACATCACCTGAAAAGAAAGTTGTTGCAGCATCTCCACAGACACAAGAGCTGACCAATTATTGCAAAACTGGTATAAATTTGTGATAATACGAAACCACCTGAACATCACTACAAGAAACTGTTTTGCAGCATGTTCAAAGACTTAAGAGGTGACCGTTGATTGTACAATTTGTTATAACTTTATGACAATATGGAATCCCTCTGAACATCACTACAAGACACCGTGGTGCAGCATTTCTAATGAATCAAATGCTGATCATTGGTAGTGAAATACTCGTACCATCATGTAGAACTCTATGAACATCACTACAAGACACCAGATTGCAGCATTCATCCAAATCAGGAACTGATCATTGACTATAATTTTGTTTACATAAAGGTGCATAGTTAACTCCTTGAACACCACTAAAAGACACTATTTTGCAGCATCACTCAAATATCAGAAACTGATCATTATTTGTAAAATATGCAAGATCGTAAGGACCATACAGAACTCCCCGAACAACAGTACCAGACACCTTGCTGCAACATCCCCATGAATAAGAACTGACCGTGTGTTTTGCTTAATTTATGTATTTTATTTGTAGTTCCTTTCTTATTTGATTTTTTGCTGGTGACAATTATTTGGATGAAGATGAAATTGTCATGTTTCAATTTATTTTTACGTTACAATCTTGTTTATAAAATATCGCAACTATTTTAATTTCAAAATAGAGTTTAACAATAAAACAGGTTTACTAAGATTTGGAAAGCAGTCGGTTTATCCGCAGTCCGTTTCTTAATCATCCAGGCTATACCCTTCTGTTAATGTATGGTTAATCTAATAAAGAAACTAAGATGCAATACCCACGCTGTTGTTTCAAATGTTACTAAAACTTTATTTAAGAACATATAATACCTAATTATAAACAAACCGTAAAACAGACGGCACTCCAAGTAACAAAGCACAGTAACAAATAAATCTTTATAAATCACGATTAACGTTATCAGCAGGATGAGAACGGATACATTGATGGAAACTGCTCTTGACGTTAATAAAATCACCAAGCAACACGTGACAGATCTAGATTCCAACTGTTATCGATGTTATTTATGTTATCGATAATTACTTTTTTCAATTTTCCATCTTAGTGAAAAGGTTTGTTTACTATTGATACGTTTGTATGGAAAATAGGAGGAATTCTATTATTATTATGTATTTCTCTTTTCTTGCCTTGTTCTGTCGTGTTTGGCTGTTTTATCATTCATGATGACTTGTATTTTGTCGTGTTCTTGTTGCATTGACAGTTTCCAGGCGCGTTTTCAGTTGCGAAATCCTTCCTTCTATATTTTAACACTTTATTCGATAATGTGTACTCGAATATCTTCAAACAGAACCGTGTCGAATTACAGGATTCCGTGGGCTTAAGATTTGTAATTTAAAAATGGAAATTGAACTTGTAAATACAATGCTAACGTATATTAACGTCTAAGCTTTTTTAACAAAAAATATTTAGAACAGGACATGCATGTACAGAGAAAATGATAACCAATAGTAGCGTAAAGGCGTTCCATTACCAATACCAATATTTCACAACAAGTTGTTTCAGAAAGTCACAATAAACTTTTTTCAACAAATCAGTGGAGCAGAAATGTAACAAATTATATTCATTAAAGAACGTAAACCGATATGGAAGCCAATGGTTAAGTTAATTTTATTACAGAAACTGACATATTTGTGATCGATTTTATTGATGTTATGCTCGCTTTATTCATATATCTGAATAAACAACCCTGCATGAAATGACATGGACTTGTATTCCAGCATTGAGGAAAATTGGCCAATTTGGAACCTAACGGACAATTGAATTGCAAATCTGAATCTGAAATAATCTATTCAACAATGACTGCTGTATCATCCTTACTCCATCAACCGTCATGCCATTTTGGTTTACTAGAACAATCTATAATCTACAAATATGTTCCCTTTGTAAACTGGCCAACCACAACAAAAGTTGCAGATAAGTACGAACACAAAGCAATACAAATTTAAATAAAAATCGAATATTCCTATTATATCATAATGCTCCACAATGTAGGTTTTATAAATGCTCATAAACACACAAAAATTAATCTTATCTGTTCGTATTGATTTTACGTGAAGGTAGTGTTTCCTTCTTTATCTCTGAACAAAAACGTAATTAAAACTATACAGAAATAGTCATATTATGATAAAGTTTGATAGTTAAAAAACATAAGCCAGAAAGTTAAATATTTATGAATCTAAAGTTCCAAAATTATTCAAATCCAAATCCAGCTAAAAAATGCTTTGCATGAAGGAACAAACCTTAGTTTAGGGTAAATTTTAAAATTTAGGACAACTGAAAATTTCGTTAAATGTAAGCTTTATAATTGCTTATAAACATACTAAAGATCAATCTTTTCTGTATTGATTTTACGTGAAGGCAGTGATTCTTTCTTTTATCTTTGAACAAAAACGTAATTAAAACTATACAGAAATAGTCATATTATGCAACTAATTTCTGATATATAAAAATTACAGTTATATAATTTTGGAAATTTAGATTCATTATTTTCAACTGTTTGGCTTATGTTTTTTATCTATCAAACTTTTCGGTCTTAGTGTCACTGATGAGGAATGAATTTCCGGAATGTGCACATCTGGCACATCAAAATTAAAATGGTATTTGTGTTATATATTTATTATTTTTTTAACTTAATTGATACCTACATTTAGCAACTTGATGGTTTTCGTGTCATTTATTTATCTATTTATTCATTCATTTATTTATTAATTTGCTTATCCATTTATTTTTCCATTTCTACTATAATTATCATACATACAACTATATTTCAATAAGTGACTGCACTAATAATACTGAGACTGATAGAGAATATCATTTATATTCGTTGCTATTTTTATGATTGCTGACAGGAAAATTCGCTTAATCAATTACATTTAAGGAGTGTCTGTTCTATTTGAATTGCTCATTTCATTTAATTTCATGACGGTAACTTGACAAATTAAGTTAAACTTCTTTTGGCATCGTCAGACACACAGAATTGAAAAATAGGCACATCTTAAAAAACAATTGTCTTTATAAATTCATTTAGTTGACTTTTAATTATGCTAACTGGCAAACAATGTGAAAATCGTACAAAATCTCTATTTATAATAACTTGAAGTTGTATCACAATAGCAATGGGTCTAATGTAAAAGTTCTAACTTATCATACAATGGATGATTTTAGTGCGTGTTGATCGAAGACCTAGGTTGCTGGATGGTTTTTAAAGCGTCCACGTACGGATAACAGCGCCTATCACCGCCGAGGTTTGAATCCCAATTAGGCAGATCCAGGTACCGTAAAGCAACACATGAATTATCTAGGTTCTAACTGTTATTTAAGTTTTCGTTAATTAATTTTTGTTTAATTTCTGATATATAACAATTACAGTTAATAACTAATTATATTTTTTTTACTTAATTGATACCTAGATTTAGCAACTTGATGGTGTTTTTGTGTCATTTATTTGTATATTTATTCATTCATTTATATATTAATTTACTTATCCATTTATTTTTCCATTTCTACTATAATTATCATACATACAACGATGTTTCAATAACTACCAGACCAATAATACTGAGACTGAGAGAGAATACCATTTATATTCGTTGTTATTTTTATGATTGCTGACAGGAAAATTCGCTTAGTCAATTACATGTAAAGAGCGTCTGTTCTATTTGAATTGCTCATTTCATTTAATTTCATGACGGTAACTTGACAAATTAAGTTAAACTTCTTTTGGCAACGTGAGACACACAGAATTGAAAAATAAGCACATCTTAAAAAACAATTGTCTTTATAAATTCATTTAGTTGACTTTTAATTATGCTAACTGACAAACAATGTGAAAATCGTACAAAATCTCTATTTATAATAACTTGAAGTTGTATCACAATAGCAATGAGTCTTATGTATAAGTTTTGGCTTATCATACAATGAATGAGTTTCAGTGCGTGTTGATCGAAGACCTAGGTTGCTAGATGGTTTTTAAGCGTCCACGCACGTATAACAGCGCCTACCACCGCCGAGATTTGCATCCCAATAAGACAGATTCTGGTGCCTGAAAGCAACACATGAATAATCTAGGTTCCAACTGTTATTTAAGTTCTTGTTGATTATTTGTTTAATTTTCCGTCTTAGTAAAAGACAGTTTACAATTGATAATTAATTTTCAGCATTTATTTGCAACAAGATGTTTCATCAAACAGAAGGTCACAATAAACTTTTTTCAACAAAGCAGTGGACCAAAATATGTGACAAATTGCATGTTCATTGAAGAACGTGAACCGATATGGAAGCCAATAGTTAATTTTAATTTTTAATTTTTAATACAGAAACTGACATATATGTGATCACTTTTATTGATGAAGTGTATGTTATGCTCGTTTTATTCATTTATCTGAATAACAACACTGTATGGAATGACATGAACTTGTATTTCAGCATTGAGGAAAATTGCTCAATTTGGAATCCAGCAGACAATTGAATTCAAACCTGAAATAATCTATTAAACAATGACTGTTTTATCATTCTTACTCCATCATTTTATAGATAACCCCCATTACTTTTTTTCACTAGAAACAATCTATAATCTACACATAAAAGTTAGTTTTGTCAACTGGCGAACCACAAAAGTTGGAGATAAGTACGTAGGTAAATCAAAGCAAAATAAATAAAAATCGAATATTCCTATTTATCATAATGCTCCACAATGTAAGCTTTATAAATGCTTATAAACATACTAAAGATCAATCTTTTCTGTTCTTATTGATTTTACGTGAAGGTAGTGTTTCTTTCTTTTATCTTTGAACAAAAACGTAATTAAAACTTTACAGAAATAGTCATATTATGTAACTAATTTCTGATATATAACAATTACAGTTAATAATTAGTTATTATTTTTTTCCTTATGATACCTAGATTTAGGAACTTGATGGTGTTTTCATGTCATTTATATATCTATTTATTCATTTATTTATTTACTTACTTATCCATTTATTTTTCCATTTCTACCATAATTATCATACATACAACTATATTTCAATTACTGTCAGACCAATAATACTGAGACTGATAGAGAATACCATTTATATTCGTTGCTATTTTTATGATTGCTGACAGGAAAATTCGCTTAATCAATTACATGTAAAGAGCGTCTGTTCTATTTGAATTGCTCATTACATTTAATTTCATGACGGTAACTTAACAATAAGTTAAACTTCTTTTGGCATCGTGAGACACACAGAATTGAAAAATAAGCACATCTTAAAGAACAATTGTCTTTATAAATTCATTGAGTAGACTTTTAATTATGCTAACTGACAAAAAATGTGAAAATCGTTCAAAATCTCTATTTATAATAACTTGAAGTTGTATCACAATAGCAATGGGTCTAATGTAAAAAGTTTTGGCTTATCATATAATGAATGATTTCAGTGCGTGTTGATCGAAGATCTAGGTTGCTAGATGGTTTTTAAAGCGTCCACGCACGGATAACAGCGCCTACCACCGCCGAGGTTTGAATCCCAATGAGCCAGATTCTGGTGACTGAAAGCAACATGTGAATAATCTAGGTTCCAACTGTTATTTAAGTTCTTGTTAATTATTTGTTTAATTTTCCGTCTTAGTAAAAGACAGTTTACAATTGATAATAAATTTTCAGCATTTATTTTCAACAAGATGTTCCATCAAACAGAAGGTCACAATAAACTTTTTTCAACAAAGCAGTGGACCAAAATATGTGACAAATGTATGTTCATTGAAGAAAGAATAACCGATATGGAAGCAAATAGTTAATTTTATTAGATCATAAAATAATCTAAAACTGACATATATGTGATCGATTTTATTGATGAAGTGTATGTTATGCTCGCTTTATTCATATAACTGAATAAACAACACTGCATGAAATGACATGAACTTGTATTCCAGCATTGAGGAAAATTAGTCAATTTGGAACCTAGCGGACAATTAAATTAAAACCTGAAATAATATATTCAACAATGACAGTTGTATCATTCTTATCCCATCAACCGTCTTGTCATTTTTGTTTTCAGGATCAATCTATAATCTACAAATATTAGTTATCTTTGTAAACTGTTGAATTACTAAAGTTGCCAATAAGTACGAAATTAAAGCAAAGCAAAAGTAAATACCAGTATTCCTATTATATCATAATGCTCCACAATGTAGTTGTGAGACTTTCGTTTGATTCGTATTTTTCTCTAAAAATAAATGAAAACAGGCTTGAGATCATTACGTAACACAACTGCACGTTCTGTAAGAGAGACCAACAATGGTTCACTTAGTACAAAATATTAGCTATTGTAAATATACAAAAATATGCTTGTTCAACGTAACGGGCATTTCCTGCAACTTTGTAATGTAACTTTAAATGAACCGTAACCATTACTTGACCAAAAATATGCAGGGAATCACTTTAAACCAAATGCACTGTTCTTCCAGCACACCGGTGTAATAAAGTATTTTGACCCGGTTTGAAAATTGACCCGGGGTTCATTTTTCAACGTTGAATATTGAACCGGGTTGCTTTTTCAATGTTGAAAATTGAGACCAATATTCGTGAAATTTTTACCCGGGGTAATTTTTTACAGGTCGATATTTTTCTCGAAAAATTATGACCTCATTTCGTTGAAAAATGACCCTATTGAATATTGACCCTCCCCACAAACTACGGAGTTTTGATCTGTCTATGATCTGGACGTTGTTCAAAATGATTTAATATATATATATATATATATATATTCATATACAGATTGACTGAAACCTATATCACTAACACCCCATACAAACCACAAAAAAACCCAACAACTAGAAGAAAACAAACATCAATTCATTAGTAGTATCTGTTTTAACCTGTTGAATTTAGATCCGGTCTACTGATCTAAATTCCACGATCCGGTTCAGTTTTCAACTGGGTAGGGTCGTTATTCAACACAGTTGGTCTTAATTTTCAACGTTGAAAAATGAGACTCCCGGGTCACTTTTCAACCCGGGTCAAAATAGTTCATCACACCGGCAAGGTGAACAGATGAGAAGACAGCGCCGCTCTGCCGTCGAAACGACAATATCCAAATATTAACATTTATTCGGCGGCAGAGCAATCTCGGCGGCTACGTACCACCAAAAACCAAGAAAGATAACATGTGTACTGACCTAGGAAAAATATGCTGGGTATGATTCAATTTGTTCTGCTCAGCAGACAAGATACCCACATGGCGATCGATTAGCTCCAACTGATTTAGATTGCTTAAAAACTTCATTCTCTGACAACAAGATTTCGTGCCACAAGTAAATGCTTTTAGTAAAGGGAAACAACTCCAATATGAGATCTCGTTCCCAAAACTAATTAATAAATCAGATATGATTAAAATCAAATTTGTGAAAAAGTAGTTTGATTACTACAATGAACCCATAATCTCAAAATAAATAAATAAATAAATAAATAAATAAATAAATAAATAAATAAATAACATGACATGATGTCATCTGTGCGGCAACTCGCATTTTACACACATACATGATTTAAATGAAAAAAATCAATTAAAATTCAAAAATACCTTTGTTGTGAAATTAAGTTATAAATATGAATCGCACTTATCATATTTAAAATAAGATGAACATTTCAATTTTAAAAGCATTTAAATAATTATTTAAATGTCTCAAATTAAACCAAGAACTTTAAACAATGACTTTAATGAAACACACTCTTCATTATAAATCAAAGTCATTTTACCTCAAATATTTTGTATTAAAAATGAAATAAATTTGTAATAAAATAAGAACAAATGTTAATATTCAAATAGTAAAATTTAATCTTTAAAATGAGTGGAAAAAACATGAAATAAATGCAAGTACTCACCTAATTGAAAACAGAGGCCTGAATTCGATGCTCGTTCTTTATTGTCACTATGCAGAAGTTACCATCAAGCCAACGCGACCGCTAAGGACACATCAAGTCACTCGATTAGGTAAGGGTCCGCATGGGAAATATTAAACTAATTACACTGTTATACCGTAAGTTTTCCCCGTGTCGAACCTTTAAACAAATTCGGGTTGTCAGAGTCACTGAAGAAAGACAATTTTGTTAAGCTTCGCCTTAATTACTTATAGACACGACTCTTTATTAAGATTACAAACATGTTGTTTATACTTATGTAATTTGACATAGTGGATTAAGAATTGGTCTTCTGATACCAGTGGGAAATCCGGATTAACGTGTATATAGATTTGGATATCTTTTCCTGAGAAACAAAGACAGATTTAGAAGCTAGCAGATGTGGACTGTAAATAAAATTCCAAGGATAATTCTTGTCCACTTTATTTAGAGGGTAAATAATATACCATAAGGCTATTAGCGTTTTTATCTTTATAAAATTACTAAAAAAAAGTCATGTAAAAATTCAATTTAAGGATGAAAATTATTAAATTAAAATCAAAGTTACAAAATATCTAAAAACTATATATACAAAACTATTAGTGATTATTTTATAAAAATTCAAAAATCATAAAAAAAAACAATTTAAACAAATTATTGTGACAGGTTCCCTGACACAAATAGTATAAAGATGTAAACTTGTAGGTTACATGCAATTTAAATCAAAATTATAAAATAAGAATTTGAAACTTGAAATTTTCAATTTAAACACTTTATTTCATAGTTGGTCATGCAACATGGTGAGTCCCAAGGTCACATCCAAACTGAAGATTATTAATAATCAAAGTTTAAAAAAACACTCTGACAATAGAATGTAGGTACATGTATATGGTTAATTAGACAAAAATAGCTTTATTGTAATTAATGTCCGCCTGGCTAATCAATGTCAACACTTTAGAGTCTGTGACACATCTGACTTGATTGTAACACAGTTCCAGGTAATCCATGGATAAAGCTTAAGGTGTGATTAGTCCATTTACGTCTTGTTTAATCAGTGGCTTTCGAATGAAAGAAAAGATAGAAAGATAAATTAAAACATTGAACATAAAAAACTATGGAGTAGATTAAAGTCTGATTTCACCTGTTTACCAAAAATTAAACTTTAAGCGTAATAAAAAAAATATTCTAAACATGGTACATATTTTTGAAAAAATAGCAATTTTTGCTTTGTCACATGGGATTCATAAATGCTATAGATTAACATTTTCTGTTCGTATTGATTTTAACTGGCAGATAGTCTTTCTTTTATCTCTGAACAAAAATGTTATTGAAACTTTAGACATAGTCATATTATGTAAAGTTCTGATATATAACAATTAAATTTAATTAATAGTTTTTTTTCACTTAATTGAGACCCAAGTTTAACAACTTGATGATGTAATCATGTCATGATTTATTTATTTATTTATTTATTTATCATTTTCAGCTATTGGGTACTATGCCATGATTTATTTATTTATTTATTTATTTATTTATTTTTTGTTTCCATTAATACCTTGATTATCATGCATACAAGGATATTTAAATAAATGATATTGAGTCTGATAGAAAATACCGTTTATATCCGTTGCTATTTTGACGTTTTATGACAGGAAAACTCGGTTAATCAATTACGTGTAAAGATTGTCAATTTCATTTCATCATTTCATTTAATTTCATGACGGTAACTTAACAAATTAATGTAAACTTTTTTGGCCTTGTGAGACACAAATTTGGAAAAAAGCAAAGAATACTGACTGTCTTTATAATTATGCTGACAAACGATGTGGATATCGTACGGAATCTTTAATAATAACAAACTAAAATTGTACATTATTTTGATGCTTTGACTTATGATACAATGAACGATTTCTTTAACATGACTGTTAATCGGGAACCTTTTTTGGCTGAATGGTCTTAAAGCGTCCACGTACGGATCACAGCGCCCATGACCATCGATGTTTAAATCTTACTTAGGCAGATCCTAGTGCGGTAATGTCAGTACGATTGTCAAAGTTCGGTGGTTTTCTAAGGACACTTCGGTTTCTTCCACCCTTCCTTGAACTAACAGCCTCCGTGTAAGTGAAGTAATCTTGACTAGGGCGAAAGCATCATTAATCTGATTCAATCCAATCATGTGCGTGTTGATCGACAAAAGATATACATGTACAAACAATTAACATCAAAGATTTATTGCAAGTGGCGTAATAACAAAAGTATGTTCGTATCAATTTAGATTGAGAAAAAATTATCGCATTCTTTGAAGTTAACTATAAATTAAATACTGTAAGAAAGGAGTTAATTGACCGATTTAAAAAAAGTTGCATCTAGGAACGATCTAGACGGGTCGTAAAGTAAACAACTAATAAAATAAAGTTTAACAGAGAACTCTTGAACAATTTTGTCGCTTCTTATGTGTTTATGTAAACAAGTAAATGAAAACAGCATTTGTGTATTTTTATGTCATTTTTACACACGTCTTAAAACTTTCCTCGGATACCAAACTTTGAATAGATCTCAGCGCTTCTCACCGCTTAGGTCCTAATAATTCTGGGCACTTTAGTTTCCTCAACAATGCCAGAACTGGCCGTCTCGTTTAAGTAAGAAATATTGACTTGGGCGTTAACACTCTATCACTTTACTCCACTCAAACCTCGGATTTTTGTTACAATCACATCTGCAAATAATGCACTGCGTCACTTTTTTTATGTAAAATTTGTCCATAAGGGTGGGCCTGCGAAATTTTGTTTAAGGTTACTGGGGTAATGCTGCTATCTGTCCTTATCATTATTCTCTCATTAATATCATGAAGGCTAGTTTTTGGAACAGTAGAGAGAACCGGAGTACTCGAAGAAAGTAACCCAACTCCAGTAAGCGAAGTGACAATCTTTCTAACACCAGATCCGCCTTAAGATATTAGAATATTGGCATTTAGACCACTTTGAATCATTAGCAACCGCTTTAGACGACTCGGTCACCGAGACATCCGTCATGTTCTTCAAGATTAAAATGGTAAGGTACATATTTATGCCAATGAATAAACTGTAAATGAAGATTAATGAACTGGCGATTGAAGTTGTCACAATATTGTATTAGGATATAATAAAAAATATAATAAAAAATGACTAAACATAAAAAAATGTTTCGTAAAATCTTAAACATTGAATTTTATTTATTTACTATTTTACTTATTTACTAACGTTACTTAATTCATCGCAGAAAAGGAACTAAATACTTAAAATTTACATAAAGTTTGTCACAGAGAATGACTTAAAATTTATTAAATCGTTCGACTTAAACGAAATAATTGAATAATTGTATATGCAAAGTATACAAAATGTCAATATTTGCTAGTCAAAAGCCGGGTGTTTATGACTGAAGTTTTTTACCTTTAGGCGTTGTCTTCGTTACCTTGATTGTTGTGAAAAACCCACTGAGACGGAATTTTTGTACCTTGTTGATCCAACAAATGCATTTATACATCTTTTCTCACAATGATGGTCAGCAAGATTAAAAATACAAAACATCTTTGCAGAAACTAATGTAATCTCGTTTATTTTCAGTTGCAGTCACGTGGTAGTTTTTTAAAATTTGTTAATATATTCACGCTGGTTCACGGAATTTTGTAAAAACAAATTTTGTAAAACTCAATAAAAAAAGATGAAGAAATAGAACTAGAACACAAACATATATACCCATAGATAACAAATTTAATGGAAAAAGTTGTTTATATTCGCAGTTTAAGATAAACACCGATTTTGCCCATAGGATAAACGATAATATCGTCTAAGCTACAATCAATTCTATACTACAGAATTATATAGCTTTACTAAAATACTGGTTTCGCTGAATGTATTGACCTTAAAAACACGAGGTCCCCAAGGCGTTTCAGAATAGCCACATATTATTGATTAACAACTCAAAAGATAGAAATTGTCTACATTTGCAGACGACCAATTCTTTATTAGACATATCTAAAATATAACTATACAAGTAGGTTGAATTTCGACCATATACGTCTTAATATTTTACCAAACTGATAGACTTGTATATAACGATACATTGTAGAAAGATTGGTTAGTTAGTTGCCTTTAATGTTGTTTAACGTCGCATCAGCAATTTCTCAGCCATTCGCGACAAGAGCAAGGTTTGTTATCTTTAAGGATTAATCTTAGAACAAGTTCGTGTATGCACTAAATGTGTTGTCTGTCTTGATATGCCAGCTCACAGAGTCAGTATGCTGTAGACGAGCACAGGTGTCGGGTGAACCAGTCTATACTCTGTTCTCTTAATACGAGCACCAAACGAAGATGCAGAATCTCAAAAGCCTTATGTATGACCAAACTGTAATTTGCAAACCCCCAAGCTGAAGCTTTCGAGGTTAATGCTCTACCACTGAGTCGCCGAGATGGTTGCAAATTTAGGTAGTCTGAGCCCTTTAACCAAAAAACATGCTTGGAATACAGGAAAACCTGTATGTAAAGACTAGGTAAGAGACCTAGAGACCTTATACATAGAACTAACAGACAGTTGTTCGTTATGTAGAAGTTCTTTTTTGGTTTGAATATAAAGCAATAGAACCTTAATCCCGGATCTACATGTAGATGAACAGAACCTAGTTGTTCAAAGCTGTTAGCTTAACTAATTGGTTAGTAAAAGTTCAAATATTATGTGTGTAGCAGTCTGGCAGCTCAGTGGGTAGAGCACTCACCTATAATGTGTAAGTCCCAGGTTCGATCCCCAGCCTGACCCTGCTTTTTCTCTCTCCTTCCTTTGACACGTACAAGTTTAAAAATTTCTGTTCAAAGTCAATGTATGAAATTGTTAACAATCAGAAATAATGAAAGTCAAAATGATATGTCCATAATAAATGCGGTTAATTTTGTTAACTTTTTGAGTTTTTCTAACAATTTGTTGTAACTAAAAAAGCTTTAAACTGGGCCAAAGTTTGTCTTCACAAAAAAGTGGTTGGGAAAGCAGGTTTCACTGTAAACATACTTATGATGACTGGCATTAGAAACATCTCTTATAAAACTTTATGTATTACTCTAAATGAACACACAGCTAAAGTGTGCCAAATCAGCAGTGCCCAGGAACCATAATTTTAAATACCACTATTCTTACAGTGGCCACAGTGGCCGTTTGGTTTAAAATCATGCTTATGGCTCAGAGTGGCTCTTCTGCTATGTTCAAATTCTGCTTCGGCAGATTCTAGTGTGAAAAGAAAAAATTTGTCGTAAGATTGCCAAAGATTGGTGATTTATTTTACTCTTTGCACTGTAGTTTCCTCCACCATACCAGAGCTGACCACATCAATATAGGTGAATCTTGAGTGTGTCCTAAAACATCACCAAACTCCAATATTACCACTAAAATGAGGCAAAATATTGTAAATTGCCTTGAGATTTTACAAAAAACAAACAACATAACAAGCCAATCCATATTTGTGTAAAAAGGGATTAAGTGGGAATGTCATGTCAAAGCAATCTAGAATAAATCTGACTGCAACAACATTAACTATCTCTATAGGGACACTGATTTACATAAATGTTTCACTGACTTCATCAAAAGTAGCTTTACAACATATTAATGTAAGGAAATTATTTATTAATTCTGGACATTTCTTTCTCTTTTAAGTAGTAAATTGTTCTGTCAAAGCCAATTAATATTTCTAAATCAGTAACACTATGAAAGTAACAACAGATTTGAAAAGGTTCAATCAGTTTTTGTTCTCTTTTTTTTCTTTTTAATATTGTTCAAGATTGGATGAATCAGATGGTTTCTTGGTAACAATGTTGTTTAATAAATTGCATCAACATTTTATTAATTAATTGCAAACAGATTCTGAGAACATGTTTTTGTTGCATGATAACTGTAAGCGTGTTAAATGGTGTGCCTTGTATTAGGGTACACTCAGGACTTCCTTTTCTGTGAAAGCCCGTAAAGTTCAGTCAGTATGTTCAAGACAAGCATACCGCCCCCAGTCACATTATCTTGACACTGTGTGAACATGTCAATGCTCTGTACTATTCATACTAGGTGCCAGATGAGAAGCAGTATCTTAAATTTTATTGTGGTACATTTGTATTTATAAACAGGTTGTAATTTTAGCTTCAGTTCTGCAGGAAGAAGCAGTTAAATATCAAAATTCACTTACATTTATGATGATTTCATTATCTGCTTTTTTTTCAAATAACATTTGCAATGTTTGCAATTGTTGAATGAAAATTTGTATGGGATTTACAAATGGAATGGTTTCATATCCTGAAAATTTGTTTGAGATTTACCACAGAAATTGTTTCATATCCTAAAAATTTATTTGGGATTTACAATTGGAATGGTTTTGAGTCCTAAAATTTGTTTAAAATTTACCATTGAAATGGTTTGGTATCCTGAAAATTTGTTTTAGACTTACATTTGGAATGGTTTTGAATCCTGAAAATTTGTTTGAAATTTACATTTTCAATAGTTTTGTTGTCTAAAATATTTTGGAGAACAATGATGTCCATAAGTTATGGGTGTTACCATTCAGTCATTTACATGCAATGATGTGTCAGTTAAAGGCAGATTTTGCAATATACAATTTTCTTCTAAGCATCTTAAGTATAAAAACTAGACTGGTGATCCAAAGGATAACTAATACCCCTGCCACTCTCTCAGGAAACCCCCACAGATATATACAGGTAAGATAATTATATACAATAAGAATTAGGTTTTTCCTGTTATTCTGAAGTTTTACCCATTTCCAGACAATAGTACAAATTTCATGGGTAAAACTTCAAATCAGAAAAAGGGGAATAACTCCAGAACGATAAACGGGAAATCTTCAAAAATTGTAGGGAAAACTTCCTTTCATGACCTGATCTATATCAATATGAAATCAATTGGCAGACTGGTTCTGGTGTTATCGTTCGGAAATGGGCAAAACTTCAGAATAACTGAAAAAGTGTCATAACTCTTGAATGATAAATGAGAAATCTTCCGAAATCGAAAAGAACCTTTCTTTTATGACCATAAGCTTTGCATATAAATATGAAATCGATTGGCACACTGGTTCAGGAGTTATCATCCGGAAATGGGTGAAACTTCAAAATAGCAGAAAAAGGGGCATAACTCTTGAACAATAAATGGGAAATTTTTCAAAATCGAAAGGACCTTTTCCTTTCTAACCATTAGCACTGCATAAAATATGAAATCATGTTGTTGAAGACTTTTTGAGTTATCATCCGGAAAACGAATATTATTTCGGATGGAAGGGCAGACATAAGGATCACTATATACCCCCTCCCCTCTTTGAGACGAGGGTATAAAAAAGAATAATGTTTTAAGTAGTGTTATTACCACTTTAGGTCCACCATCATATTCAGAAGCAACTCTTTTTAAAAATTCCAACATAACTTTTTAATCTCTTAAATTAATAATTATATATATACATATCATATTTTTAAAAAAAGACATATTTTAATGACAACATGCTTGAACACAACAAAATATCATACAATTTGAAAGCTTTCACACAGTGCAACAACCACATAAGGGTCAGCTGGTTTCATAGCCCTTATTATGAAACCAGTACCAATGCTTAGACAGCAATAGTTAACAAACAAACAAACAAACAAAATAATAAATTTAAAAAAATGAACAACAATTTTACACTGAATAACACAATGAGGCCATCAAGTAAAATATGTTATTTTCAGTTATTTTTTTAACATTCATTTTGCTGTCTTAGAAAGTGAATTGTTTAATAATAATAATCAAAACCTTGCAGGTTGCATAGAATTTCAAGTACACAATATAAAAATTAATAAAACAAACCAAGTCCCAATATTTATATAAAAAATGCTAACAAACAATCTAGATAAGGGATAAATCTAATTTCATTTGTTGTTGTTGTTGTTTTATAATTAATTACTAAAATATAAAAATAAAAGACATGAATTTTCATGCCTGTTTTTTTTTTCTTTCCTTTTTTTCTTTAATTTCTATGAAGATTTCATTGAACATTCATAATACAACATCAACTCTGATGGAATATTTATGTTGTACATCTGACAAAAAATTCACTTACAACCATACAGTAATATATAGTCATACATATTCACATTAATGCATTTGACTTTTGAACAGCAAGAATAAGATAGTCAAGCAAAAAGTGAAGCACTTCAGATTATTCCATAAGCTAAATAGGCCTAAAATACACAACTACTTGCTGCAACCAACTATGTTCAAGTAGCAATACCACTGACATTTTGCCACACTGTTAGAATATTAAAATTTAAGAGGACCACTTATCACCAATCATTCATCAGCATGTTTCGTCCCGGCCATCTCTAGCAACCATCCTGTCATATCTAATGGGCCAAAATCATTATCAAGGAATTATTTGTAAACTTTGTTTTAATTTCATTAACTCTTTGCTGTCAGGATTTCGACACCATCAGAAGTCACCAATACTGTATGCTCAAACTGAGCAGAACGACTGTTGTCAATGGAAACGGCTGTCCAACCATCCTCAAGAATTACAATCTCAAAGTGTCCTTCTGACACAGCTGGTTCTAAAAAAGGAAAAAAAAGTTTAATTTTAATAAATGTTCCTTAGGCCTAACATAAAAAATTCTTTGTTGGCTGTTTTCAGACCCATGCTATCCACATGGTAGGTAGGAAAAAATGATCTATTACACTTTTGAAAAAGTTTAAATTGGTTTCATATGTCTCTTTTAAAACAATTTTTACAAATTTTTGCTAACTAGTCTTCTCTTTGTGTTTTCTCCCATGGAGAAACTGCAGAATTTCCTTACTACGGTATAAACCTGCTCACAGGTCGTCTCACTTGCCAGGGTTATTGCCCTTTAATACTGTTTCCTATGTTGTATGAGAAGTAAAAAAAAAATAATTAAATTGATGGCAATAAAATTTTTTGGGTAGGGGCATTTCAAGAGGGTCGCTCGATCAACAGCAAACAAAGTAAATTTTATTTTAGGCCTTACCTTATCTGCATGTCTAAGCAAATGAATAAAAAATAATTGTTCACTAAGAGGAGCAAAATCCTACAGAATAGGTAAAGCATCAAGTGACATTCATACCTATATTGTTTTCTTACATTCTGAGAAAATAATAGCAGAAAGTTGTGATGTTTTCTCCATGAATGAAGACATTTGTTGCTATATGTTGTCATAGTGATTTAAGACATCAATTTTACTTGGAGCTAAACACTGTTGTACAAATTTGTCAAAATCAACATATAATATATAATCTAACCAAAAAAAAAAAAAAGAAATAAAAAAAAAAACAAATAAATAAAAATAAATAAAATAATAATAATAATAATAAAAAAATAATAATATTATAATAATACATGTAATAAATAATAATAAAGAATAAAAAAATAAAGATAAATTGTTATAGTAACTGAGTTAACGAAAAAGTCATATTTTCTCAGAAGGTCAGGTGAGGTAGTATAAATTGTTTATAGGTCAAAATAGTGTTTTCCTGGTTGCAACATGTTACTTTTAATAATGAATCGGTGCCTTATATTAAAATTTTGTGTACTAGTCTATTATCTTACCAAGACCAATAATTTGAGAAAGAACAGAAACAGAATACATGGCAATTAATCAGGTTTTTTGCTAGAAATGTCACATAATGGAGTGATTTTATTATTTCAGTAAAAAATACTAAATCAAGAAGCTTAATATCATAACAAATTTTATAGAAAAAACATTAATGGTCATGTTTTAAGAAATTAAATCTTGCATAAAATGTTTCAGTTCTCTAGGTTTGCTGGTACTAAATTTTTACCATTATGTGAACACGATATGAAAAATATGAACAAGAGTTGTCTCCCTTGTCACTCATCAGACCAACAACTTGCCAATTATAAATAAAATGTCTCTTAGGAAAAATGTGTACATAACATTAGGAAGAACAACATCCACATTGTATACATAGTCATGAATTCATGAAGCATAAATTAGTGATAGCTTAATTAACCTCTCTATTCAACAGTCTTTCCTCCTGTGGGCTAAAATTGATTAAGTTATGGTATTTAATGTTTAAACTACAGATTTTCTTTACAATGAAATTTAACTCCAGCCAGAACTCAAGCAATTGATTTGCTTATTCTGTACATTATTATTTTTTACAATGAAATTTAACTCTAGCCCAATTTACAAACAGGACATGTCCAAATGATAACTAATATCAGGAAAATATCAACACTTAGCTATATATTGAGTCATTTTTGTTATTATCTTAAAAAGTTTGTCAGTATACCAGGAATAAAGGGCATCATAATAATTTTACCTATCGTGAAAGTCATTCCTTCCTCCATCATTTGATTACCTTGAATTTCTTCTATTTCTGAAAATAAAAGAAATTTATTTTTATTATTAAACTGAATAAAGTAATTTGTAGCTAAACAAGAGGCCCAATAGAATCAGTATGACTCAACTGGCGGACAGGTTACATCTCATTTTATAGCAATGGCGGCCATCTTGGATATCGCAAGAAGTTGATATGTACAAAATTTAGTCTTCTCCTGCCCAGAACCTTCCATACCAAATATGGTTTCATTTGGCCCAGTAATTTCAGAGAAGAGGATTAAAGTTTACGCATGGATGGATGTATGCATGCATGGACACACACTTTGCCATGCCGTCAGCTCATCTGGCTTTAGCCAGTTGAGCTAAAAAAAATTACTTATCAAAAACCGGTTTATCCAACAACATGAAATGACAAATAAATGAACAGAATAATTTAGTTTTATTTATAATTTGCCAAGCAAACAACTGTAAATCAGTGAACACTAATAGCTCCCAAAATTCTTCTCTAATTTAGACAAATCCATCAAAACATCTCCATAAATCAACTCACTACTTGTACGCAAAGATAAACCATTTAATTTTTAATCTTCAGTTTATTACAGTTCAAAAGAATCTTAAAAGGATGTATTATCTTTAAGATAAATTATTGATTTTTCTTTTATTATTTATTTTTATTTTATTTCTTTTAACTTTAAATGATGCAGAAAACTATTTTCGAAATCCTCAAGCTTTTAATTATTGTTTTAGGGAGAAAAATTGAAAGTAAAAGAATATGAATTCATTTCAGGCTTGATTTAAATGCCATGTGCTTGAGTGCATTATTTTAATAAATAATCAAAAACAGCAGCACATGACAAAAATAAAAAAAAATTGAAGATGCATTATCTGATAATGTAAAACAGGCATTAAACAGGAACACATTACCGGTAAAATCAGAGATCAAATGTTTCGTTAACTTACAATCAATCTATATAGCACAGATGTAATACTCTCATAATAACTGTTGATGATTTTGAATTTCAGATGTCTCAAATATCAATGTCATAATATATGTAATAGGTTGTAAAGGCTAAAATAAATTCATGGTATCTGTTAAGGGTATGCATGTATCAATATATCATTTACAACTTGCATTTCTTTTTTCTTTTTTGGTATAGGGGGCCTCGGTGCCCAAGTGGTCTAAAGCATGTTCTTATGCATCACAGTCTCTAGGTTCAAATCCCACTCAGGCATATCCTAGAGTGAGGAGGTTTGTCAGTTTGCTTGCTGGATGCAGGTGGTTTTCTTCAGGCACTCCAAGTTTCCTCCACCATCCCCAAAACTGACTGCCTCGACATAGGTGAAAGAATCTTAAGTGGGGTGTAAAACACCATTAGCCTACTAAACTCTTCTCTAAAGAAAATGGGCTAGAGAAACAAGATTTACTAGTGATATCACAGCTCTAATGGTGTCTAGAACTTTGGTAATGAAATAAGAATGACATTTGTTGACTAATGCCAATAGTCCATTCAAGGAAATTCAATAGTTTAATAGTTTTTTATGATTTTATTCATCAAAAAGTAAAAACATTTAGCAACCTGAAAGCTAATTAACCAAGCCCACTTAGACAGTCTTGCTGACATTATTATGGCAGATTTTGCACTGTTTATATCATTACTGATTTATCTTTTAATTTGGAGTGAGTGCATTAATGGTGCTTTAATTTCTCAGTCAAAATGCTTTCTCTTATTTTGAGGAAGTCAGTTGGTAGGGGAGTGCCTTGAAAACACCACTAACCTTCAACAAGGGAAATGAATGACTAGGATCTGCCAGAGGGTGATTTAAACATAAGCAGTGAAAGGCTCTGTAAGCATGCTTCGATTTTGCGATTTAAAAATCTATAACATTAAGTTCTCAAATAAAATAAAGTGTCTTTCTTATCAGAAATTTAATTATAAGCAAGTAATCTGATTTTTATTTGATTAAATTAGAAATTCATGTAATGGGTGCTGTTTACCCTTATATATAATTCAGGAAAATTTCTCAACAATGATTTATCATCAATTTACATGTGTTTTGCTGAAATGCAGCTTTGGGGACTTTTTAACTAAATAAATAGATGGTTTTAATGACATAAATCATTATAAAGCAAGTGAATTTTGTTTCCAAAGAGCATGAGAGCTATTGTTGATTTTATAATGATAAAACAGGTGTTAGACTAATTTTGATGAAAATTATTTCATCTGTAACCAGAGTATCACATATTTATTGTTCATGTGTGTGTGTGTGTGTGTGTGTGTGTGTGTGTGTGTGTGTGCATGTGTGTGATAATCCCCAAGATATTTTTTTTATATCTGCAACTTGATATTGTATTGCTATCTGATTTTGATGAGTTTTTTTCATCTGTAACCAGAGTATTGAATATATATTGTTTGTGTGTGTGTGTGTGTGTGTGTGTGTGTGTGTGTGTGTGTGATAATCCCCTAGATATTTTTTTTATATCTGCAACTTGATATTGTATTGTTATCTGATTTTGATGAGTTTTTTCATCTGTAACCAGAGTATTGAATATATATTGTTCATGTGTGTGTGTGTGTTTGTGTGTGTATGTGTGTGTGATAATCCCCTAGATATTTTTTTTATATCTGCAACTTGATATTGTATTGTTATCTGATTTTGATGAGTTTTTTTCATCTGTAACCAGAGTATTGAATATTTTTTGTTCATGTGTGTGTGTGTGTGTGTGTGTGTGCGTGTGTGTGATAATCCCCTAGATATTTTTTTTATATCTGCAACTTGATATTGTATTGTTATCTGATTTTGATGAGTTTTTTTCATCTGTAACCAGAGTATTGAATATATATTGTTCATGTGTGTGTGTGTGTGTGTGTGTGTGTGTGTGTGTGTATGTGTGTGTGATAATCCCCTAGATATTTTTTTTATATCTGCAACTTGATATTGTATTGTTATCTGATTTTGATGAGTTTATTCATCTGTAACCAGAGTATTGAATATATATTGTTCATGTGTGTGTGTGTGTTTGTGTGTGTATGTGTGTGTGATAATCCCCTAGATATTTTTTTTATATCTGCAACTTGATATTGTATTGTTATCTGATTTTGATGAGTTTTTTTCATCTGTAACCAGAGTATTGAATATTTATTGTTCATGTGTGTGTGTGTGTGTTTGTGTGTGTATGTGTGTGTGATAATCCCCTAGATATTTTTTTTATATCTGCAACTTGATATTGTATTGTTATCCGATTTTGATGAGTTTTTTTCATCTGTAACCAGAGTATTGAATATATATTGTTCATGTGTGTGTGTGTGTGTGTGTGTGTGTGTGTGTGTGTGTGTGTGTGTGTGTGTGATAATCGCCTATATGTTTTTTTTAATACATGTACCTAGAAGTTGATATTGTATCGTTGTCTACACAGTTATATGACAGCTAACCATATTTGTAACCACTAGATAGCTCGGTAGAGTGCTCGCGTTGTATGTGGAAGGTTAAGGTTCAAAACCTGGCTTGGTCTCACCAAGACTTGAAAATTTGTAATGATTGTTCTTTCGCCAAGCACTTGGCATTTAAAAATGAAAGTCACAGGGTCCTTTAGAGGAGACTTTAAAATCTGATCCCACAGCAGGCGTGGCTCACTAAAAACCCTACATAGCACATTGCCCTGAGCACACTGCAATTGCCAAAATTTCTGCCATTTCACCTATAGCTGGTGTTGTCTCAAAGTAGGTGAAATATTCTTGACTGGAACATAAAATTCTATTAATCAATCAATCAATCATTAACTGTATTTGTTTGTTTGTTTTTTTTTTTTTGTGTTGCATGATAAAAGTACAGTAATCTCTTGTTTTCTAGTAAAAATCAAACCATAAAACATGAATTTTAATACACCTCCGGTAACATAACTGCTGTTTCAATTTCTTTTTTGTTCCTGACATGTGTATTCCCAAGAGTCCAAAACCAAAGAGGTTATAACAAATAACAAGAGGTCCATGGGCCTTTAACACTCACCTGAGGATGTGATCCAAATCATTTTCAAAGTACAATAGATGTTAGCAGCTATTACAGAAAGTATCCAAGTTTCCCAAGTTTGGACCCCACTACTATAATACTTAATCAGAAATATCTAGTCTATTTATCTAGATAACTACCAAACTCAATCCTTTTATGCAGCTCTGTCCTTGACCCATTAAACCTATGACCTTGAACCATATATAAAAATAATCTCAATATCAATTAATATCTACAATATTCCAATATACATGTCTATACAAAATGCTCATAGTTTTCAAGATAATTAACAATGTCAGTCTTCTTCATATGCACCTATGACCTTGACCTTTGAACATATGAGTTTTTATGACTTTTTATTCATATATCAAAATGATCATCATAACAATATCTTTAATACTCTAATGTACATGCCTATATAAAATAGTTTCAAGCTAGTTTACTTTTTTTTAGTATTAATTAGCAAAAAATAACATTTCAGGTGCAACAACTCCTACATGGATAATCATACAGTTACAAAACTTGGTACCTTGTTAGATTTTGTCATGTTAAACATTTTTGCGAAGTACTGTTTTTATCTGTCTTATAGTGTTCAAGAAAATAGCCAAAACACAAATATCTGTTGAAAAACATAATTTATAACCATTTGAATTTTTTTTTTCAAATGTAGGTCACAGTGAACTAGTTTCTACAGCTACAACAACCAAAGTACAAATTTAAAAAATGCCCACCTAATAAGCCTTCCTGTGAAGTTTGATCAATACTGGCATGGTAGTTTCAGTGGAGATGTTGAAAATGTGCATTGCAGATGCACAAATGCACTCACACACACATGCACAAACAGACATATGGACACATGCTGGGCCCTGACACAAGCTTACATGACCTAAAGGCCAGGTGAGCTAAAAATGACTCTTAGTTACATCTAAATGTTGCCATGCAAGGATTATATTAAACAAAGTACTAGTATTCCTCCAAAGATAATTCTGTTAAATATCAACAATGCTTTGGAGTTAAGTGGTGCTCAATCATTAAGGGTAAGAGAGGCCACTCTTAAAAGTGTTTTATCTAAATAACATAATATAAGTCAACAAGTGATAGTGTAAACTTTCCTATAATGATGTACTTGTTTTATCTACCCAGTAACCTTTCTCCTGACCTTCAACTCCCAGGATTTGACCTTTGATTACAATCATGACACTTCACATAAGACCATAAAGATTATTTATATCAAGTTTCATGAAAATCCAGTTGAAAGGGAATAAGTTATGTCTAAGATACGAGTTAACACTGACACACTTACAGACATACTGATATCTATATGTCACAATCACACTCTTACCATCACATGGTAAAAATATACATTACCTATGTGTATAATATTTGGTGGCCCATGAAAATAACTGCCTATGCCATGCCCACAGATATTAGGTATAACACGAAAACCTTCATTCTCTGCAGTCTCGCTTGAAAAATAAATATAAATTAGTGTTGAAAGTAATGGAATGCCATTATGAAGTCATCCAAAAATGGCTATCAAATCTTTGTCTTGCAATATCCTTTATTCAAAACTTGATGTTGTTTATAAGCTGAAAATATTAGTTTTAAATAATATTGAATTTGAAACAATAACAGGTTGGAATATTTCCTGACAAGAGTGGAGTTGAGTAATGGTGTTTTATGCCCAAGTCAAAATTCTTCACTTATATCGAGGTGGTCAATTCTAGAATTGTAGAGGGCACCAGAGTGCCCAGAGAAAACCACTCCAAAGGCAACTCACAAACTTTCTCACACAAGGATCTGTCTGAGTGGAATTTGAATCTAAGCAGCAAGAGACTCTGTGATCTGAAATTGCTTGTTTCTATTTTTTTAAGACTTGATATGTTCGTAGTTCCATACCATCGATTTGACAGATTCTGTATCTTCCAATTTTATCTGTCAAGTTTAAAGAAGGAAATAAATGTTGAATAAAAACATATATTCTAAAAGGGCATAAAACTCGAGCAAATAAGCTCTTTTTCCTATTTTAAAGAGGAGCATAAAACATCATCAATACAGGTCTTGCTTCTTTTTTTTAAAGAAAAAAAAAGGCAAATGTTGAATTCTACTTCTTATTACTCATATGAAGTTTTAAAAATATCTGGTGATCTATCTATGAAAAACCCTTTGGACAAGGGTTGCAGCGGAAGAAGAAAAAAGGGAAAAGTAGCAAAACTTATGTCCCCTTGTTTTGTCAAGAACATAAATGTGTTAAAGTCTACTTGACCTGGCAATCTCAAATGGCTTGAAATATTTTTGTGGTATTAAATTTTAACAGTAAAATGAAATACCAAAGTAATACTTGCTTATTTTGAAATTAGATTTAATGATTGCTGTTACAATTTAAGTTGGTTTACTGTGAGAGGAACATGGGTATCCAGGCATCTTAAATTCATAAATTCTTCTAAAGCTTGTTCAAATTTGGAAATAATAAGACATCAATATGTTCACAGTCTTGTATGGCAAAAACGTGAACCAAATAATGAAGTATGTTATTATTGGTTAAATTAAGATGGATTTTGTAAAGAGAAATATTAAAATTACACGTTTTACTTAAGTTTAAAATGTTGCCATAGCAAACTACACTATTTTTGTTTTTTTATTACCAAGGATTTCTGTAAAAGAGTGATTCAGTAGAGGAGAAATTTCATTTTTAGGTACCGGTATTTGTTGTTAAATATTTTTCACTCTACAATCATTTATATTTACAATTACATTATTCTTGTTTCAATAAAGTATTTGACGTCCACTATACTTTATAACTTCATAAAGACAATGCTCCACGTGCGAACAGTGATGTCATAGACTTTACCCGCAGATTGCGGGAAAACGTTTTCTAAATTGACGTATTGAATTTTCATTTGCATCCATTCATCCATCTTTTTTGACAAAATCATCTTTTAATAATTGTTTATTCAATTTTTAATTGAAAATGTAATTCTTGTTTGTTGTTATTTTATCAAATTTAATAAATAATTCATATCTAGATCGATCAGTGGGTGCGATCAGATGTCAAATACATGTGGGCAGGGTCAGATGTCAAATGTTCTATTTGAATGACAGGGGATGACCCATTATTTTGAGAAGGTGGTTATAGTGGTTTTTCTTCTATGAAAAGTCTTAACATGTCAGTTTATATTTTGCGTTTATTTGAAAAAGTTACAAAGGATTGTAAATATAAGGAATGACATTTGCTTTGACTGTACTGCATGGAGTTATGCAGTAGAATGGACTGTCTCAAATAACCATGAAAGCCTTTGGCTTTCATTTTATCTGAGACAGTCCATTCTACTGCATAACTCCATGCAGTACAGTCAAAGCAAATGTCATTCCTTAAATATAAAAGGGTTCACAATGGTCACTTAATGTCTAAAATAATTCAGCAGGGCTTGGATTAACAAAGCTTCCTTGACCAGGATATAAGGAGAGATTTTTTGGCAGGGCTAAAAATCTCATACTCTTTATGCTGTTTTGTATTACATTCAATAAAGACTGATCGTGACCTAGGAGAAATAAGTGTTACATTCTAAAACTGAACTTCATTTACCTTATAATGGCTCCTAGTTCACTAAATTTCCGGCCTGGTTTACAAACAGACACACCAGCATCAAGACATTTCTTAGCAATATTAACAAGGCGTTTCCCCTGATCATCGACCTTGCCAATCATATATGTTTCTGATACATCTCCATGGTAACCATTATAGTAGACCTACAGAATACACATGTACTTTAAATGTAGTATCAAATATGCTAAAAATTAAGATCTGATAATGTTGTATATGCAAATATTTTTTAAATTGGACTCATTCATATATTAAGATATATTCAATTGTATTTTTGCACCAGTAATGTATCTTTGCATTAATTTTATCCCCAACTATTCAATAAAATCTGTATGTTTCAAATTGTACAATTACCCTTTTTACATTAAACACTGCTTGTCTGGAGTGCAAGTTACTGATTTCAAATTCAGGACCAAGAAAATGCTACAGGTATTTCACCTTTATAGAAACTTCATCAAATAAATCAAATGTATTTTATTTACTTATAACATCATTATAAACTATGTCAATACAGTTACACATGTATCATTTATAACAAGACATGATCAGGAATAATTCACTAATATTGAAACATTATCAACCAAATTAAATCCACAGACAGGTACTCCACTTATATCCTGACATCATCAACTTAGACAATATTACAAGTATTTTTACTTATATTGCGACATAATAAACTGAAAAAATACATCAGCTACAGATAAAGTATCAGAAGTCAGCAATTCTAATTGAAGTACACTTATAAGTAGTAAGGATTCTTTATCATTACAATCCCAATTTATTTATTTATCTATCTATCTATTTATTGCTTTTTAATGCCACATGTTTTATTTCTGAATGCTTACTGTAAAAAAAATTACTGTCACTTCTCAATTTTGAATTTGTCTGATCATGGCCAAAAAAAAAAAAATCCAAAAAAATAATAAAAAAAAAAATCTGACCATTTCCAGCTTGGTCAAACCTAAGAAACTGGAGACATCAAGCACAAATTAGACACATATTGTACTTACTGTAATGTCAATATTAATGATGTCACCGTTATAAAGTGGTCTAAGATCAGGAATACCATGACAGGCCACGTTATTTATTGAAGTGCACACAGACTTTGGAAAGCCTTTATATAACAATGGTGAAGGATAGCAATCATTTTTTATACACTCCTGGTGTACTATCTTGTCAATGTAATCTGTTGTAATGCCGACCTAAAATAGAAATCAGACACATATTATCATTTGTAAAATCCAGGTGAACTATCTCGTCAATGTAATCTGTTGTCATGCCGACCTAAAACAGAAATCAGACACATATTATCATTTATAAAATTCAGGTGAACTATCTCCTCAATGTAATCTGTTGTAATGCCAACCTAAAACAGAAATCAGACACATATTATCATTTATTAAATTCAGGTGAACTATCTCGTCAATGTAATCTGTTGTAATGCCGACCTAAAACAGAAATCAGACACATATTATCATTTATTAAATTCAGGTGAACTTTCTCGTCAATGTAATCTGTTGTCATGCCGACCTAAAACAGAAATCAGACAAATATTATCATTTATTAAATTCAGGTGAACTATCTCATCAATGTAATCTGTTGTCATGCTGACCTGAAACAGAAATTGTCCAAACATTCAAAATATTATACACTTCTGAGAAACTATTTCATCAATGTAATCTGTTGTCATGCCAACCTGGAACAAAACTCAGACACATATAATCATTTATATACTCCTGAGGAACTATCTCAATGTTACTCCTGAGGAATTATCTCAATGTGTAATCCATTGACTAGGCAACACTCCAACAAATACAAACTATAACTCGCTGCGTGTTATCCTTAAGGACGATAGTATACTATCAAAACATGTGGGATTAAACTTTTAAGGATTAAAGATAAAACGGTTTTGTTGGATGATAAATTTATTGGTACAGCAGCTGGGTTAAGTAATGGTGTTTAACACCCTTGTCAAGATTTTTTTTTGAGGTAGTCAAAATGGAATGGTAGAGGAAACTGAAATACCAAGATAAAACCATTGACCTTTAATTAGCAAGCGAGCTTACAAACTTTTTAACATTAGAATCTGCCTAATCAGGATTCGATACTAGGTGGTTAGAAGCACTGTGATATGTCCCTGTGCACTTTAGAGTACTAGGCCACTGAGAATGAGAATGTTATGAACACATCATTTTTCTATATACATGTAAATTGAAAAGAGAGTGGTCACATCAATCTTCTAAGACATTAAAAAGAAAACTATTTACTATCCTTACCTCTAGTTGTGAGGCAGCTTTGTCAAGAATTTGTCTTGCTAACTGACATGATTTTCTCATTCCCTCTATCTGTTCGGGAGTTTTGATTTCAATGCTAGACTCATCAGAATCTACAATGCCTTTAAGAATATAAGGAGGTTTCTTAATAAACCCTGGTACAATTCTGCTAGGTGTGACTTCATCTGGCTTAAGTATACATTGATAAGATGTCGAGTTAGGGTCTCTCACATGGAGTTGTCTCCCCTTCCTCTGAACAGGTGCTCCAGAGGCTTTGAAAAAATTCTTCCAACCTCTGTATAAACTATATGGAATACCTAAATAAAAAAACCAGTTGTTATATTAGTGGTTCTCCTAATACATATACAATTAATATGTTTAATACAAGAGTATTTAAAAGTTTTTTTTTTTTTTGTTTTTTTTTTTTTTTTTTTTTTTTTTTTTTTTTTTTTTTTTTTTTTTTTTGTATGCATGCCAGGTGATACAATTATTATCAGTAGAACAAGTGATTATTACATGTGTATATTGTTTGTGTTAAAATGGTTTTCATAGACTTTTTTTTTGAAATGTTAGTTGGATATCTCATAAAACAAGAGGCCCATGGGCCTTAACGCTCACCTGAGGTTATGTCCAAAATTGTTTGCAAAGTGCAATAGACAATATATTCAGTATAGAAACTTTACAAGTTTTCTCAAGAACTGCCACAAATCTTATTAGAAATATATCCAGTAACATTTCATTTATAAGTAGCTTATATAATATGCATGAAGTAACTGTAGTGCAATGAATAATTTCCAAATCATTAACCAATTTCAGTATACCTATGCAACTATGTCCTTGACCTTTAAACATATATGACCTTGAACCATATATGATTGTCATATCAATACCTACAATATTCTAATATACATTGCCTTTACAAAAAGTTAATAGTTTTCAAGATAATTAGCAATTTAAGTCTTCTTTTGCAGCTTTGACCTTGACCTTTGAACATATGACCTTGAATCATATATCACAATAATTGCCATGGCAATACTTACAATATTCTATATACATGCCTATACAAAAAGTTAATAGTTTTCAAGATAATTAGCAATTTAAGTCTTCTTTAGTTGTGACCTTTCAACATATGCCCTTGAACCATATATCAAAATGATTGTTGTCGCAATACCAACAATATTATGATATACATGCCTATACAAAAAGTAAATAGTTTTCAAGATAATTAGCAATTTAAGTCTTCTTTTGCAGCTGTGACCTTGAACTTTGAACATTTGACCTGGAACCATATATCAAAATGATCGTCATATCAATACCTACAATATTCTAACATACATGCCTATACAAAAACTTAATAGTTTTCAAGATAATTAGCAATTTAAGTCTTCTTTTGCAACTGTGACCTTGACCTTTGAAAATATGACTCTGAACCATATATCACAATTATTGTCATGTCAATACCTACAATATTCTAATATATATTGCCTTTACAAAAAGTTAATAGTTTTCAAGATAATTAGCAATTTAATTCTTCTTTTGCAGCTGTGACCTTGACCTTTGAACATATGACCTTGAATCATATATCAAACTCTTTCATTTGTGCAAATCTGAAAGGGCTTTACTCAGGCATGATGGTTACCAAGTTTCATTAAATTTGGCCCTGTGGTTTTGGGGAAGAAGATTTAAATTAAAAAAAGTTTACGCATGACGCATGACAGACAGAGATAGAGCTAAAAATCATTTGTAAACACACACAAAAACAGAAGAAAGTCAACCTTTTGCCAACCTTTTGCATTTAATGTTACCTGCCCACTTACATTACATTTTGTGTGTACCGGTAGGTTCAATAGATTTAGTAAATGTGTATACATATTTAGCAGGGCTGAGCTAGTCATGCTGTTTCAGTGGTGTATATAGTAGATATGAGAGTTATTTACTGTCAGACTAACTGGTCCAGATCTTTTAGACGTTTGGAAGAGTGCTTGCATATCATCCAGAAGGGCCGAGCTCGATCCTCAGCCAGGGCACTCAGTGAGAATGTATTTTTTTCCCAGTTGTTTCCTCTTTCCTGTTACACATGTATCTAATGACAAAATATATAATTTTTTTGGTTTGGGTATTTTACAAACAAGGATGGGAATATATTTTTCATTTACTAAAATCTATTGGAAGTTGTTGTTGTACTAGCTCCTTCAGATTTTTCATTTAAGTTTTACTCTTAAAGTGTTCTCTTTCATCACTGCATTAGCATTTTATGCGTTTCTCTTTCTAACAAATAAAAACAAGGTTCTTCATATTTTAATGAATTAAACCTGTAGCAGACCAGGCTTGATAGGTGGCCAGGTAGCTCAGTCAGTAGAGCTTCCATCCATATTGGGAGTGATTCAAGTTCAAGTCCCAGTTTGGCCTCTACATTTTTGCCCTTTCTTGTTACATTTGGGGGATTGTCTGACCATGGGAAGTGGACGACCAACAGGTTGGTCCTAGGATAGAATCTGATAGTTTCCATTCAAAGTAGTTGAATCAATAAAAAAAGGGAGGGGCAATTTAGGTGGCTCTGTAGCTCAGTCAGTGGAGCATCTTGGTAGTATTGGAAAGGACATGGGTTCGAGTCCAAGTTTGGCCACTGCATTTTTCCCTTTCCTGTTACAAACCTAATAGATCTTAGTAATAAAGTATCTTAGTGACTCAGTATACTAAAGTGCATGCATACGGATCTAGTCACTCTAACCACCAAAATCCCCACTTAAATATATGCTAGTTTGAGAAAGTTTGTCAGTTTGCTTGCCAAAGGTTGAAACTTAACTCCAGGCCCCAGTTTTACAATCATTCATTCAACTGAGTGCACACTCAACTCAAATTAGGGAATATTTCAATATCAATTTTTCAGACATTAAAAAGTTAAAACTGAATATCTAATGTTATATAATAGCTTTGGCCTATATTTTAACTGTTTAGTGTAGATTTGTTGAACAAACAAAACATTGTCTTATAAAACTTCATATTTTTAAAATATTGATGAGAAAAATGGAACTAATTGAGTTGAGTGCACACTCAGCTGAGTGAATGATTGTGAAACAGAAAAAAATTACGAGCTCTTTTGGTTTTGGACTTCTTCCATCGAGATGCATCCCACTACAGTAGTTCGACTAATGAAGAACATTTTCTGACAAAAAAACCGAAAATACGATAATATAAAACAGAAAAATAACCTCTGTTTTTGGCAAGTGCTAGAGTTTCCTTGATACCCATTGTCAGGGAAATGTCCCCTTTTGGATGACATTACCGGCACAACTGTGCAATTTTTTTAACGCCTAGTTCATGCGGTTTGATATTGAGAGAGTTCTATCCCTTGAAATTTATTTTTCACATAATTTATTTTTGATAAATCTAAAAATCATTTCTAGGAGATACATTATATACAAAAAATTAATGAATTAAAATAAATTAAGAGGTACTTTAATGCTATAAATCTTTAAAAAGGTACCAAATATGTGAACATTGTAAAAGTTTCTTGCTTATTCTGTCATTTCCTCTGATCCTTACATTTTTATGCGTACCAACGAGTTTCTCTATGATTTGGAAAAAAAATGGCTCTTATCATTGTGGTTTGAAATTATGACAGAATTTATGCAAAATTTAAGAAATGTTAAGCGGTGACTATCAAAATAGATCTCCAAAATAATATTTCCCTGCGTTTTTAAACTACACTCCCTGAGAAATGACGTGTCCCTAGGCTATTTCCCTTAGTTAATGGACTTATGTCCATTACTGACGGAAAGACAAAATCAGCCGTGTCTGTGTTTGCCGAAAAACTGTCATTGGTCCACGTACATTATGTTACTAATTGTGTCTATTTTTTCTTAGAAATATCAACAAATTTCGTTTTGGACAGCTTTACTTTCAAAACCCGACATCTGAAAGGTCAAAAAGAAAGACTCGATATGATGGTAAGAATTTAAGTTTTCAATTATTTTTTCAAGTATTACTTCTGGTTATATATTTGACTACTTTTGCCAGATATTTTGATTTATTATCATCATCATCATTATTATTATTATTATTATCATTATTATTACTACAGTACTACTACTACTATTATTCATGATTACTACTCACTACTAATATAGTCTATTTTTTATTTTTTCATCATTTGTCTAATTATTAATTTATACTTATATCAAGCGCTACTTTTGAATTTTCAGTATGAAATAATTAACAATTAATTGTCATGTGCTACTTTTGAATTGCGTTATTTCATACTCGGAAATTCATAAGTAGCGCACGACACATATCATGCGGGTACTGTCAATTGTGCTTTAATTTTTATGTTTAAAATAAAAAAATGTAAGAACATTAAATTTCACATTAAATTTCAATTTTCAAAAAGTCTGATTTTTTAAAGAATAAGATAAATTTAAAGAATCGGGTTTTATAAATATATATTTTATAAAATTTGATAAAACATGTACATAAATTCTCTAATATCCGCTTAGTTAAGACTGATAGCAAATTAACTTGAAAAAAAAATCAGCAGTTTGAATTCCTTTTTACATAAATAACGGGTGCATCAGGCAACCTTCAAGAGTTATTTAAGGTTTGTTCCAGTCGGTAGAGCGAGTATTGGGAAGGTCTCGGGTTCGAGTCCCGGTAGGAGCGGCTGCATTTTTTTCCCTTTCCTGTTACATTTGGGGGCTCGTCCAACCCTTGAAAGTGACCGACAAACAGGTTGGTCACAAGGTAGAATCTGGTAGTTTCGATTCAAAGTATTCGAATCAAAAAGTACGGAGGAATGTGGGGGACCGGGCTTGAAAGGTGGCTAGGTAGCTCAGTCGGTAGAGCGTCCCGCTAGTACTGGGAAGGTCCCAGGTTCGATTACTAATAGGAACGGTGCATTTTATTCCCTTTCCTATTACACTTTAAGACCGTGGTATTGTCAAGATTGAGTTGAAGGTAGAACAAATTCTTTTTTGTTTTAGGTACTGATCGAGAAGGTAATTTTAGTGTCATTTGTTGTCATTGTAACGGCAGATATTGCTATAACAAAGAAAAGCGATAAAGTAATCACGGAAGAGGATTTAAAAAAGAGCCTACCACTTATAAATTGTGCAGGTAAAACTGAATGAATCATTACATTCAGGTATAACATGTTACGACCCTTGAAAATCTAATCAATGTGGCTAATAAACAAATGAATTAATAATAATCTTGATAATTAGTGGGTGTCAATCGAATGTAAATTCCTCTTCATTAAATTATTTCATTGTGAAATGATTTTTTATAAAAAATTTTAACCAAGTGTTCTTATTTTAGTAGTTGATAAACAATATTCTGCGAGGGTTTGTTACTGTCATACACGGTGCCTCGAAACAGGCTTTTTCGATTTGGATTTTTGTAGATGTATTCGGAAATAATTTCCGATTCAATGCTTTTATTTGGTCGTGGTGATTATTTTTAAAAAAGTGCTGTTTGCAGTTTCAGTTTTTTTTTCCTGATATGTTGTGTGCCAGAATTATAATACACATAATTTAAAAAAAAATCATATTCTCACAAATATGCATTTGAGATGTGTTTGTATTCCCAATCCTACAATGAATGAATGATTCAGATGTTTGAAAACCCTTATTTTCGATTAAATTTCAAACGTTGAACGTATCTGAAAAAATTCCTTTGCAATACTAAGAGCAAGGAATAATCATTGAAAACATATTCCATAATACTTTTGACAGATAACCCAATTGTATTTACAACATTTTTTCTACAATACCGTTTTACAAGTTTTCCATATGAATTCTAAGATCCTCTTGACAAATATTCCAGTAACATTTAATTACTGTTTGTATTCTCAGATTTTTTTTGACAAATATTCCGGTTGTAATTACTACATGTATATTTCTCCGATCTTTTTGATAAATATACCAATGGTATTTATGTACTACATATAATCTATTTTTTAAAAAAATACTCCAATGGTGTTTGTTAGCTACATGTATACTCTACGATCTTTTGAAGAATTTTCCAGTGATGTCAATTTCACGTACTCTACGGTCCTTTTGACAAATACTCAAAAAGTATTCACTACATTAATTCTAACTTAAATACTTTTGACAATTCGTCAAACTGTACTAAATCTATTGTGTGATCCTTTTGAAAAATATTCCAGTGGTATTGTCAACATATATTTTACAACTTCGACAAATTTTTCAATGAAGTCACTACATGTATTACACATCTTATTTGCCAAAGGAACCGATAGTATTTTCAACGTATTTTACAATCCTTTGAAAAATATTTTAGTGCTATTTGCTATCTTTTTGACAATGATACCAGTGTTTTTTCGTACTACATGTATATTCCCATATTCCTGGTAACTGTTTCTATGGTAATTAATAATAGTCTTGGTAACTGTTTCTATGGTAATTGATACACGTTATTTACGATCACTGTTATTTATCAAACTTTTTTAGTTTGTCGTTCAATGATTGATGAGGTTAACTACACAATTAGCCAGATAGACGACAAGAAGATGGTGGAAATTGGCGGAGGTAGAAAGGTAACATATTACTATCAGATACCTGATTCTACACAATATACCATAAAGTAGAAACCCCTTCAGTTACTAATAATAGATTTAGGCAAACCTTTATAGAAAATAACAAAATCTGGCAAAACATCAGTGAAAATGACCGTAAAGCGACACTCCAAAAAATATTGAAAACTAACAAAACTATTCAGTTTTCAAAGAAAATTTTAGTTGAAATTTTAAAATTGACGTCAATATTTCTCCTTTTATCATGTAGTCTTCATCAGTTAAGTACTATGGCAAGTGCTGAGCATTTGTCCATTTCACTTGATCATATATACCAGCACGGTTTCTGTTCTACTCCTCAAAGAGCTTTTTACTTGAAGCTTATAACTGAGATTTGATTATTGGCATTAAACACCACAGTAAAGATTCTTTCCACTTATATTGAGGAGGAAACCGGAGTGAAAAATTCACAATTGATTGGGCCTCAACCTTATAAGTAGGAGGTTTTCATAAAAGCTGAGAGATACTTTTTTATCTTGAAAGAAGCAGAAACTGTAAGAGTAAGGGAAATGCATTTATTTGTGTTGGACTTACTAGATACATAATTTAGTAACACACCCAAAACAAAGTTCCTGCATAGTCAATATGTCAAAAAATGGAAAGACCATGTTGGATATCCCTTTATTGACGAAATACTTGACCACTTTGCTTTCTTTTATTAAAATGTTGGGCTTGTTAAATTGAACAATTTATGAAAAATCTATTTTGCTCCTCTCCTGCTTAAAAAGAAGACATAAATAATAATGACCCCAGTAATTCAATATTTGACATAATTTATATGTATAATTTGTTTAAATATGATATGATTTTAATCAAAATTCTTTTAGGTTCCTTTTGCCAGATCTGATATCCATCTAAATGAAATATTTGACAACTTATGTGAGAAAAAGTTTGCCAGATATGCTCTTAGCAAGAACAAAGATGGAAAGCAGAGTATTATAAGAACATATTCCAGAAATGGAATAATGGACATTGATAATATAGACCTAAGTGCTGATGGACAAAGGGCAATACAAAGTGCTGTAAGTATTCAATAATTGGCAAAGTTTGTGGATGTACCAATATATCTTCAAAAGGTGGCACTAGTAAAGCCATTTTGTTGGTATACCAACATATAATCTCAATATCCTGGCATTAGTTAGCCAGTTTCTAGTTGTTCCAACATATTGTCCACAGGATGGCGCTAGTTAAGTACATGTAATATATTTTTTAAATAACATGTCATCAATATAGTGGCATAAATTATGCCAGTTTCTGGTTGTTCAAACATATTGTCCACAAATGGTGCAATTTAAATAAAACTGTTAGTATAATAGCAAGTCCTCAATATGGTGGCATTAATTATGCCAGTTTCTCGTTCAAAAATATTGTCCACAGGATGGCACTTGTGAAGCAAGACTGTTGTCACAATAGCTTGTCCACTATACTGTGGCATTAATTTGGCCAGTTTCTGGTGTTCCAAAATATTGTCCATGGGATGGTGCTAGTTAAGTGAGACTATTGATGTAATAGCATGTTCTCAATATGGTGCCATTTACGACATCAGTTTCTGGTTTTTGAAACATATTGTCCACAGATGTCTCTAGTTGAGTAAGACTGTTGGTGTAATAGTATGTCCCCCATACTGTGGCATTAATTACACCAGTTTCTGGTTGTTCAAACATATTGTCCACAAATGGTGTAAGTTAAATAAGACTGTTAGTATAATAGCAAGTCCACAATATGGTGGCATTGATTACACCAGTTTCCGATTGTTCAAACATATTGTCCACAGGATAGTGCTAATTAAGTAAAACTTTTGGTGTAATAGCATGTCCCCAATATGGTGCCATTAATTACGCCAGTTTCTGGTTGTTCAAACATATTGTCAATAGGATGGCACTAGCTAAATAAGATTGATGGTGAAATAGTAAGTCCCCAATAAGGTGGCATTAGTTACAACAGTTTCTGAATGTTCCAAAATATTGTCCAGATTAAAGATTGTCGGAGTAATAGCATGTCTCAAATATGGTAGCATTAATTATGCCAGTTTCTGGTTGATTCAACATATTGTCCACCAAATGGCACTAGTTAAATAAGATTGTTGGTGTAATAGCAAGTCCCCAATATGGTAGCATTAATTACATCAGTTTCTGGTTGTTCCAACATATTGTCAACAAAATGGTGCTAGTTAAATAAGATCGTTGGTGAAATAGCATGTCCCCAATATGGTGACATGAATTATGCCAGTTTCTGGTTGTTTCAACATATTGTCCACAAATGGTGCAAGTTATGTAAGATTGTTGGTGTAATAGCTTGTCCCCATTATGGTGGTACATGTACTAGTTATGCCTGTTTCTGTGTCTACTATCATAACCTTATAAGGATTGCAATAGTTAAATCAGTATATGAGTGTATCATCATATTAATGAGAGGGCTGTTTGTGTAGTTTTATCACTCAGCAAAACATGTTGTTTATCAAACAAAGTGATCCTTTACCATTCTGTGGTAGTAATTCTGTATGTAACCTTTGACCTAAAATCTACCATTAACTGTATATTTTCACTGAATTTGTTTGTTTGACAGTGCAAAAAACTTGTAGAAGAATATGAAGAAAACCTGATACATATTTTTAAGACTCAGAGACCAAAAGAAGAATTGGAGAATAAAATATGTATTGGAATGACAAGTAAGAATTACATCATTTAAATTGATAGTGTTTAAAATTAGGACTCATGACTGAATTTTAAACTACAGCTGCTAAATTGGTGTTAATTAAAGATTGGATCAATGAAAATGACAAAAATATATTCATGTTAAGTAATGGTAAAATGGGGTTAGTTTGTTGTACTCAAATGTCAAGATTGGACCAATGAAAATGACAAAAATATACATGTACTCATGTCAAGTGATGGCAATATGGGGATTATTTGGTGTACCCATAAATCAAAACTGGTTCAATGAAAATTACAAAAATGAATTATGTCAAATGATAACTTAGTGGTTAATAATAAATCAAGAAATAAAACAATGAATTCATGTCAATTGGTGACAATTCGTGACCACTTGCATGGTTGTAAAACAGGAGGGATGGTCTGCTTCCTACACTGTACTTGTGCCATACTACTAGGCACAACAACATTTATGTCAGTTGCTTGTTCAAAGTCAGAAGTTTTATATACAGCCATTTGTCTCTATGCAAAAACCTAGGTGACTTTTATTTTATATTGTTTTTGTTCTTGGTGGCTCCTGTTTTTGCCAAATACATAACAATCATCTGGAGGTTTCATTCTGTCAAAAATTAACCATTTTGTTTTCTTTTTATCAGAATTTTGCAGACCTGCAGACATTGGTGATCCGATACCAACACCTGAAGGGAAAAAAGTCCATGATGAGTTGTAATACATATATAACAAGAGAAACACTGTATCATAAATTCCATCATGTTTATACTTTATCAATTCATTATTCATTAAGAGTTTTAGTAGAACGTTTGTACATAAAACATTGCTGTATATAATCAGTAATCCATACATTTATTATTTTTTTTCAAAACAGCAAATTCTCTATTTATTGCCAGCTTTCTCATTTAATGGAATTCACCAGAGTACCACGTGATACCCCATAGTGTTTGTGCGGGACAATTTTTTCTATTGAGAACGGAATTGCAAAAAGTTACATTTTCCCATAATAACGATGTTTTTTCGGGAATATTTGATGTAGACGTTATCCATTTCATTCTGCACAAACGTTTAGAGGTATTGATCACGTGGTACGCTGGCGAATTTCATTAGTCATCATGTAGCAGTAAAAAGATATAATTAAATATTCAATTATTGTACTTTGTCTTATCTTATTTGTTTTATAAGGTAGTTTTGGTGGCCAAGTGGTTCAAAAGGCATGTGTACAAATCAAAACACATTTTATAGTTTGGTTTGCATCACACTTGGCTGGATCCTATTGGAGAGTTTTCATTTCACTCATCAAAAGTTATTTGATTTTCTTTGGATACTTTGGTTTAAACTGACTGCTTGGTTATAAGTGGCAAAATCTTGGCTGGAGTTGAAACCCCATAATTTAACTCCACTCTACCCTTTGGATTTGTTTTGGGCATGCTCTTGTTTGGATTTGGCCGTTGCTAATAAGTACATGTTGTTCAGCAAGAAATCTATTTTTTTTCTCCATAAATTATCTGCAACATATAAAGGCCAAAGTCGACTGTTGGACTCAACACACTGGCATGAGCATATAGTAATTACACAATTATATCTATAAAATGTATCTTTGTTAGGACTCTATACTCATTTAGAGTAGTGAAGAAAAAGAGAAGGAAAAAAAACCATTTGAATTTTAATTACCAGCCAGGTATATAAGTTTGTAAGCATATAGATAAATCAATCAGTGACACTCAGGAAATTAAAAATTAGTTAGACAAGAATGATTAAAAGATATGGTAAGAATTGGAGAGGGAAAAATCATCTTGTTGCTTCCACCCCATAATATCAGATTGACAGAAAAAAATCTAACATTAGTAACAATCATTTAAAAACTCATGATAAAGTTAAAGTATTTAAAGTAACAACAACAGAAATAAGAAGTCAAACATGTTTGGCATTTTGGACAAAACAAGTCAAAAGACTAGTATCTATCAAAGCATTTTTGTCCCATTGGTATTGATCTGGTATACATTGACATGCATCCTTTTATCACATGCTTCACTCCAAATCCATCCTCTGCTGGTTTTTCCCGATAGCTAAATAAATTATCTAATAAAAACTGAAAATGGATTTGCAGAATACCTTAAAAAATGCACTTTATTTTATGGTAAATTGTTCTTATATATTTATATATTTCTGATTGAACAGATAAGAGTTTCTCTTTTTTTTATTGTAAAACTACTGTTTAGTGATAATAAATTCATATGCTTACATCTGTAAATTCAAAAAAATATGTCTCTTCTGCCTTAAAATATAGCAGAGGTAACATTGGTCCAAAATTTCCAAATCTGTGGTTTTCTGAATTCAGTGTTCCATTTGCCTTAAAATATAACTGAGACAACTTTTGTCCAGATCTGGGGTTTTCTGAATTCAGTGTTCCATTTGCCTTAAAATATAACTGAGACAACTTTCGTCCAGATCTGGGGTTTTCTGAATTCAGAGCTATGTCTTAACATCATCAAAGATAAACATAACTTTTGTTGAAGTGTTTCCTCTACCTTGTCTAAATCTGCTGTCATTGTAGTCAACCAATCAACAAACTGTAACAGATATTCAAATTCAAAAATTAATTCCAAGATTCAAATGACTGAAAATATACTGTGTCAGTGTTTTATATAAAACCTGAAAAGTTTGTGTAGGAAAGCTTTAATTATTTATCACCTGAGCTAAGACTTTTCATGATTTTTGGTGGTGTCAGGAATATTTGTTTCATATTCATCTGAAATATTTTTGACTAATCAGGAGAGAGATACCTCTCTTATTTTAAAACTAGTTAATTAAACATCTAAGACTTGAAATTTAACAATGGTTTTCCTTAAGTTGTTAAATATCTATGGCAAAACCTACCACAAACTGAAAATAGTCCCTTAAATGGAAAATACACATATATATGACAACACTTAATATATTAAGTCTGTTCTTACCGCATTGTTGACTGAATTTGAATTCAGTTACTTTTACCAGTAATCAATTGATTTTTTGTGACTGATTTATTTTCTGTGGGTTTATTTTCTTATAACAGAAAAGTGCCAGCTACAGGTGGGTGAAATGACTAGGTTTGAAGTGCAACAAGAGCAATGTAATGAATGATTTTTAGTAGATCCGTCACACATACTGCGACAAAGTGCATTAGTTTTTAAGGTTTCATCTGACAGACCTCATTCTTTTACTCTCTTATTTCGTAATACTGAGTACTTGGCCAAAAAAAAAATTAAAAAATCAACTGTTGGCTTACTTGAAATCATAGTCAGTTAGAATACCTGAAAGTACACATACAGAGCTAGCTATAGCATTTCACTAACTGGATTACAGTAGTGATGTAAACTATGGCATCATAAACATGAAAAATCCCAACAACTTAATAAGAGATAAATGCACTAGAAGCAGTCATTAAATGGCACAATGGCACAAAATCTTCACAATGGTACAATGTCACAAAATCTTCCCTATGGCACAATGTCACAAAATTTTCATAATGGCACAATGTCACAAAACCTTCACAACGAATTATATCACTTACCTTTCCTAGAATTTGTTCCCATGGTTCTTGATGCAAAGCTTTCAAAACAATAGGTAAGGAGTAAACTGGCTCTACCACAAAGCTTTGTGATACTGTAGATAAGTTGGATCCAGAATTCTTGAGCAGATCAGGATCAAGCCCTAGTACAGCAGCACTTGTCTCAGAAAGCCACATACAGGTTGCTACAGCAACAATACTTGCAGCATAAAACAACACCTAGAAAAAAAAATTAAATAAAAAATTCTGTTGTTCCCTGATTTTTATAAATCATAAAAATAAAAAAAATTACATCTACTTAATTTTTTTTCTATCTAACTGTTAACTTTTTTTTACATGAAAATCCTATAATTTTTTAAAATAATAATAATTATGATAATATTATTTCTTTGCCCAGACTTAGCTAATGGGTAAGATGGTGCCGAGGTTAGGTGCCTGAGGGTTCATCCAAATATTTACAAAGTTTGTGGAGCTGACACAATATTTAGATAGAAATATGAACAAGACAATTACTTTATTTATAGGGATATAGAAGTTTAAAGGTATAAACATATCCATTTTACATTTGACAATAGCATACTGGGTATGTGCCTATAATATGACAATGGAATACCAGCATACCATGTGATCATAACCTCTTAATATTTTGACATAGATGGCGTTAAAGCAAAAATTCCTTGAAAAAATGCTGTTATCATGGTAAAATGCCTACATTATGCAATTCTTTTGCCAATAGAAATAACCACTATGAGGTACATACAGTATACTGGGGAATTTCGTTACTCTAGGAATATGGTATAGGCTTTTTCTTCAAATCAGATAAAAATGCTTAGTTAACATAGTGACATAATAGTAGAATAAAAACAAGCAAGAGAATATAATTAGTTTTAAAATTAAACAACAAAATACAAACCTTGTTTTTATCTTCTATATTGTCAGACAGAGTTACTGCCCCTGATGCTATATTCTTAACATGTCCGAGGAGCTCCAAGAACCACTTTATCTTGTTTAGAACACCTGTGTATTCCGATTTAGTCTGGGATATATGATAGAAACAATTTCCGAGAAGGTGCAGCATAAACTGATGATCACTGAAATTGTAAAATAAACATGATAATTTGAAAAATACTTAATATCAGAATATATATTTAGTAACATAAATTTAGTTTGAATTAACGAAGCTGATTATCATATTGAATTTGAACAGAAAGTGTAATCAAAGGGAACTGGAAAATAAGGTAGACAAACATCATAAAAATTATTTTTAAAAAAGAAAAAGAATATGGACAGACTTGTCTCATTGGCTTATTCCATAAAGTTAAATGCTAATAAAGATTACAATCTGGCAAAAGTGGGATTTGAACTTAGTCTGTGACGGACACTGTGATTCACAAGCATGCACCATAGTCAGCACCAAAAAAGTCATTTTTAAACAAAACATAAGTTAAATATACACACAGGTTGGAAGCTTTCATTCAAAGCTTCATAATTTTCACTTCACAATCTATGTTTATAAAAAATAATCTTCCTTCCATGAATATTATATAAAAAAATTTTATACATGTATTTCCAAAGAATGCCTCTGTAGGAGAGTGGTCTAAAATGCCTGCTTACAGATTACAGCCTCACCTGCCTGCTAAGTTATAATCCAACTAAGACAGATCTTAGAGAAATTTTGTAAATACAGCCAAACCTGTCTATAAAGGCCAGCCATGGGACTCAGTAAATGTGGCCTTAATAGACAGATGGCCTTTATATACAAGTTCAAATATGAATAAAGAGCAACGGATGGAATTTTATTAGCCTTTATAAACAGGTGGCCTTTATAGAGAGGTGGTCTTTAAGGCAGGTTTGACTGTATGTCTACCAGTGGTCAGCAGATTAATCCATACTCATTTTTCTCCACCATTTCAAATAAACACCTCAATATAAGTGAAAGATTCTTGATTGGAACATGAAACAATATTAACAACCAATCATATAACAAATTCTTTCACAGATTAAACCTGCATGTGGCCAACTACAGAAAAAAGAAGCAAGGAAATGACTGTAAAAAAATTATATTAGAATACAGAAAAATTTGTTCACCATTTAGGATTGTTTAAAGTGGCATCGATACAGCTGTTAAGCAGTGACATTGCTTGTTTTCCATGAGCCACCAGATAGCACCTTACAAAACAGCCTTTGAATTGTCTGTCCTCATACAGGAAGTCTTCCCCCGTTATTTTGTCCAGTAAGGCATCTGGTATATGACTTAAACATTCTCCCAAAGCCTGGTACAATGTGATCTGTAACACAAATATTCTTAAAACCTTTATACCAACAACAAGACAGCATTCAGTTAGTGTTCAATAGGAATTAATAACCTGGCCCCTGTAAACCCTTATTCCACATATTCTTTGTAACCCTGATTTTTGTTCAAGGCATAATCAACCATCAGACTGTGGAGATCATTCATATTAAGTTTCACGAAATTCTTGCAGTTTGGCGATCAGTTACAAACTGGACACAAATTTGCAAAATCCATACTTGGCAAAATATATATTTAACAACTGAAATGTTTTAAAATGATGTTCATTGTCAATATGAATATGCAAAAACTTTGCAAGGCAAACTAAATAATGTGCATTAGCGTTTTATATGTAACAATACATGGAGTCACATGGTTTTTGTGATTTATGGTCTATATGAATGCAAAAGCTCTCAAGCTTAGAGAAATGGGAATTTCACACATCAAATGAAAATATATGTATATAATAACTTTGTTATCTTTAACACCATGTATCATAATGATTCAACATTGCCACAAAAAAGAGAGAAAATATATAAATTTAAACTTTCTCTACATGCAATGGTAATGGTGAGTTAGGTGAGCATACCTGATAATCTGGTATTTTTAAGGCATAAAACCTCTCTACAGCTTGAAACAAAATAACACAGACAGTGTCGGGAGGATCGTTGACTTGTAAAGCTTTACTTAATCCATGCAGTATATCCAGACATTGTTTGTTATCTGTTGGCTTGGAACTAAGTCTGTCAAACACATCCATACAGGATTTTTCCAGGAATGTTCGGATCAATGCTGGTGATATGGATTTTATCAGAATATGTAGTGAACCAAATAAAATAGATTGGCAGCTTTCCTAAAAATTATAAAGAAAAAACACCTAGCTAAATCTAACACATGTTAGAGTAAAGTAAAAGCAAAAACTGTCACAAAAAACATATTTTGTCTGCTTATCTACTAAAAAATTAACACTTCATCTAAATTTAGAAGATAACGCTTGAGACATAGGGCCTTGATTTTGGAGGCAACTTTTTTTCCAAACACATTTGCGATAATACTTGAGCAAACCCACCCACTAAAATCTTAATTATTTCAAATAAAGTACTAAAAATTTATAGAACTTTCATTTATAAAACCAAAATGTGTATCTTTTAATGAAATTTAAACAAACATTTTCTGTCAAACTTACATTAAGAGTGTTGAACAATGAAGGCTGCAGCCATGACGATAAAAACATGGCGGCTGTAGGAGCAGATCCACTCTGTTGTACTGCTATTTGTAGGCAAAGTTCTTTAACATCAACACCTTTAAATAAAATTTTGAAAAAAAGAATAAGCAATGTCAATTCAAATAAACATACATCAGAATGGAAAAAATAATTTCTAGTACAAGAGTACAAATCCATTAATATGATTGGGTGATAGCCAGTTAAGAAAGACAATGTCACCCTAGAAAAAATATTTACCCTCTAAGTGTGTCATTTTAATGTCACACATACAAGATGAGCATATCAATTAGATAAATGCATATCAATCTGCATCAATCAAATGTTTTGATCACACATCAAGCACCTTTACTACACTAATTTGTTTAGATTGGCTGCAGCTATGGCAACAAGGGGAACAGGACAGACTGCTTCTATGGTATTGTAATAATGTTGTTTAATGTCACATCAGCAATTTTTCAATTCAAAAGCAGTTATTAATCTTTATGAATTAACAAAACAAGTTCATTACACATCCACTTCTCTACTAGCTATAATAAAAAAAATTAAACTTCATATGAATATTTGTAAAAAAAAAAAACAAAAAAAAACCATTATTTATCTTTTAATTAATTTTGTCAAAATTAAAATAATACAAACCAAAATCCATCCTAATGAGTGGTGTCAGTAACCCAGCCCAATTTACTGGAGGGAGGGGACGGGTGATGTCTTCATAGATTGATGTTAGACTTATTTTCACATGTTCTTTGTTTACAAATTCTGGACCTACACATATAAAAAAACTACATAAACATATATTTCAACATGTATCTACTTATTATCATCCAGGCCTCTCTCTCCTGCTTTGGTTGTTAGATGGTAACATAAATCTGATGAAAACAGCAAAGCTCAATTAAAAGAAGAAAAATATATAACAAGAGTTCCGCATGGCAGAGCATGATACGCCTGTCAAATCTGCAAGTCATTTATGTGGATATTTTGTTTATTATGAACTGTAAAGGGACTTATACAGTTCATATGAGCTGTTCATAATCAATAAGTCAATTCAATTATTCATCACAATGATACAAAATGCAGTGCACAAGTCAACAAGTACAATAAAAAACAATAGTAATTATTGAGATTTTGGTATTATTTTTAGTAACAAAAAAGACTTACCACCAGCCACACCATTTATATAATTTTACCATCATGTTCTTGTAACCTTCATCACAAAATTGAGGTAATCTCTAGTATACTGGGTTGTTTCAAAGACAGCAAGTTCTTCAGCCTACAACTCTATGTGTATCTGCTCCCTGGTAGAATAAATTAAGGAAGCTAGAGTTACGGTTCCTGAGCACTGCACTTCGGATCATCGTGGTAAGTAAGCATACCAAGTTTCAAGTCATTCTGACCATAGATGTCAGAGTTATGGGCCAGACAAACCCGCCGCGTACTCTGGCAGCACACAAAGGGGAATAACTCAAAAATTAAGGAAGCTAGAGTTACGGTTCCTGTGCACTGCACTTGGCATCATCGTGTTAAGTAAGCATACCAAGTTTCAAGTCATTCTGACCATAGATGTCAAAGTTATGATCCCGACAAACATGCTAACAGCATTCAAAGGGGAATAACTCAAAAATTAAGGAAGCTAGAGTTACGGTTCCTGAGCACTGCACTTCGCATCATTGTAGTAAGTAAGCATACCAAGTTTCAAGTCATTCTGATCATAGATGTCAGAATTATGGGCCGGACAAACCCGCCGCCAGTACGCCCGCCCGGACGCCCACCCGCCCGCCAAGGGTGATCCCATAATACGCCCTGTCTTTGACGGGCGTATAAAAATAAAAAAATTAAATATACTTCCCCCAGCAAAAAAAAAAAAAAAGAAAGAATAATAAAATAAAAATAATAAGATTAATAGAAATAAAATGAAATGAAATTGAAATATAAAATAAAATTACTCCTCTTCATTTTTCTTGCTTCATAAATATATCTTCCATTTTCAATTCACATATTACTAAAATTTCATAATAAAAGTAACACAACAATGTTACTTTTATAATATCCAAAACAATACCTGATTTTCCAGCTTCTAAAAGAAAGTCTACAACTGCCCTTAGTACACTACTTTCAGGAAGATATGTGTAGCTTGGAGGAACTGTAAAGACAATATATGTATGACATTATTTACAAAAAATATTTTTAAGCATTTAAATATAATCATATATAAAAAGAAAGTCATTTTTTTCAGAAAGGTCTATTTTCGAGTTTAATTTAGTGTGTTATAGCCATGAAACAGTAAACCTAATGGATTAATACAAAGTTTAATGGTATACAGCCCCTCTCAAGAGAAGTCATTATCTCTTAACATATTATTTGAAATATGCATAACTAAGCTTATGAAGCTTTTTTTATGTCACCTCTTAACTGCATGAAAAGGTAGCCACTTAAAAATGAAATTCTGCACAACTAAATTTTACAATCAATCATAACTAAGTGTATTAATGCACCTCTCATGAAACTTTTTTTAATGTTATCTCTCAACTGCAAGAAAACGTTAATGGAAGGTCGTGGGTTTGAACCCTGGCCAGGTCTGACCAAAGACTTAAAAGTGGGAAGTGACTGTTCTTTGGCCAAGCACTCTGCATTACGAAATGAAAGTCATGGTTCTTTCAGATGGGAACTTAAAATAAACAAGGTCCCATGTCATGGCAGGCTTGGCACGATAAAGAACCCTGCTGTATAATGCCATCAGCCCAATGCACAGGCAAAATTTCTGCACTTTTGTCTATAGCTGGCGACGTCTCGATATAAGTGAAATATTCTTGACTGGGACGTTAAACACCATTACTCAACTCTCAACTCAACTGCAAGAAAATGTAATACTGCACAACCAATTTTTACAACCATTCATCTTATGCATAACTAAGTATAATGCACCTCTCATGAAACTATTTTTAATGTTATCTCTCAAATGCAAGAAAAGGTAGCCAGTTAAAATGGAATATTGCACAACCAATTATTACAATCGTTCTTAGCTTTAGATACAAATTAATAATAGTAAAGGAATATTGAACTATACCTACAAGTCTACATCATATACAGATTTTTACATCAAATCAATATAGAAAATTTCATAAAAAAGTTGAACTCTGGATACCATTATTCTATCACATAACCATGCAGATGCTCACACCAGAGGTATGACATTGCATTTTTGCAATTCCTTGGCCATTGATTGATATTAATACAAAAGTTGATTAAACACAAAAACTCACCACTTGCCCTTGTTTCTGCCACAGCACAAGCGGACAAATATAAATGTCCTAACATCCAAGCACTGTTACTTTGGATACCAAGGTCATCTCCAATGGCAACAATCTGGGAAGCCATTTTGATCAAGTTATCGGTGTTGATATCCCCTCCAGAAAGTGAGGCTGATGCTTGTATCTGAAATTTTTTTTTTAAAAAAAGGTATGTAAATCTCAAAATTAATAAGACAATTTATCTGTGTCCATTAATGTCAAAATTCAAATCATGTATCATTTCTAGAAAACAAAATTATTAACACATGTAGCAGATAGTTACAGAATGGATGGTGGGAGTAATGGAATTTTAGGCCACTTTCAAGATTCTTTTACTTATATAGAGATGTACAGTTCAGAGCAAACCATTAATTGTTGGCTAAGTAACTGACAAAGTTTTCACACAAAAGGTGCCACATATAGGCAGTGACGGGCAATATGATTCATAAGAGTGTGTTGTTTATTAAACAGTCATTAAGGCCTTGATATTGAAGAAGATTGTATTACACACGATGAGTAGTGAGAATGAAACAAGAGGCCCAAGATGGCCCTAATTTGCTCACCTGAGTTTAAAAGTAACTGGTATGTCTTGATAATACCTGGTTAAGTCATAACATGTTGCCTCAATAGAAGTGGTTTCAGATAACATTATTTTTATTGTTTTGGTTTTTAGCTATATAGGTCACTGTGACCTACTTTTGGTAGCCAAAGCAACCAGAAACACAAATGAGAATGGCAATGGTTTAAAGGTGCTATTGACTTATATGAAATGTGACCAGTAGTGTCTGAGAAAAAGTCTTTGATGGATGTATGGATGGATGGCAGAGTTCCTATCTATAACAAAAGCTCACATGAGCAATTTTCAGATCTGGATTTAAGACTTTACAGATTTGACACATTAATTAAAATATTTTTTAAAAATGGTAAAATTCAACTGTAAATTATTTTTAAAAAATTGTTCAATTAATTTAAATAATGTCACATAACAATGATTTTGTAAAACAAAACAAAAAAAAAAAAAAAAAAAAAAAAAAAAAAAAAAAAAAAAAAAAAAAAAAAAAAAAATTCAAGGTTTTAGCTTAATCTACATATCAGTATCACATGTATTTCAAAAATAAAAATTCACTGACAAGTAAAAATTCATAACATCCCTTCCATGCACCATTGTAAGTCATAAAATTCAGAAATTTAAAAAAAAAAATAAAAAAAAAAAAAAATTAAAAAAAAAGTGGCCTCACTAGGATTTGAACCCTCAACCCTTGGGTTGCTAGAATTGAAAATGAAAAAGGTCGAAAAAAGCGACTTGTATTTTACAGAATTTCATGAAAATTGTCAAACATATGTTTCTTCACATAAGAAAATGATGTTTGGAAAAAGAATTCACCTAAATTTATTAATATTGTAATTTTGGTAAAAAAGTACTATTTACAATGTATAAAAATAAATGCAAAAACACGTAACCTAATTTTTCACAAAATTGTTGGAATTCACAAACTTGATTTATAAGATGCTTAAGATGCCAAATGTTACATCAGATTTTATCTCAGTGAAATGGTTTTGGAAAAACAAAAAAATTTTTTTAGATTTTCAACTATTTAGGTCAATGTAGCAATGGCAACCTAAAATGTAAAAATTCATAAAATTTCTTCCATGCACCATTGTAAGTCATAAAAAATTCAGAAAAAAAAAAAGAAAAAAAAAAAAAAAGTGGCTCCACTGGGATTTGAACCCTCGACCCTTGGGTTGCAGTATCACATGTATTTCAAAAAAAATAATTCCTCTAACAAGTAAAAATTCATAAAATCTCTTCCATGCACCATTGTAAGTCAAAAAATTCAGAAAATAAAAAAAAATAAAAAATAAAAAAAATTAAAAAAAAAAAAAAAAAAAAAAAAAGTGGCCCCACTGGGATTTGAACCCTCGACCCTTGGGTTGCTAGAATTGAAAATGATAAAGGCCGAAAAAAGTGACTTGTATTTTACAGAATTTCATGAAAATTGTCAAACATATGTTTCTTCACGTAAGAAAATGATGTTTGGAAAAAGAGTTCACCTAAATTTATACATTATTGTAATTTTTGTGAAAAGTACTATTTACAATATACAAAAAATAAACACAAAAATGCGTAACCTAATGTTTCACAAAAATTATTGAAATTCACAAACTTGGTATATAAGATGCTGTAGATGCCAAATATTACATCAAATTTTATCTCAGTGAAGTGGTTTTGGAGAAGAAGATTTTTTTTAGGTTTTTAACTATGTAGGTCATTGTGACCCATATTTTGTAGATATGGCAACCAAAAACACAAATCTGAAAGGCAATGTTTTATAGATGCTTTTGACCAAGTTTAAACAAAATGTGACCAGAAGTTTCTGAGAAGAAGTCGTTTGAAGCAATTGTTGACGGACGACGGAGGGTCTGCCTCTATTGATACAAATAGCTCACATGAGCACTTTGTGCTCAGGTGAGCTAAAAATCTATATTAGCCATATCCAACTGGTAATTTTCTGTTTAGCAAAAAGCTTTTACATTAAACAATTTATTTCCCACCTTTTTTTCTGACCAATCAGATCACAGACAACAACTTTGCATTTGTTATTTCCACTGGTAAAAAGTTTTTAATGTATACAATCTTCAAGAAATACAAACTTTTAGATATGGAAGTCAGTTGAACACTTTACCAGTTGAATGACACATGGAAAAATACATTCTGTGATCTGATTGGTCACAAATAAAGGTGGGAAAATTTTGGTTAATGGAAGAGCCTCTTGCTCAATGGTAAACAACCAATTGCAATAAAATACAGCTTTAAACTGATAGAAACTTTCTTCAAGATAACTTTTATGATTCATTGACACATTTGTTAATTTTCTTTTCTTCAGTTTTCACTTACGGGAATTAAAGTTCTTTCTGACCCAGCAAGGGCAAACAGACCATTGAGACAAGCTACCTTCTGCATGGGAGGTGAACTCTACAATAAATAAAAAATATGTAACGGTACTGGTGTAATCAAAGATTAAGCTAAATTTACTGCCATGGCATTTTTTTAAAAAGTTAATTTCTACAGTTTGTGTAAATGCTTAAAGAAATTAAAAAAGTTTTCACATACAAAAATTTAATTTGACTTTTTATTTTTTGAAAATTACATGTTTTTTGCAACTATGATGTTTTTTTTAAATACAAAAACAAGAAAACACTGTAAATTTTACCTCAGATTTCATGCCAGTGAGAAAATTAAGCAGGAAATTTTTGATAAGATATCATTTTTTCCAGCTCCAATTTTATGCAGGTATCTATAATGTCTATCAAAAATTACAAATAAAACATTGAAAAAAATGTACATAAAAGTCTAGTGGGGTAGAGTTGAGTAATGGTGTTTGCCCCTGTCAAGATTCTTTCACTTGTATCAAGGCTGTCAGTTCAAAGATGGTGGAGGAAACCTGAATGCCTGGAGAAAACCATTGGCCTTCAACAAGTGAATTAATAACCTTTCTCACACTAGGATCTGCCTTGAGAGGGATTACAAATAGGCAATGAGAGGCACTCTGACCTGTAAGTGCATGCTTAAGACCACTTGGCCACCAAAGCCCTCATACATAAATGTAGAAAGAGTAACACTATTCTCTTATAGTACTAGAAGAACAGGCTGAAAAAAAAGAAAAATAACAAGAACAAAATAAAACTTAAGCTGATCTTTGATAATAATACAAAATCCTTTACCTGGTTAGACAATATGGCAGAGTAGTCGGAGAATAATTTCTGTCTAATATCTGACATAGATGGGTGTCCTACTTTACTTAAACTGTAACACAGCATACCAACTGATAAACAAATGCCAAGGTTCTGCAATAGAAATGTAACATATATATTTATATATACAGTATAAAGTAAAAGGCTTAAGTAATTTAAAGCAATTATTTTTAGTACAGATTCTACATAACAAGCAACCATTAGCCTCAAAGTATTGAGACATTGGATAAATTTATTTGGTACTACCAACTTTTAATGTTATTTAGTTACCACCCCATTGACTAAGTAGTAGATGGTCTGCCTCTAGAGCAGGGGTTTAAACTCAAGCTGGGGTCATACTTAACACTTTTCAGATATAGCTTCCTCACTTGAAACTCAAAAGGACACAGACATCTGGTTCACCCGGTGCCAAGAAAATGTTACTTGGAGAGTAGTATTTAACCCCCAAATTTAAGCAGCTTCTATAACCAGAAAAGGATATATCTTGAAGATAATTTCTTATACCTACCTCTGGCTGGTCTTTGTTCAACTGTAACATTTTGTCCATGACAGTTTTTACTTGTGGAACTTGTAATATGTTTGAACTGAATGATGAGCCAGCCACGCATGACACACAAACAGACAAGGCCTGAAATTATATTGTTTATGTTGAATGGAAAAAATATTTTAAAACATGTCAAATTAATACAGTTTGTCTAATTGAAAAGCCGTCTGGAATGGTGAACTGGTTTGCATATAGATCAGTTAAGAGGAGTTTGTTTTTCATTTCTTGTTGTCAAGTGCAAAAATGTAAACATTTCTCTAATGGCTTGTTTTACAGGGTAAGTTCACAATTGGTTAAGTTAAGTAAAAACAGATTTACTCTAGGTTCAGCTTAGGCATTTACTCTTTACTCAAGATTCAGTTTAGATATGTTAGCTGTTTACATGGTAAGTCACATGATGTAATTTGTAGTCATGATCAAAAATAAAAATCATATTTTATTCATAAAGTACCTAGTAAGTCACATAATAGATATACAGGCCATATTTGATAGCCAAGACAAATTAAAGACAAAACTAATCACATTTCATTTATAAAGTACCTGGCAAGCATCATGTGACCTACAGGCAATATTAAGTAGCCATGACAAAGTCAAAACTGATCACTTTTCATTTATCAAGTACCTGGTAAGCATCATGTGTAACATCAGTTTTCTCCCATAATGACATCAGCTTGTCATACAATGCTGACACATGTGCTCTGGACTCTGTTTTACCTTCCTCAGATAGTGCACTTATAGTTACACCTAATCCAAGCAATGCACCTGATCTACAATAATAATAAATTTATGTATATAAAGTAGATTAAATAAAATATAAATATTTATTGTAAAAATGGCTTGTCATATAATAGGTGACCTATAAATTATATTATCAAACTAATATGACAGTCAGAAGTAAATATACAGACACTATGATTTCAGGTGGAGAGAGAGAAAGAATGCGAGAGAGAGAGAACCACTGACCCTCAGCAAGCAAACTGACAAGCTTTCCACCAGACCAGTGGGATTCTGGTATTAGAACCTAGTCTCTGAGAGAGAGAGAGAGAGAGAGAGAGAGAGAGCGAGCGCCACTGACCCTCGGCAAGCAAACTGACAAGCTTTCCACCAGACCAGTGGGATTCTGGTATTAGAACCTAGTCTGAGAGAGAGAGAGAGAGAGAGAGAGAGAGAGAGAGAGAGAGAGAGAGAGCGCCACTGACCCTCGGCAAGCAAACTGGCAAGCTTTCCATCAGACCAGTGGGATTCTGGTATTGGAACCTAGTCTGAGAGAGAGAGAGAGAGAGAGAGAGAGAGAGAGAGAGAGAGAGAGAGAGAGATTCTCAACCAGTAAATTAGTAAATTAAAAAAGGTTCAATTCCACAATAAAACATCAAACAAAATTTTAAACTGTTGATGCTGACCCCCTGTCAAGGGTTTGCAATTTCTACTCAAGCAAGCAGGGTAGTAAGTTAGAAATAATTTTCTACTTTAATCAACATACCGATATTCAGCAGCTGACAAACAACAATCTTCAAATTTGTCCAGAATTTTCCATAAAAACATTATTCCCTGAAGAGAAAAAAAATCCACCATTCATAAACATATACATGCATCTTCATCATGCTTATTCAAGCAAGTTTTATCAACTTCTTTTTCAAGCTACTTAGGTTTAAATTTCAAATGCAATAACAAGTGAAAGCATAAGATTTATGGTGCACATTAAAATCCTAAAATCTGTAATTGTAAGTTTTATCAATTTAAACTAACCTAATTAATCAATCACTTCAAAATTATAAAAATTAAACAAGAAGTAAATTGTCACCTGAAAAATGTTAAACTACTGTTGAAGTTTTAAATAAAATACTTTGGTTGCTTTGTATGTGGGATGTCTGGGTTTGAACACAGCTTGGTATGACCAAGAGCTAAAAATAGGTAGTAACTGGTGTTTCCCAAAAACATTTAGAATTGAAAGTCATAGGGTCATTCCAAGGAGACCTTAAAAACTGTTGCCCCATGTCATGTTAAGCATGGCATGCTAAAGAACCCTACCTGCATATAGCCCTGAGTGGACAGCAAAGGTAAAAATTCCTGCACTTCACATATAGCTGGTGAGGTCTTGATATAAGTGAAATATTCTTGACTGGGACAGAAAACCCCCATTCATTCATTCATTCATTCATTCATTTAATAAAAAGACTTTGGCTTAAAAAGCTAAAATAACCAAAATGTACCTTATTTCCTGTCACATCTGAAAAATGTTCCTCAAAAAGTCTTGCCAGAAACATACCAACACCCAATCCATAGTGGAAATTTAAGACAGGGGATTCCTGAGCACCTGGTTGCCCTGGTAACAAGTCAACAAGTTTGGTCAGTATATCATAAATTCTATCTACATCTTTTGTTATAAGTATTGGTACTAACTGACTTAGTGCTAATGATGCTGCGGCTTGACCTAAAACACTGACTGGTAACCGGTCTTCAACAGTTCTCTACAAGGAAGAGATAAAAAATGTTCTTATAATCAAAGACAAATGAATGTATTGAAATGAATTTTTAATTTAGAATTTACAGTTTGAATGATGAAGAGTCTTTCAGAGAAGACAAACTCAAAAGGGATTAATTTATAGATATGGAATAAAAGAATGGTAATTGTATATTCTATTTTTTAAAATGAAATGAAATGAAAGTGTAAACTGCTTCTTTAATGTTACATTAGAGTACAATGCTACAGTGGGTAATGACAAATGCTAAAATATTTAGTAACCCATGTTTTTGTCATATCTATTGTTACTGTCTGTACACATGGATATTGCAGAGTAAATATGGTAACATGAAAAAACTTACAGACCCTATTCACAAATCAAAATAAAACAAGGTCATTGTCAAACATTGTTGTAGTAGCTATGGTAACAACTCTGGCAAGGCTTGATTGAAATAACTCATATATTATGTTCAAAATTTAACGTATAACCTACAGATCAACAGAGACTTAGATTAGGAATGGCAGATATGAAAAAATAATATTTGCTCCAGACATGTGGTGAGGAACAGAAACATACATAAATAGTAGACTCTCATCCAGGTTGGACAAAAATTTTTGGGAGGGTGGGAGGGTTTTATTTTTTATTTTATACGAAAACTAGCACTCACATGGTTGACATCTATATCGGCAATAGGGCCCTTTTTGTCTATATCACCTGCTTATTAAATTATTGTACACTTCCACTAACTGTTGAGTGTCTGCTATACTTGCCCCGTACCATGCCCATATTTTTTCTTTTAGACCACTGGCGAGATGCAAAATTAAGAAAACCATGCTCTATCCATAACATGTATGAAGCTACTTTTGATTTCAACTTTGCACTGCCGGTTTTTATCGGAGTGCTTAAAACCCTTTTCTGAAATGCCAGACTTGACATAACTCCGGAACAGACTTTGAATAAACCCGGGATGGGAAATGAAAATAAAATGACTTGAGGCAGCACATTTTCGGTGGGGCGGCATGGATGAGAATCCACCAATTAATTTGAATTTGCCTAACAAAATTTCAAATTTTGATACCTGTTGGCAAAGTCCAAGTATTGCACCTTTTGGCTTAAATTTCACATCCATTAATGACATGATAGTATCTATGGTTACTATTAACCAATGAGAATGGCTGAGATATTCAGTGCTATCTTCTGCTGCTTCCATAGTTTCCTCCTCTTGTCCTGCCACAAATCTGTTGACAGTGACTGCTAATCCAGCTAATGCATATACAGAGTTAGACTGCATTGCTGGATTACCTCTGAAAATATGAAACAAGTTAATATACATCAATGGGGATTATAACTTGAAAACTAAATATTACTGTTGCTGCTCAACAGTAAACTGTTGCTGCTCAACAGTAAAGTAAAATAAATAGACTGAAATGAGAAAATTCAGTCCTAAGAAGACTTGTATTTTATATTCATTTTCTTTCTAATAATTGTATAACAAAGTGAGCAAAATACTGTAAACATACTAATTTTAGCCTGTATGTTTTTTTTTTTTTAGCTTAATTTACATTATCAACTAATTTGCATAGATTTAAATTTTGTGATAAACAACTTTTGAGAAAAAGACTATACATCAAAACATGTAAGTCATAATTTTAGCAGTGAATTTAAATTAGCACTACTGTCCCGAAAGCGATAATCGCTAAAATTAATACATCGCTAAAATTAAAATTAGTACATATACAGTACACTGCAGTTGATGATGAGAATATTTCTACAACTAATTTGTTTATCTAAATCTAATTAAAAATTATCAATATATAACACTTAGTCTTCAAAGCACCAGCTAAAAAAGGTTTATCAGTGACCCCATAATGTTTTCGTGGACTAATTATTTTCAATGGATATACAGTTGCATAGGATAATGTTTTCTCAGAAAAAAATGTTATTCAAGTAATTTTAAAAATAAGTTTTTTCGTAATGTTTTGCATATCTTTATGGAAAATTAAGTTTGAGAAAATCTACTAAAAATACTTTTTGTTAAGGGTAACAAAGGGTCACATAATTTATTGTTCTATAATAAAATAAAAATATGATGGCCTTTAAAGACTATCACACAATCACTGAAAGGATTAGAAGTAAAATAGAAGAAAGACTGTAACTGAAAAACATGCACTTGTTAAAAGACATAGACAAGAATTGATAAAAGCATTTGTATTGCTTATTTTTAAACTTCCAATTTAGATGAGCACTGAAATGATCATGAATGACAAATAATGTGTGGTTAGAGTACCAAAAAATAGCCGCAACCATTATATACCCTTCCTTCCCCAATGTTTATGTGCCCAGCCATAACCATACATTTGCTCTGTAAGGTAAAAAGATGAAAAATTTTCTTCTAAAATTATGAAAATAATAAGGGAATTTGCATGATGAAAGCATGACCAATGACACATATGGCATGAAAAAGTCTGAAGATCTTGGAAAAATTTTGAAAAATATTCCTCATTCTAGTGCAATCTTTGTTGCATTAATGAGAGAAATTATCGAGGCATCGAAAAAAATGCATCAAAATAGGTAAACAGCAACACAAATGAGGAGAACCCACCACAAAACCAGCCTTAATCTGCCACTGGAAAGCTTTCTTTGATTAAAGGCAATGCATATGAAAGATAATTCACAATATTCATTAAATTTTTATCTAAATTTGTACCACTTACCTTGATGTGATTTTTATAGTGTTAACCAGTTGATCTCTAACCCTACAAAATAAATAAAAAATGATATGAAGAGAGAGTTCACACTAATATCTATTGCAAAAATTAAGAGAGAGAGAGAGAGAGAGAGAGAGAGAGAGAGAGAGAGAGAGAGAGAGAGAGAGAGAGAGCAACTAAGGATAACCAAGCTGTATCTTGTTTTTCTTTGGCTTCTGGCTCAGTTATATGTTCCTGTTTCGACTGGAGATCTAGTTAAGATCAGAGAGAGAGAGAGAGAGAGAGAGAGAGAGAGAGAGAGAGAGAGAGAGAGAGAGAGAGAGAGAGAGAGAGAGAGAGAGAGAGAGAGAGAGAGAGAGAGAGAGAGAGAGAGAGAGAGTGTGTGTGTGTTACCATAACCAGACTGTATCTTGTTTTTCCTTGGCTTCTTGTTCAGTTACATGTTCCCGTTTTAACTGGAGATCTAGTTCAGCTCTCCGTCCCTATTTCAAATTAATAAAACTGCTTATTAAACAAATAAGAATATATCATACATTTTACATTATACATAATTTCTTTCATTTAATATTTTAATCAGTTTTTTTCTTATCAAGGTATTTAAAGAAGTAGTCATTCATTCAAATTAGACATAAGGACATTTAGCAATATAGTAAATAAAACACTGGTTACAACTTCAAACATTTCAATTGTATGAAGAAAAAATTTAATGTACATTCACATTTTAATAACTATACTCAGCCATTTTATCTAATATTGAATGACTACATCTAAATGCCATTTCTATCTATGCATTCGGTACACACTGTTGTCCTGATGTTATCAAAAAACATGCAGTTTTATATTTCTGAGAGTTATCTTCCTTTCACTAATATGTACATAATATTAAAGTGCAACTCTGTAAGAGTGAAGTGGATTAATGGTGTTTTATGCCAGAAGATTAGAGAAGACAAGTGAAGATTCTTTCACTTATTTCGAGATGGTGGAGGAAACTGGAGTCCCTGGAGAGAACCACTGACCTTCGGCAAGCGAACTTACAAACTTTCTCACACTAGGATCTGTCCCAAGTGGTATTTGAACCCAGGCGGCGAGAGGTACTGTGGTCTGTAAGTGTGCACTTTAGACCACTCAGCCATCAAAGCCCCTGAAACTCAGTAAGCATTTGATCAGTGAATATTAGAGTTTGGTGTTTATCCCCAGTGCTCGATTTGAAAATGGTAGGGGAAACAGGAGTACCAAGAGAAAATAACATATCTACTCCAAGTGAATGACAAACTTCCTAACCCTAGGATCTGACTGACTAGGATTTGTACCTAGTCAGTGCCATTGACCATTCTGCAACCATGTTCTTTCCAAGCACTTTATATTAGGATTTAGGCATAAATATGGATAGATCCTATAAAAATCCATTGCCCCTTTCTCTGTAGGAATGAAACTCAACAAAGAAACAAATTTAATCAATGTCACATACATAGCTAATAATAGCTCAATGTTAGCCAAAAAAAAAAAAAAAAAAAAAGAAAAAAAATCTTGACTATGACAATAAAACTATATTCATTCATACTTTTAAATATTGCAGTTATTATAATAGTGTCTAAGGTTTTGTCACAAAACCTTCATTGAGTACTCAGACAGGAGTGTTTGCTGTTATTTGACATCAGTTATGTTGACTTTGCTTGTACTTTAACTCCCAAATTTATACAGACAAATGACATCATCTATACCAACCCTATCAAAGAGAATAACTTACCTCTAACATAGATGTAAATAACCTATCAATAAATGATGTCCAGGCTTGTGGCATTAATAAACACCTGTGCCACTCTGAGGGTTGAACAGGCACCTGTAAGAATAAAAATATATCTATAAATGATGTCCAGGCTTGTGGCATTAATAAACACCTGTGCCACTCTGAGGGTTGAACAGGCACCTGTAAGAATAAAAATATATCTATAAATGATGTCCAGGCTTGTGGCATTAATAAACACCTGTGCCACTCTGAGGGTTGAACAGGCACCTGTAAGAATAAAAATATATCTATAAATGATGTCCAGGCTTGTGGCATTAATAAACACCTGTGCCACTCTGAGGGTTGAACAGGCACCTGTAAGAATAAAAATATATCTATAAATGATGTCCAGGCTTGTGGCATTAATAAACACCTGTGCCACTCTGAGGGCTGTACAGGCACCTGTAAGAATAAAAATATATCTATAAATGATGTCCAGGCTTGTGGCATTAATAAACACCTGTGCCACTCTGAGGGCTGTACAGGCACCTGTAAGAATAAAAATATATCTATAAATGATGTCCAGGCTTGTGGCATTAATAAACACCTGTGCCATTTTAAAGGGTTGCACAGGCACCTGTGGGAATAAAAATATATCAGTGAATTATGCCTCTACTTGTGTATTGAGAAACCCTTTGCCACATTCAGGATTGAACAGGTTGGAAATAAAATATATCAATGAATGATGACCATACCTCGTGGCATTAATTAACACCTGTGCCATTCAAAAGGTTTGTACAGGAACATATGGTATTAAAAATGTATCAATAAATTCTGCCTATACTTGTGGCATTAAGAAATTATTGAGCCACATTCAGGGCTAAACAACACCTGAGGGAATAAAAGTATATTAATAAATGATGTCTACACTTGTGGCAATAAAACATCTTTGCCACTCTGAGGGCTGAACAAATCCCTGTTGTATCACTAGTGGCAACAAAAAACACCTGTTCCATCCTGAGTGTTGTACAGGTACCTGTGGTAATAAAAATATAAAATATATCTATAAATGATGTCCACACTTGTGGCATTAATAAACACCTGTGCCACTCAGAGGGTTAAACAAAATCTGTGGTAATGAAATATATCAATGAATAATGTCCACACATGTGGCATTAATAAACAACTGAGCCACTCTGTGTTTTGTTTAGGCACCTGTGGAGATAAAAAAAAATTGAAATTACAGATAACCTGTCTTCGAAGCTACCTGCTTAAAAAGTTATCAAAATTTGATCTCATTTCTTCCTTTACAGTTTCATAAGAACCACAATTCAAAGAGCACTGCTAATAAAGACTATGTTTTCAAGACACTTTTCTATGGTTTATAGACAGGTTTGACACTAAGAAGACACCAAGAGTGCTTGTTAACTATTCTGCAAAGCCAGAACTTAACAAAGTATACCACTTAGTTTATTTTACCATGGCATCATGCAAGCCAACCACCATAGACCTAAACTTACTAACACCTCTGGAGTACTAGTTATCTTACCTGTAATGCCACCTGTACACCTCTCAGTTGATTGAACTAGCTTCAAGCCACCTAGCAGTTGTCTTTGACAAGGGAAACAACCCATGATTAACCAGAACCAAATCCACAGCTGTGTTGCTCCTTGTGTTAAAACACTATTGACTACTTTGAGTATTATTTCATCGTTGTCTTTTTATAGATTAAAATTTTTATAATCATAGACAATTTAATTTGATCCTCCTGCTTTCAGTAGAATATATGGTATTGTAATGATAACCTTCTGAGAGAGCATTTGTGAGCAAAAAAACAAATGCTTTTGTGAGTATCATCTCATAAAAGATTTCATTTTGCCTGAATAAACAATTCCAATTTTTTATTTTTTAAATAATCTTCCTGGATTACATTATGAGTTGTACAGTTCTGTTCAATTAAATATCTTTTAAAAACTTTTGACTTTTGCTAGCTGTTCATATTTAAGCATTGAGTCTGAATTTTATTTGGATCATTAAGATATAAAACTGATTTTTTTTTTAAGTATTCAACCAATGAAATCAAATTTAATGATTAAAATCTAATCTTGAGTCACACATTTGAAAATGTAACAAATATACGGAGATATCTCTATTTTGAACAGGTTTTTATTAAAAAATCATCCCGGTCTATAACTCTATAATAAAATTTTGATTTCCCATGTTACCGTAGTTTTTGAATAACAGTTGATCAAATTTTGAAAAGATTGAAATTCTAAATTAACCTTACTTGTTTGATTAAAATTCATTTTATTTATTTTTTTTTTAGTTTTTTTCTGTAATTTAAAAACCAACTCCATTTTTAAAAAATATAGTCACTGTTGCTTTCTTGTACTGAAAACAGTTATAGTTATAAATTGAACAAACCACTTCAAAGCCGGCAATAATTGAATTTCAAAATCGGAAAATTTGATGTCTTGAGAATAATATAACAGACATCATAGTAAAATATTTATAACTTCCAGAACCAGTTCTGATAACTAGAGTATTTACCTACCACTGCTCCAGTAGTTCACAAGAATTCACCATATTTTATTAAAACAATTTTATGCTGGTAATTTTAAAGGCAATTTGTCACCAAAATTAATAAATAATAAATTCTGTTCCTACCAAGTAATGCCAGAAACTGCTTAAAAATAAAATTTATTCTTTCGAAAAGTACAAGGAATATTAATTACTTTTTCTTGAAAATTATCTATCAAGATTTTTCACAGATATATACAATTTTTTGTAAATCAGGTCATCTTTAGAAATCCCTTTGGATGATGTTTAGAATAAATTTTGATTTACACATTTTAGACATATATATACACAGACACATGTTGATAAATTTTGTATAAAAGTAATGTGGTTTTTAGCAAATTCAAAGCCTATGGAAATAGACTAATAATCTTTAACAGATCCAGGATCTGTCTTAATAAATTTGTACCTGGATGCTGAAGGATTGACTGATTGATTTAATGGGGTTTTACATCCCGGTCAAGAATATTTCACATCATAGTGATCTGATTTGCAATTACATGTGATGTGTCATCACAAAGAATCAGCTGACTGAGATTTAAATCAATCAGAAAAATGGTGGTTCTTTAAATGCATGGAAACTGTCAGGGACAGACAGACGGACAGAACTGACAAACCCAATATGCACCCCTGTAAAAAAAATATATATATATATTTACCTCACGTAAAAGTGTGCTGAACATCTGCTGGAAATTTTTACTATGGGACAATAAATAATGTTTTCTAGGTCTGCCATCTCTGCCTACTTCAACTGGTGGATCATAACAAAACATGAGTGCAACTAAAAGAAACAAGAAGCATCTTTATTACATGTATTTTTAGAAGTGTGTATGTATGCTTTTGCTCTAATGAGCATATTGTTTAACATTAAGTGTTCATATAAGTGCATGCAAGTGACCGCTGTCACTCTGATAAGATTGCTCACCTTAGATTCAAGATGGCATCCTGAAGACAAATTTAAAAGAAATGTTTTGATAAATTCTAAAACCAACATGCATTTCTATTTATATTGCAGTGATATAGGCAACTTGAAGTACAATTATCTAGATATTCTTCTGACCAAGTTTCAGTGAAATCTAACTAGTAGATCAGGAGATGTTAAAAATAGGTCTCTCTCTCTCTCTCTCTCTCTCTCTCTCTCTCTCTCTCTCACACACACACACACACACACACACACACTACCACCACCACCAGCATCACCACCTCAACCAAAAACCCATCCCCCCCAACACATACAAATTCTATGCTAGGTAACATGGCCTTTCGAGTAGGTGGCAGGTATGTTTCAAAAGGAATATATTGTGTATTTAAAGAACAGATAAATTCTTAAAAGTGGTGTGGAGTGGAATAATGGTGTTTAACATTCCAGTTAAGATTCTTTTACCTATATCAAGGTAGACAATTCTAGAATGGTAGAGGAATCTGACCTTCTTCAAGAAAACTGACATTTTTACACAACTGCAACTACTCAAGTAAGATGTTATTCTATTCCTAAAGAGGCACGCTTATCAGTAAGCATATGCTTTAGACTTTTTAACCACAGAGCCCCCCCCCCCCCTTTTCTACAAGATTATCCCCTTCCACAACAAAGCCAAAGGTTTTTCCTTTAATCTAACAAACAATATACATGAAAAGGGTGCTTGTCAATATTTTTTTAAATGAGTTCTAAAAACCAAGACAATTTTTTATGACATGTGGAAAGTATGTTTTTTTTTTAGACAAAAAGTCATTTTTCTCCAGTACAATCTTTTAAAAAAGTTATTTTTTCTTATAATTGGAAAATGATCTCCTGAGATTTAGACACTGCCTTTGTGAATGAATCATTTAATTTTAAATATCATTTCTACAGCAGCAGAAAGACTAATATATATATATATATATATATATATATATATATATATATATATATATATGGATATTTGACATTTATTATAAAATGGATTTGATATTGGGGGATTTTCTATGGATTATATTGTTAGTGGTTATTTTTCCTCTCCACGAGTGTCATTTTCTGTTTTTTATATAACGGAACATGGATCTCTGAATAATAAGCATGCATGCCTTTTATTGCTTTTTGCTGATATGGGATTTACAGATTTGATATGTGACAAATTCACACAAAATTTTTGCCCCAGACAGACATATCCATGTCTTCTATTTCACTATAAACAATGTAAGAATATTCCTTTAATTTATTCATTGATGTCAATTTTTTCTTGTTTAAACAAAACATAAACAAATTGTTCTTAGTAATAATGAAAAAGACTTTGTCACCAAATAAGTTGGTTGGTTGTAATGTTATTTAACATCACATCAGCAATTTTTCAGCTAGTTTCAGAAAGATTATTAGTTTCTTATGATTTACAATCTAATTCATAATAATTTATGATTTATAAGTCCATGTGTGCAGGAGATATTGAGGCATATATTATGGTTTGCCTTGTACCAGCCAACTTTATATATATAAAGTTACCTGCTAGACCAGGTCTCAGTCCTGGTTGTTTGGTTTTCTCGTACTGTGACAGTACAAATGATGGAATGGAACCGATTGCTTTTCCTTGATTGGCTGCTGTACCTTGTCGTCTTAGTGATGAATGATAAATACCTCTAGGTAAATTTTCTACTTCCTTAGCAACCAATGCTGATAGAAACGATTTAAAATCTGAAATGAAAGAATAACAGTTGAGTGAAGTAATAGTGCTTTACACTGATGTCAAGACTCTTTCCCCAAAGCAAAGTACCCCAAAAAATCACCAGCCTTTGGCAAGCAATCTGACAAACTTTCCCACACTAGGATCTGCCTAAAAGGGATTTGATCCTAGGCAGTGAAAAGTGTTGTAATCTGTAAGCACAACACTTTCGATGATTCTGCCACCTAGGCCTAGTGAAAGAATGAGATGTCAAATGGTTGTTTGTAGGGTTGTCTAGCTTGCATTAGGTTTTCTGAATACAGTTCATCCTTATGAACTTCTTACTTTTATCTAGTAAGAGAATTGGTCTAAACATATATATAAAAATCTGGGGCCTTTTTTCTATAATTACATATGGTTATTGTCGGATATCATAGTCTGGCAAAGTTTTATAGATCACAAAACACATTGAAGGCAATGTATCATCAACCCATTTGAGCCTTTTGCTCGGGTGAGCTAAAAATCTTTCCATTTTCACATATGATTATTGCCAAATATAAATCTGGATATCAATTCTGAGATGACTGAAATGTATATTTTATAGACACACAACACATGAAAGGCAATGAATCATAGCATCAGCTCATATGAGCCTTTTGCTCAGGTGAGCTAAAATCAAGTTCAAGGTGAAATATGTTTGTTTTAAAAATAAAGTCTGCTATTGTATTGCCAGAAGGAAAATGGTCAGCTGCTCTGCACCAAGAAAATCTGTGTAAATAAACTTGTTATCTTTTAAAACTTCCACTTCCAGTAGCGGCATTAGTCTGGTATTGTAAACTCCAGACACAAGTTTATAACAAAGTTTATAATCTATAGCCCAAAGCCAAATTAGGCTTTACATTAATTATTCTTTAATAGGTTTAATTTCACACAAAATAGTTGTAAAATGAATGTCCAGCTGCTAGAAAAAAGTGCTGAGATTAAGTTTTCAACTTTTTACCTTTCAGAACTCCAGTCTCTAGTTGTCGCATTAATCTTATACAGCAGATGCCTGGAACAAAGTCTATAATCTGGTCCAAGGTCAAATCTGGCTGTTCCTGCTGTTCTGCTATTGTTTGGGCTTGTTTTATAAAATCTGTAACAATCTGATTTAAAATAAAGACTATGAATAATTCTGACCTCTGCTGTACTTTAAATGAAAAAAAAAACTTTATTTTAATTTTTTATTAAATTAGAAATAAAATTAATATTTTTATGGGCTATTTTTTGAAAACTAAAAATTTTTAATCCATATTTGAAGATAAAAGTGAAAAATGGATCATAAAAATTTTGCATATGTCCAGAAAAAAATCTTTAAAATACTGTTAAATACACCTTATTATCATTAAAACTTATTTAATGATATGAAAGGCCTCAGCCGTAGCACTTTATATAAACTTTTATTTCCACATGCTGTGATTTAAACTTTACATATAACCAAAAACATAAAAATAACTTCTGAAAAATTTTAGTGTTTTAGAAAATATTTGTCTCCCCTGTCAAGATCAAGGCAAAAATGTCATATGTGACACTTACAATCATCATTATCATTTTTAGTGTCACTAATTTGATTTAAGCTTTTATGAATAACAAAATGACTCTTTTCTGGCAAGACCTTCGATCTCTATTTTTTGAAAGATGAAAACAATTACCTGTTGAGGAAAGTGAGACAATTTAAATTCATCTGCTTTAAACAATGATAAAGCCTGAAATGCGGCACTGGATACAGTCCCGTTTTCTACCTGCGTAAACAGCCATAATCTTCTTAAAATGTCTGCAGCAAAACTCTGTTAAATAAAAAATTAATATTAGCACAAAATTTAATTTTATTCTAAAATATAATGATATTTATTATATGCAAATATCAAGTTTATCTGACGGGAATTTTGCTTTTTTAAAATTCTTTCACTTTTTTTTTAACTTTATTTATTTATTGATTTTGTTTTATTCTGCAGCTTTCAATCTATATTACCATGGATATAAAGCTGACATTACTAAGTAAGGTTGCAAATTAGGTAAAATTCTTGTGCAAAAACTTTGATCAAAGATGTCTACTTTATACAATACAGCAACTAACATTAGAAGAATTTTCTAAATAATCATCACAAAATAAAAAATAGAATTTGTGGAGGTAAAGGTCAAAGAGGGTATTTTTAAGCTTGTAGATCTGAACCATGTTGTTTGAGTGGGGTGGGGTGAAGGAATGAAGGGGGGGGATTAATTGAAAATCAAGGAATAGCCAAGAACCTTTAGCAAGTGAACTGACAAACTTGCATTGTACCACTTAGCTACATAGCCCCCCCCCTTTCATGTCATAGAGCCCAATGAAATCAGGGTGGGGGTGGGGTTGGGGGGGAGGGTTTAAACAACATTAAGGAGGAAGATACAGATACTAAAATCAGTCATACCTCATACTCTGGAGTCTGTACTTCTAATGCTGGAACTAATGAAAATAAATCACATATTTTCTCCACAACAACTGGTCTAAAAATTTGTAAAAAAAAAAAAAAAATAATATTAATTAAATATTCATCAAATTTCTTGTCCAAACTAATGACAATACACAAATAAGAGGCCAATGGGCTTTACACTTACCTAAGAATATTTCCCAAATCATTTACAAGGTACTTTCAAAGTTTTCCTCAGTTTGGAACTACCTCAATACTTAATCAAAAATTTCTACTAACAATTCATTAATAAACAGCTAAAATACATGTACATGTAGTAACTTAAGTACAATGAATAAATTCGAGACGATTATAACCATTTCAGTGTACTTATGCAGCTATGACCTTGACCTTTAAACCCATAACCAAAAACCATATATCAAAATTATTGTTATATCTATACCTACAATATTTAAATATACTTGCCTATACAAAAAGTAAATAGTTTTCAAGATAATTAATTATTTCAGTATTCTGATGCAGCTATGACCTTTACCTTTGAACCTATGACCTTGAATTATATATTTAAATGAATGTCATAACAATACCATCAATGTTGCAATATACATGCCAATACAAAAAGTTAACAGTTTTCAAGATCATTGCAATGTCATTTAGAACTTTTATAATACTGCAGTTGTCTTGTCTTTTCTTGGCTTGCCTCAGTCTGTTTCTATCACTACCTTGTATAGTGTTCTTCTGGTTCCAGTGACTAATGCCAAACATATGTTTTCTATAACAAACTTCATTCTTCTGTTTTATATGATAAAACACAGGATGGTATATTGAATTCATAGAATGGAGTGGATATGTGCCACAGTTGAGATTTTATTGAAGTAATTTTCAATTTAAATTTTATTTCAGTTCTAGAACAATTCAAGAAATCCAAGTGCAAAGAGAAATCACTAAAACTTTGGCAAACTAACTTACAACATTTCTGTCATTAGGTTTTGCCTGAAATAGATTTAAACCTAGGTAGTTACATCTACAATCTATAGTCTGGAATCCTTGTTTTGTCAAAGATATCATCAATTTTAAAATCTGTGTATTACATTTTGTAAATAAAGTGAAAATTCAGAAATTTCTATTGAATGATAATAGTAATAGATAAAACAAACCATCATCATCATGTACAATATTAAAATACTGACCTAGTTTCCTGACTAAGTCTATCAGCCAGAACTGTCCAGGCTGATCTTATCTCTATAACCTAAAATATAATATGAATATGGTATGTCAATAGTAAAGATATCTAAAACATTATTAAAACATTAAACTGTAATTAGAATATATGGACTGTTAGGTTCAGCACTCTTGTATGCCTGAAGATAAAAAGTGTCTACAACATAAAACAAATGTTCCACATGTTACTATAGGTAACTAGTAAACAATAAATGTACCATTAGAACAACTATGGTAACTACAGTAATCTATAGTGCCATCTCACAAAATACAAAAAATTTCCCCAAAGTTTATATTGTAATGTGTGAAGAAGAAGTGTGGACAAATCATTAAATCTGTATATATATATAAAATATCCATTTTCCACTAGAATGAAAATAATTTCTGAAATAAATTTACATCATATTGTTGTAAATTACAGCTGCAAATTAGTTCCCTCAGTTGTAAGTTTCAAAATTATATAATAATAAGCATGGTTAAAAATGCTTGATAAGAAATAACCTAAATATACTGTAAATTAGTGTATCAAGCAGATGCTTGAGTTGCCAATGTAGGAATGACAAATGTAAATTTTTCAGGAAAATTTTGAAAAAAAAAAAATAATAGAAAAAATAAGCACAAACAATAACAATTTGATAGACAGCCAAGCTGTTCACAGTATACCAAACAAATTTCATTGTCAGGATGCAAATAATATATTAATTTGGTCTGATAAGATGATGGCCTCTTGTGAAAAAGAACATTTTAAGTGGTTTCTTATTAGCAGAAGATGACAAAATGAATAGGGGAGACTGATTTTTATTCCAGGCTGAGAAATTATATTCTCATTTTATCTTTGTTGGTTCCATATCGTTTTATATCTATCTATCAATTTCCAAGCACCATGAGACAATTATATCAATCTAAATCTAAAGACAGGCTTATGTCATATATATGAAATTGCCTAAAAGTTTCTGAAGAACTCAGATGGCCAAGTGGTCTAAATCACACACTCACAAATCACAGTGCCTATGGCTTCCTAGGTTCAGATTCCAATCAGATAGATCCTGCAGTGACAAAGTCACTATACTTGCTGAAGGTCAGTGGATTTCTTCAGGCACTCCACTTGCCTCTACCATTCCAGAACTGACCATATCTAAACCAATACAAATGTTTCTGATCTGCTTTGTACAAGTGTGAACATAGTCTAGTTTTACAATTACCAATCACCAGCTGGTGGAGAATCTATTAAGCATTTTGGTTTGGTTTGAATATATAAGCAATAACCATTCAACCACCATGTCCTTTGGTATTACTAAGTGGAGTAAAATTGTTATGTAATGATAAAAGAATTGCAATCAAAAGAACAAATTGCAGCTCTTTTTCACACATATAGGTTGGTTGGTTGTAATGTTTTATGGCACATTAGCACTTTTTTATCTATTCACATGAGAGTAAGACTATCATTCTCCAAGGATTAATACCAGAATATTTATATGTATGAGTGATTGTGTATAATAGTCTGCCTTGTTATAGCACAAACTCAGGACTTCTTTTTGTTAAGGTGCTAGCACATCAAGTCAGTATGCCATAGGACAAGCATACCACCAACCAAGTCACATTATTCTGGTACTGGGTCAACCAGTAAATACTTTGTCCTCTTAATGTCAAGTGCCAAGTGAGGAAGCAGTATCTCAAATTTTCAAGTCTCAGGTATAAACCAGCTAGGGTTTGAACCCCTACCATCCTCCCTCTCTCAAGATCCACATATAGGCCTTAAAAGGCTAGAAGTAGATATAATTACAAGCAGACTAAAAATGATCTTTTTCTTAAAAATGCGTTAATTATCAGATTTAAAACATTAACTAGATACAGTAGTGAATTACTGCTATCTTAAGCATTAAGATCAAGGAAGTATGGGGCAGAAAGTATCACAGAAACTGATGTATCTAATGACAAGTACTAATGCATTGTCAATAAACTGAGATTTAAAATAAATGTGTTAAATTTGACTTATATTTCATCAAAAGGGCAATAAAATTTGAAAGAAATTATAGACTGATCATGACAAATGAGCTTTACTTAAATCCTAATGCTCTTTAATAGATGCTTTGTCAACTGTAACAAGTTTAATTAAAACTTAAAAGTCATAAGAACTGCATTAAATCAATATATAACTGACACATAATGAAATCTAATGAACAAAGACAAAGGTGGTGGTTAAATCAATCTTAAGTTATCTCCCTTGTGCCCTTATATATGTGTTACTTCCTTGTGAAGTCTAGGTTTATTACATATGATGTGGGTTAATTATGTCAATTAAGTTCAGACAAGAGGATTTATTGTGCCTAAAGCAAGTACTTTTTTACCTTGGATATCAGTATATAATATATATAATATATATATATTATATAATATATATATATATAATATATATTATATTATATATATAATATAATATATATAGATAGATAGATACTATATCAACCCGAAACAATTAAGAATGCCAAATTGAGAGG